>CM021732.1:90638589-90968464 GCA_011075105.1 Heteronetta atricapilla
AAGGAAAGGAAAGGAAAGGAAAGGAAAGGAAAGGAAAGGAAAGGAAAAGATAGGAACTTCTTTCCTTGATGGAAATAGCAAAGCAAAAGGATTTTTGAAATCTTCAACCTGCTGAAAGACTATTTTAAGAATAGAGAGAAGCTTTTTTAAGCTGATACGAGGAGACTACTTGGAAAGAATTTGAAAATTAAAATACAGTTGTTTCCCTACAATTGAACAGTAGCCTTCCAGATTCTCCTCCTCCAAACCTTTCCCTATGAGTCGATAGCTCCAAACAGCTAAAGCCAAACGCTGCTGCAACCTGGTATGCTCCTATCTGGAAATTTCAGCTCAGACTGTCAAAAAAAAAAAAAAAATGTCAAAGAGCAGACCGCAAAAGAAAGGGGGGAATTGTTTACAGTGAGACATGTAGAGACTGCTGTTTTAGTAGGAGAATTAAGTGGAGCAAAACAGCTACAATTATAAATAGGAACTATAATGGGAACATGAATGAAATATATATAGTTATATGACCCACTAATGACTCCAAAAAGCCATAAGATGAATGAGTCACCATGTTTTAAATATAGTTCCCTGCTGCAAGTTTCACCATCAAACAAGGCTCCACTTGAACTAAACGGGAGCAAGTGCTGTACCACGGGGTCCTACAGTTGTGCCTCGGAGATTTGAGCACTGGCAACACCGGCAGGGGATCTGCAAGTGGTTTCTGTTACAAGTGATGCAGCAGAGAGGCACTCGCAAAGAGATGACTCACTGATCAGAGGGCTTTCATTTTAACTGTGATACAGTGCTTTAGTTGAATGCGCTCATTATTTTCTATAGCCTGTGACCTTTCCTGCTTCATAAATAGTAACATTTATTTTTCTGCACAATATTTATTTTAACATCGTCGCTATTGATTTCACCGTATTTCATCAGTTGTTCCAATTGTAAAGTGAGGCTTGCTTGTGGGTATGAGATCAACAGCTTTCTAAAGGCAAAAAAGAAAATAGCGAAGATGTGCTACAGTTTAAATAGCTGGGAACAGAAATAGCCTTTGACACAGTGATTTTAAAGCTATTTTTTACAACATGACACAATTTGTTTTTAAAGAATTGTAATGTGTCTTATAGACACATGTCTGGCAAAGCAAAATCATGAGAGGGGTAAAACAAACAAAATGACCTCTGCTCTGCTGGCCACCAAAACAGCATAGGCAAAGAAGAAAAGAATTTTACAAGGCTCTTTGGAAACATAAACCCAGAGACTCTATTGCAAATGCTCTTACTATCACTTGCAGTGCTGTCTCTGAAGGTCATTGCTAATTTCAGCTCCAATTTGCATGAAGTGAGGAAGGAGTTCAGAGTGCCTGCTAAAAGATTTGGTTTTGGGGGACCACATGTTGCTACTAGAAGTATATATGCAAAGTGGGTGCTACCACTTCAAGAGATTTTCTTTGTGCATTTGAAGAAGTGAAAGGAACCTTTGAAATAATTGCAAGAAAGGGAAACCTGCTTCCTCTTTTTCCTATTTCCCCTATTCTACCACCTTACGTGCATACTTCTAAAGAGAAAAGAGGAACAAGCTTCATTGCCACTGTGCTGCAAATTTCCACAGAGACAAACAATTTATTTCCCAAAACAAATACAAGGAGAGCAGCCGTCTTCCCCTAGAAAGTTTTGGTGCAAGCTACTGATATGAAACCACAGAAAGCATCTGGTATTGAGTAGCTGTTAAGAACCCAGCCCAGCCAGCCTTTCTCATGCATGCAGTAGAAATAAATCGGCTTACTCCTCCTGGTACGCCTGGGCTGGGGGCACAGAGCTTGACCCAGGCTGTGAATGACGGCTGCACACCGCTGCCAAGCAGCGTAGAGCCCCTTCAGCCTCTGCTTCAGCTCAGCCCCTAGCCAAGCACATGGGCTCTGTCCCTAAGCTCTCTGGTAGCTTGTTAATGCACACTGTTTGCAATGACACCAAATGGGTAATTAAGAGAGAATATTTTAACAGTGCCTGAGTTAAACGTATTCTTTGTTGGTATTCAGATCACCTTGTTTATATACCAGCTCACATTGAGTACATATAGGATGTTCACAGCTAAGAGTAGTCAAGAAATACTGCAGCATTATGCTTGAGCATGTGCAGGTCTGGCTAGTTCGTCCCTGTCAATATTAAGACAACTGTTACAGACACAGTCAGTACGTTCAATAAATTCATCCCTGGCAGCATTGCTGACTGCCGGCACTAGGATTACTGACTGCACATCCATAAAAATCTTTTCTCCTGCCTATTGGGAAATGCTGGCTGCGCAGCTCAGGGAAATGGAAGAGGTATATACCAGGCATGAAGCAAATGATGAGGAGCTTACGGTCTCCCTGTGCTTATTGATGTGAAGAGTTCAAACAACAGCGAGGCATTTCCTGCAAGTCACGTGTGCCTGAGGGTCTCTGGAGATTTGTGGCAGGCGGTTTTATGCGTCCTTTCATCCGAAAGTTGTGCATGGCTCTTATGGGCTCCACTGCTATGTCCAGAGTTCGGTCATTTCTTGTTTCTCTCTCCCACACCTTGAGGCAGTTGCCACCATGGAAGATGTATCTTGTGTACAGGCATTCATGAAAAGCATGAACATCTAGTATTCTTAAATCCAGGCTTCTTCAAATAACCTGCTTTCCTACTGCTCATAGCTTCCTATAGAAATAAATGCAATTGGTAGTGCATGACAGAATAGGGATGTTTAGAATGCAAACAACTTTGTGGAATATGGCTGTGAAGTGCTGCTGCAATTATCTTTGCAAGATCAAACATGGTGGAAAAGTTTGGCTGTTGCCCTCAATACTAATCACTGAAATATTAGTGGTAGTATGACATATCATCACATCCAAAAGCAGTTATATGTCTGTAACTATTTATTTATTTCTTATAGTTAAGGCCTAGGAAAGTCTTAAGTAAAACATAACTGTAATTTTTGATTGGCTTGTTACGAGGATCTTGGCAAAAAAAATTTAAAGAATTACATGAAGAAATAGATGGCAATTATTTCTTTATACGTTAGAGGAAAACTCATCCCATCTTCATATAAAAATGTAACCTTTACAGACACTTTTCGTCTGTTTTGAGTGCCAAATGGAACTTGTTTCAATGGAACTTGTTTCACTTTACAGCTGAAATAATATTCTGCCAAGGATGTAAAACACAGTATGACATGAAAAGTGATTTTCATGAAATTTTGCAGCCAGGCAGACTGTGATATTATAGCAGAAATCAATAACCATTTTAGCCTGTTTCAAATTTTGTTGTTATTTATTTCTGTTCTAGGAGAGGAAGGGAAAAAGATGCCCCCTGGTGACAAAACTAATATTTTTGTATTGAAATTGATATTATAAAAGTACAGCTTGTACTTTGGGACTCTCAGCTGCACATACTCCTGTGTTTTGTTCTGTACCAATAAAGAACCCAATGGAAGCTGAGGAGGACTGTTCATATGCATATTCCTAAGAATTTGTAAGCTGAAGGGCTAGTTTAACCAACTCATTCATGATCCATCATCTTTTCCCCTGTATGCTCATATTTCCAGTGAAAAGAGCGTTCGGTATCTCGAATCTTCTTCATCAGATAAAGCTCCACTGTAACTCCACACATCACAGGATGAGAGATGAAATGCAGGAAATAAAAATCATTGTCAAGCCAATTGTACAAGCAGTTTACCGCAGGACATGTTCTTTTGACTTCTTGAAGCCACTCCTCCCACTTGGATTTCAGGAGACAATGTAAGAGTATGAGCTTAGAAAGTGACATCAGAGCTCTGAGCACTGGAAACTACTGCCTGCCAGCCCCTTCTGAGGATGAGCTGGAAAGGATTAATGCAATGAAATAAAGTGAGCAGGAATTCAAATGACTTGGTCAAGCTGAATCAGAGCAAAAGTTTCTGTGATGCTGAATGCCTGGGAAAACAGGCCTTACTCTTTTGTAACGGCACCATCTACTTTTAAAAAGAGCCAACATATGTGTTGCTCGTTTCTGGTAATGTCAAAAATACTCTTTACACAGAAGACTCAGATTTTATGATTTCATAGCCCACTTCAAAATGCAGGTGGAAAGCTCCATCTGCCCAGAAACTATATTTCTGATTTGCTTTATCATTTGCAGAGTACACCATTATAGAAGAAAAATGGCTTGAGAGGAAAAAGACAATTGGGCTTGTTAGGTGAGGGAGGTTCCAGACTTAAATCTATTTTTTGTTGGGTTTGCTGAAAGACATTGACCTTATTTTTAATATAAGATGGTATGATCAACCAAATAATACTTTCCATTCTAAAATTACATCATGTTTGTCTGGAGCGTATGGAAGAGGGTAAAACACTTTTAAAATGGTCATACAGTAAGTTGAGAGTGAGAAAATAGATTATATTTGAAGAAAGCTGCTTTATTGGCAGGGAGCGAGGTTCAGAAATGAATCCCTTAAACCTCTATTATTAGCCATCTCAGAGGAGAGAGATATTTTAGTTGACTCTGCCCCAGTTTGAAGACTTCTCAGTAATACAAGGAAATTGAAGTAAAACTATATGAAAGTCATTTGTCCTAATTTCTGTTGTCTGCTAAAGTGATCCACATTGAAAGTCTAATCTAGGGAATGGTGTTTTAAAAGACTCATTACCTGCTCCCAAACCTAAAGGACTCTTCCCATCAGCTCTTGTCCATTACTGCAGAGGCTGTTGTGATTTTGCTCTATAGTTGCAATGTAAATGTAATGCTATAATCTTAATAGGAGCTAGGAGTGTCTAAAATTCATGATATAGTTTCTATGCATAGCAGCAGAATTGTGTTGGGTCACAATCTGCAAGCATTGCTTTATTTTCTTGTTATCTTAATGTGCTTGGTGGCAGGTTGGGTACGGTCTTCTTACATTCAACTTATATTCAATAAAATCACTAAACAAAAAGCCCAGTGATTAAGCTGATGTGGTGATAACCCTTCAGAAAATCCTCCCCTAGGAAAACTGCCTCCTATGCTCTCTCTGTTTTGGAAAACAGGTGGAAAATATTGTAAAGAGTGAAAATTATCAGAAATGTACAGCAGTCAAAAAAAAGTGAAAAGTTAGGAAGTATGCAGGAAATGATAGCATAGCATTTCCTCTGGTAGCACCAAGAACATGTGGAGATTTTAGGGAAAAAAAAAAAAAAAAGGAGAAGAAACTAATCTCAGGATGTTCTTAATGTATTTGAAAGAATTTGATCTAGGAAAACCACTAGTCATTTAGAGCCAAAAACACTATGGATTTCTGCCAATGTTGTCTTTCTAGGTTTTTGTCAATCCGTATTTTCCCTGTCTTTCTGTTGGCTAGTTGCCTTTTCAGTACTTTAAGAGCAAGAAATACAGATTTTCTGAAATCCGTGCCAAAACTATACTTGGCCAGCAGATGATACTGATGCACTGATACTCTGCTTCCTTGGGGGCCAAAAATACCTTTCTTATGACATAATCATGGTTTTTATTTTAATTCACAGCTAGTGCTTATAGCAAGTGTCTGTGCTGAAATCTTACGGTCTGTATACTTGGGACACAGAGGTATGAAGGAGACAAAAGGTCTCATGGTCATCTTTTACCAGTGCCATCCAGTCAAATGGATACACTGTACAAGCTAGCTGCAAAGATTAAAGATTTCTGTTGGATTCTGAAGGGTAAAATTCAAGATGACAGCATTTCTAGAGAGGAGTAATATTTTATTAGATAAGCTGATAGAGGTTGAGACATGCTGTGCTTAGTCATAGACTCTCCCAGTGATAATCCATACCAGCAGGGTCTATGGCGTCTTTCTAAACAGAAAAGATATTGTTTCCATTTGTGCCTCCATTATAAGGATTTTAAGACTGTATTTACAAGGAATTTGCCATTGCTGGGTGATTAAAAAGAACAGGCTCAAGCTGTGTCCCAGCCCTGCTCACTCTCTAACACAAGAGCAGCGCAATCTCACTTTGAGTGCAAAGGGAAATACCTGTTGGGTAAAGTCAACACTTGACCGGCACAGAGGGTGTGAACAACCGTAGGTATTTTTGAGTAACTTTGTGTGTGACTGTACTCATCCCAAGAGAAGGGAGCTTTGTTGCAGGTCGATAACTCACGGGTGAGTCAGGAACAGCCCCGGTGACGATCCCAAAGGAAGCTGTCTTTGCATATGTACCCTTCATGACGAAAGTACCTTGAAAGGTATGCACTAGAGCTACAACCCCACAGCAAGATAATATTCACAGATTATTCAGAAAGATGAGGTCAGTCAGACGACAGCCAAGGCTGTAAAAACAGTCTGAAATTACCAGGAGCACATAGAAGAAAGTCGGGGGCAAAATGACCGTAGAGCTGTAGAAAAATAAAATCCTTCAGCGCCTTTACACTCTGCGACTGTAAGGTCATGGAAATATTGCTGGAGTTGTTTTTATTTTGATTTTAGCTTGTAAAAAAAAAAAAAAAAAACAGGAGAGCATGAAACAAAAATGAACACAGCTTTAAACCGAAGGGGAAAAAAAAATTCTCTTGTATCCTGGCTTTTATAGGATAGGGCGCTTATTTCCTGCTTTACAATCACAAAATCACAAAGGTGTGATGCTTCCCCCCCTCGGTGTGAGGGACACCGGCTCCCGGGTGTTTCTGCCAGTCCTTTGCCGCCCTCTGGTGACTGAAGCATGCTCCGGGCTCCGCTGCTTCCTCCGGAGGAAAAGGGAGAGGAATGGGGAAAAAAAGAGAGGCTGCTGCTGCAGGGAGCCCCACTCCTGCCCCTGTGTCTCTGTTCCCCTGAGGTGGTACTTGGAGAGACGTGAACCTCCTGAGAAACCCATTCCTTCACTTGATGTCCACGTGCTTATGCTCTTCACACGGAAACAGCCCCGCCGGTTGCCGCTAGGTTTTTCTGTTCCTCTTGTGAACCATAAAGGTCACTGTTCTTCGCCCTCAAGCTTTCCATTTTCTGCAGAAATGCCCTTAATCGAACAAGGAGCTTGAAACTGGATACGGGGCCCTGCGAGCCCAGCCGAATTCTTTCCGTGCCTCATGTTTTTTGGAACATCTCCACGCGGCTGGTTGTATTACAATACGGCCTACAAGCCTTAGTCATGGGCCAGGAACCTGTTTACACTAGCTTACAGCATGGTAATAATCATTTACAGCTCCTGGAAATGAAGGGGTTTTGATTTGGGTGGTGTATTTTTCTTTTTATTTTAACTATGTGACATTAGCTGTAAAGAAAATAGTGAACCTCCCAGCTGTATTAGCCCTGTTAAGCTGAGCTGAATGTGTTGTTGCTTATGTTTGTGTGGTTGCTGGAGTGTTCACGCTGAAATCAAGCACAATAACAGCTAAAATAGTTAGATACAGGATTTGTATTTCATGTTTAAGTGTCTTACTCTACAGCTCCATTCTTCCTTTCTCCTCAAGTCTCTTTCTGAAGTGTATTGCAGCAGAGCCTCTGCACAGTTCTTTCTTTTGAGGTTATCTTCAAGAGTTTTGCCTTTTTTTTTCATGTAAAGTAGTTTGCAGTTTCCCTAGAATGCTCCCAGACACTCTGCATCTTTGCTTCTTATCTTTGTTATGATGATGCACTTCTATTGTGTGTTTGAGCTTCAAAATATAGATCTAATTAGATTGCCTGCAGAGAGGAAGTAATGTAAATTGAGATGAGGACAAACGGGAGACTGGGCATATGATACATGTGGTGTACGGAGCTGCTGGAGGTAGTCAGATGCTCAGAAGCAAGTAGAGGTTGGACCCAGGACTGAACAGGGGAGTTCAGAGCAAAAAGTTCATAGCACAGAGAAGACCAGGAGGAGCAGGAGACCCAGGAGACCACTCCACCATGTGACGTGTTCCTATCTGTGTCTGCCATGGTGGTGGAGGTATGCTATTGAGCAAGCCATACTTTTTTGCATTGCCTGTAATTACAGGAACACCCATAGCTGCACACACAAGCTTATCACAAAGAGGATATGACCTCCCTTTGGACATGAGCAATGCTACCGTAGCTTCTGTTACAGGCAATACCTTTGTGCTGGAGCGGTTTGTTGGAATTCTGAAAGCTCTGAAGTTTTACTTTTAGTTTTCAAGCCACTGTGGTAAACTGGTTTAAATTATCCAGTGCTGCAGCCTGGATACCAGTCCTGGGTCACCTCAGGTGGTGGAGATGGTTTGCACTGTCAGGAATGCAACAAAGATAGCAGCATATTTGGAGGCGTATGAGCTTAAGTGGAGGTTACACCCACAACAGACCAATCTCTATCTTCCTACTGTTTACACACATACAGGGTCTGAGGAGGAAGCGTTACTCTAGAGTCACTTATAGGATCACCCGTGCTTGGGCAATGCTGTGCAGTCCAGTTTTTGCCACCTGCAGAGAGATTGTCAGGCTAGCTATTCCTCCATCCACCTTGCTGATAGGACCAAGGATTTGCCTCCCATGCATCTCTGAGGACTGCTTCGGAGGAAAGCTCTCCTGCAGAGGCAAGCTTTCAGTCTTTTTCCTTTCTCTCAGACAGGTGAATAAATGCTAAGTACAACAAGGGAAAGATTTCACAGGAAGGCTCACTTCAGGGCAAGCCCTGTAGAACAGCAGCTCAGACAAACACTTAAAAAAACAAAAAAAAACTCCTAAAGATCTGGAATCAAACCCTATCTCCAAATAAGGTGTACTGGAGAAAAAACAAACCCATCAGTCTCCAATATAATCTGTGGGGAGAAACCTGAAGTTATAGCTGCTTATATGCCTTACTTTTGGTAAAGACTTTACCTGACTTACACGCATATGTCCATTACAGTGTTCATGGCTGTTAATTCTGTTCAGCCAAGAACTAGCTTCCTAGCATTCTCCAAGCTGACAGCTTAGTCCCTCACCCTCTCCTTGGCATTTCCTACTGTGCTAACTGCTTGGCTCCTTGACCAGTAACACAGCTGTGAATGTGCATAAGGTCTTGCTGGGCTGAGGGCTTGGGGTTGGATCCATCTCTCCCCTGACGGCAGTAGGAAGAGCCTTCCTGACAGCACAAGGAATGTCAAAGGGTACATAGATCTAAAGAAAAAATGAGGGACAATACATCCTACGCATTCTTTCACAACATTTTCCCTCTCCGGCACTGGAGAAAGAAGTAGTCATTTACCACTCAGCACTGCAATCAACACAGCTAGATAAAATTAATGTTCTTTTGTGACATTTTTGTGACATGCATCTGGATCGGCAAAATCAAACAAAAGGTCTTGGCAAACTATTATGATACTCTGTGCCTCGGTGTTATTTTCTGGTTATATTTTCACCTTTCCCTTTGGGGCTCCAAGGTGAGTTGGAACATGGTCAATACAAGCATAGATTTTCAGACTTCTATTTATTCAAATCAAGGTGCATTGTATTAATGCAGAATGGGTTTTAAACGTGCATTTATCTTTATCTTTGATGAAATTATCTTTCTATTGTTAATCTCACAAGGTTGGTTTACAAATAGGAGACTTCAAACATTCTTTATGCTCTAATCCTGCAGCATTTCCACATTGGCTTAGGTTTAAGCTTGTGAATAACTTTGCTCTAACAGCAGAACAGAAGATGAAAAGTATAAGGAAGGACATAAGAATTTACCAAAATTGTAAAGGCATGACCCAGAATGATTGCCAAAATTACTTTTTTTTTATTTTTTTATTTTTTTCCAGTGACTTGAAAGAAGCTGTAGCTTTGATTCTTACTTAACCATTGAAATAAAGAAGCACAACTTTATAAAGAAGTAACTGGGATAGTGCATGGGTACCTTATGTAGCCCCACATGAAAAGTGCTTTGCTTTCTCACAACAGAAGCTATTCAAGATCCCCTGAAGATTCACTCCATTTCTTCTTCTTAATCCCTCTCCTATGCATTTGATTTTATCCATCCCCAAATACCAGGAAATACAAAGTCTGTTTATATGGGATGAGATTCATTTCCAAGGCATGAACAGTTTGAAGGTTGCTACCCTGGTGACTTCTGGATTTTAGACCCAAGTTTAATTTTAAGCTCTTCCAGTTGTTGATTCTGAGATAACCGTCATTACTCCTATTTTGGCCACAAATAGTTTTGAAATTAACATTTGTTTGGTTCTGAATCTTGAATTTGTTTCCAGCATAGGAATAAGATTTTCCCCATGTGCATTTAGCTGTTTTGAACCTCAGTTAGAAAAAGGAAAGCACAGATCCGCATCTCTGAGAATTCAGTTAACATTTGCTTGCACTTCATTGACTAATGCCAAATACAGGAAGGAAGTAAGCATTCTCTTCTTTAAGGAAATTAATGAATGAAACTGCATTATAATGTGGAAAAAAAAAAAAAAAAAACAATATAGGAAATGTTATCACAGGCAGAAAACATATTATTCCAACTCAGACACTGGAGAAGGAGAGGAAAAGCAAAGTATAACCAATTTCAGTTTATGTCAGCTCATATTATTACCGGTGTTGTTTTACAATAACATTTGCAATGCGGTTTCTTCCACAGAAAGAAATTCTGGGTCTGAGTTTAATCCCATTTTCCCTGGAAGTGCCGTGTACAGCCCATGTTATTAGTGATTTGAACTCTGTCTGCTTGCCCCCTGCTTACAGGCCTGAGCGACCAGTGTTGGTCAGCCTGGCTATGTGGTCATTGCTGCAGGTGCTGCTGTAGATGGAGCTGTGCCTGTGAGAGATCTCTGAGTGATGCCTGGGACATGGCCAGCCATGGTTTCTTGGAGCTGCATTTTTATTTATTTTTTAAATCCAAGCTGTAGTCCAGAAAGTCACAGTGCAGATAACCTAGTGCTGTGATCAAGCACCAGTATGTGAGCAGTGATGATCTCCAAAAGCACAACCAACCAACCTTCCTCTGCCCCAAGTCATCTCCATCAACTGACTGAGACCCTTGCTAGCAGCAGCCATGCTGAAACGAGAGGTGAAGCACCCCTGTAATGGCCTCCCTGAGGACCCCGGCCTACCACTGGGATTCTGCGTGGTGCCAGAGCTGTTCCCTGCTCTCCACATGTGTAGAACTGCAATAAGCCTGCAAAAATCTCATCATCTGCATACAGCTGCTTGTACAACCAAAAGGCTAATGATAACACTACCCAAAATGGGACTGAACTAAGCATCAAATGTATAATGCTTCTTGGGATAAATAAACTGTGTGAGTCACAGGGAGATGCAATAGCAGAGGATGTTGAAGTTCAGAAAGGAACAAGGGTATAAATGTCATGGCCTTTTAGGGACTGCATGCTTGAGGGAAAATGCCATCACAACACGTTGTCCTGAAAGGGAAATCCACAAGAGCCTCTGCACCTGGGTTCTCCAGACTCATAAAGCTGTAATGCTGTCTACTTTTGTTTTGGGGATAAAAGACTGGGGTCTGGTACCTCCTCACCAAAACATATGGCCTTATGAGAGTAGGGCATAACTTTGATTCAACAACATTACATTTCTCCAGTTCTTTATGGTGCTAAACATCTCCAGTTTTCAATGAAAGCAATACACACAGTGCCCAGCACCTTTCAATAACAAATCCCAAAATTGCTGCTGTCAAAGCTGGAGCTCCAGAATTAATCAAGGCAGGATTTCGTTCATAATTTTAGTTTCCAACACACAACTTCTGGTAATTTTCTGGTATTTTTAACAGTGTAAAAGCACTGGTAAAGTAATATTAAAAAAGCACTGGTAAAATAAAATAATACAGTGTGCAGTCACTTAACTGAGTTTCTACATCACTTTAAGAAAAATAACCCAAAACATCTTTCTGGAGGCAACTTGTATCTGTAAGTATATGAAATACCATTCAGGGAAAGGGTGGTCACTGAAGAAACATTTAGCTGTCAGGCCAATCTGTAGCTTGTACACTGGAAATACACTCAGTCAGGTGAAGCATCTCTGAATGCTGGGCTAATATCTTCATGTACCTGGCTGTGGAAACTCCTGACAGTGACTGGCAGCTACTGCTTGGCTTGCACTTGCCCAATTCTCTGTGTTAGGGACATGTTCTCTTTAGTCTTGGGTGGGTCTCCCTAAGGGTTACACTTGTTGCTCATCTGTAAATAATATGTGAATTCATGGACTGGGTTCAGAGGACAATTATGATTTAGGTGCTGCACGGAGGTTGTGTAACTCTGTGCCTTCTTCATCCCTAAGACAACTGGGAAATGCAAAGTGATGGCGCAAGCAGCAGAAAACTGGGACTTAGCCCTATAGCAGGTCCTGTCCTTCAGGACACAAAAGGACATTCCTAAAAGTACAAGCCTTTGTAGGGCTAGATAGCAAGGAAGTTTGTGGTTTCCTCCTCCTACTCTGCACCAGCTCAGGCCCTGGTACTGGCAGGATCAAGTGGGGCAGGATGTATGAAGTGCACTCGAGGGAATTACACGGCTAAAGCCTCCAGCATTTATCCAGAAAAGCAGGGAAGGGAGGCTGCAGAACACATCTCACCTTTTAACTTGTCTATATGACTTGGTCCTCAGGATGAACTGATGAGAAGTAGTAGGGTAGCCATAAGAGTGTGCCTACATTTCCTTTTAACAAGGAATATATTTATTTACACAACAGATCCAACACTGGTTCAGGCACAACTGCAACATTTCCAGTCTTCCCAAAGGTAAAACCACTGCTGGGATTAAATGTACAGCTAATGTAATCTAAGAAAGCTTTATCAAAGCCCATGCTAATTTATATTGCTTTATTGTATGTGATATGTGGAGAGACAAGCGTGCAATGGCCAAGCCACTAGGGAATGAAGACCAAAAGAAAGTCAGTTACCTTCACTCTTTTTTTTTTTTTTTTTTTTTTTTTTTTTTTGACTTTTGCAGGTTTCTGCCTCAAATTAACAGTGGCTAATGAAGTTCTTTGCTGTGAACAGTAGGTTGATTACTATATGGATTACACTTGTCTTTAATGAAGTGAATCTTACTGCTATTGCTCCCGCTCAAGGATATTCTAATAAATGAAGTCTAGCATCCTAATGAGTTTCAGACATATTAAAAAATTATGAATAAATAAAAAATCCAAAAATAATTTTTAATTGTACAGGGATTGTTCCCAAAGTGAATCCGTCTCAGACAGGAAGGTGGCTTTAAATACCTGGTGGTTTAAGAACTGTCTCCAAGGGGATGGTTAGAAAATTCATCTTTTAAAGATGCAACACTCATGGCATCAATTAATTAATGAGGCTGGAAATTAGCATAGCTTTAGTACAAAAATAGATGCAAAGTAGTTGTTAGAACACAAACATCTGAAGTAAAAAGTCCATTTTTTTTTTTCTTCTTGGTTATACCAGTAAAGCGGAAATTGAACTTTGGACTATCAGTATGTCCTTAGAAATAATCTTTTCTATCTGCATAATTAAGGCTGTGACATGAAACATGCCTTAAACAAAATGATCTTAATTGTTGTGAAGTGTCAAAGCATCACTGAAGTAACTGGAGCTGTAGTGATAAATCCCAGCAGATCGCTGGAGCCGTTTGTGTTTCTGTGCAAAGGAGGGCTGCAGATCAATATCTGCCTGGTCTACGGCTACCTCAAACACTACGTGATGCCTCCTGATACTAAAATGAGCCCTGTCTGAATTTGTTAACCTGCCAATCCCTACCATTCCATTCTATGCTTCTGCTTTAAGACTCATTTTTGCACTTAATGAAAAGTCAGATCATCCCAGCTGGTTTAAATAGTTTTTTGTTTGTTTGTTTGTTTGTTTGTTTTCCCTACAGGAGCTATCCCAGCTTTGTGCAGTCATACAAAAGTAACACAGCTAGCTGCCACAGTACTTTTACTTCAGTGACAAGGAACCTGAAGCTGTGAGAGCCAATAAAGTGCCTCCAAACTCATGTCCATTGGGTATAAATCCAAGCTGGAAAATCCAACCAGACTTCCATTTGAGTGGGAGGATGCCTGGCTAATTTGATTAGAAAGTGGCTATGATGCCCATTCCTGTTACTGCTGCCAAAATAGCATCACATGAAGGCAAGAAAATGGAGATGACACCTTTCCGAACAATCCAAAATGAAGCAGTCTGCAAATTTACCTGTTCCACGGCCTTCCAATGCATTTACAACAGGGGATGTGGGTTTTGTTATGAGTGTTCTCCCAACAGTAGAAAATGACTGGATGTCAGCTTCTGTTTTCTAACCGCATGGACGGAGCTGGGCGTAGGAGGAAGGAGCCAGCCAAGAGGAAATTTGAGGCTTTTTCGTTTCCCACTGTAAGCAGGTATGCCTTGACTGTACTGCTTCCAAAGGCGTATGCTGCAAGTCAGCGTTAATAATAGCTCACAAAAATGTGGCTAAACCTGTATAATACATAAGATGTAATCACAGCACACTGAAGGATAGCACCCTTACTGTCCAGCCTCCAGATGTCTAAGTGAGAAGTTCTCTTCCTCCTCCAAGTCTACCGCATTTCCACCCTGTTTGTTCCTAAAAATCCTCAGTCCCAACCCTGAAAAGAACAAACGTGTCTGAGAAAGGCAGTGAAAGTCTGTGTGATTGGGGATTTTCCAACAGAATGTTTTTACTGGAAAATTCGATTTCTGAGAACTAAGACATTTATCCAAGGTAAAACTGCTAAAAATAAAAATAAAATGTAAATCACCCAAACTGCCAACAAAACAGGATATCCTGACAACACACCTGGTAGGCTGTGGTGCTGCCACAGCTCATAGTGCTTGTAATACTTGTGGGGTTTTTTAGTCGGATTCCAGCACAGCTTTGCCACATGCAATTAAAAAACCCTCAGGGTCCTGCCGCAGAACCCTGGCACTTTTAGCTTCACTGCAGTTTCGCTTTTAACTCTGCAGTATGGAGCCTGCAAGCCTCAAATCCCAGTTGACTCAGCGAGTGTTTTCCCGGCTTTTATCTTCTGGTCCCTCCTCTCACTGGATCTTACAGGCCACGTGGAAGCCATGGGAAGTGGGCTCCCAAGCTCCATGCCATTCAGAAAAAAAAAAAAAAAACAAAAAAAACAAAAAAAAAACATTTTAATTGTTTCCAAAACATTTTGTTCTGCCTGTGTAAAAACTTTTGAAACATTTATTTTCTCCAGAATGGAATATTTGTCCTTTTTCAGAACGCTTGCATTTTCAATAAACATGGAATTGTCATTTTAATCAACTTCAGTTAAAATCCAAAAAAGAAAGAAAGAGAGAGAGAGATGAAAGAAATAAAAGAAAGAAAAGAAAGAAAAAAAGAAAGAGAAAGAAGGAAAGAAGGAAAGAAAGAGAAGGAAGGAAAGAAAGAGAAGAACCATCAGACTGCATTAGTATCCTCTATTTGGGAAAGTCACTGAGCTTTCCCTTCCTAACAGCAGAATCTCATTATTAGTCTGTTGCTCAAAAAGAGTGACACCCAGAACAATTTTGCATTGGAAACATGGTTGAACAGGAACTGCTAAGGTCTTTGTCATTACAATCAAGAGGGAAAAAAAGAAAAAAAAAAGAATCCCTGTATTTATATAAGCTAAATATTTTATTTTCTCAGCTTATCATCTAAGTGCTGTCTTTGAATCTTGGCCAGAGGATAAAAAATTTAGTCAAAAATTTTGACATGATGTGAAAGGAGAAAAAAAACATTTGCTAGACCTGCCTTTGTTCAAATGTTTTGAATGTGTAGGAGCTGAAAATGCATATCTTGTGAGCTGATAAACTTGAGGCTTACCTTGTTAGCAAAAATCCAGTTAATTTATGTACTTTTTAGTAAGGATCAGAAGAGTTAAAAAACAAAAGTAAAATAGTAAGTTATTTTTCCCATAGAGTTCTGCAGGGTTTGGGAGAGGTGTGTTTTTTTGTTGTTGGTGGTGGTTTGGTTTGTGTTTTTTTCAATTTCTTTTTATTTTACTTAAGAACAGAAGGCTGCAATTTTCTGAAGTTCTCCAAAAGCAAGTTCCAAATCACTTTTGTTTTGGATTTGTTGAAATGTTTCCCTTCAACAAACTCAGTTTTTGACATTTTATTTGGACTCACTGAAATTTTATTTCAGAATATTGTGGAGGAGGAGAGTTAGCTGTGACACACTTTGGACTGTTATCCTACGGAAATAAGGATTACATTACCATGCTCTGAGTGTGCTTCTCTGCTCGCCTGTCCTCCTCCTCTCCTTCCACTCCCCCAGTAGGTTTTGAATCTAGTTTTGATCAAAGCTGTCAGAAAGTTCTGCAGCTGATACACTCTCAGGAAGATAGGCTGCTGAGTACAGTTGGAAATGAAACACACTTGGTACATCATTAACAGTAGGAAACCAAATACAGACCCCATTAAACATGGGACAATCTGCAGCACAGTTTGCATTTGGGTCCCACCACTTACAGAACAACTTGTTGCAGTGTCAGGGAATTCAGGCTGCCTGCACAATGGTCTCTGGGCTGAATGCAGAGTTAAACCAAAAAGCCTTAAAGAAACAACAAGGAATGGCAAAGCAGAGGCAAGGATGAGGCTCTGAAGAAACAACAGCAAAGCCAAATATTGAGAAATTGCCTCCAGCTGGGAATGGTCTAAAAGGATGTTGTCTTCCCACAATTCACCATAGGGGGAAAAAAATGAAATCGCAAACTTTGGCTGTATCTTGGATCTAGAAATATAAGGAAACTGAAAGAACTATGAGTTTTACTGGGAAGTTTCAAGCACACAGGGAGAGGCTCTAGAAGAGAAGAGAAAGCCTCGCCATCACACAACAGTGATGGAGATCTGGATGTAAAGCAAGGTAGGCATGTTTTGGGGGAATACTCAGAGACAGGAACATGGACCTGTTTCATCCTTCATTATAGCAGGTTCACTGCCCGGCTTTACTATAAAATGTGATACATTTTAGGGATGGTAGAGGGCTAAGTGACAGAGTGATTGCCTGTGCAAGTCAAGGCCAACAGGGTGTGCCAGGCGCTCTGCAGCACCGTCCCCATGACACCGCTCCCCCGCAGGACGCAGCAGCAGGATAAGCTGGTCTACAATTACCAAGTGGGTTAATTCCTGCCTTTAAACATAAACACAGATCTGAAACGAGATTATGTTACATCAGAAACAAGGTGAACTATGAAGGTATTTGTTGAAATTTGGCTTAATGACTCTTGTCGTTGTAACTCACACCTTTCACCTTGCTAATATCTAGCAATTGTGAATTGGCACGCTACCAGAAAATGAAAGTAATGTCTTTCACCTGTCCTTTCTGCTTGCCCTATCTGTTCTTTTCTATTTTTCCACATATTTTGCAGACATGGTGGATTTTCTCTTTAAGGCTGCTAATCCATCTCCAATTTGTAACTACTGTACACAGCTGATTTCCTGTCACTTGTTTTTAAAATGAGTTTTTTTTTTTTTCCCCACTAAGCTTATAATTAAAAAAAAATATATGCAGCTCACCACATTTTATGCTCACTAGTGGGTGATGCAAAAGAACTGCGACTCCTTACCATGTCGTATTTCCACCTGCAAGAGTTTTGTCAAAGGTGACGTAGAGATTCGTGGAGACACCACAAATTATCAGAGCTTTTCCAAAGCCAGCACAGAGCCTGTTTTTGCCTTGGCCCTGGCCCTGTTTTTGCAGAGACTCAGAATTGGAGGCCAAGCTCTGGCTGGCCAGCCGGCACACCCAGCTCTAGGGCAGGGGTACAGCCACAAGCTCCTCCACCACGGGATGGGCAGCAGCAAGCCTGCAGCGGCACGGGGCTGAAGCCCCGCAGATAGGAGGAACAAGCCAGCTGTTGGAAGCTGCTATTGCCAAGCTGGGCTGGGACCCAGCTGCCTGCTCAGCCCCGTCCCCTCCCACAGGGGACAGCCCACGGTGTTGGAGAGGCTGCTCTCATCCCTCACCACCAATTATTCACAGTGAGCCTCTTCCCTTCGGTTCTCCAGCAGATGTCTCATGGCTCAGACTCAGGAAAATCACTACATCCCCTCCTGGATGCACTGGACAAATCTTCCAGTGGCACAGAAAATGAAGAAGGAATTTGCCGTGTCCCTGTAAAGTCCAATTCTCCATATGTGCCCAGTCACTCCAGCTGCTGGGGTTGGGAACTGTCATGTTTGACTGACACGTGCAAGCTGCCCGGGGTGACAGTAACATCCACTACTCCTATGCACTTCTTTAAGCTGTGATATGTTAGTTATTACGAACGACTCCCCAGCAGAATCGTTTGTGCTAATCAGACCACAGAGAAGAGGAGTCTCCCTTTGCCAGGAAGCTTATCCTCTCCAGATTCCAGCCTCATGAATCAGATTTCTGCTTAACTCATTTTGTCTGACACAAAACACAGCGGATACATTCCACGCAGAGCAGAAACAGTGGAAAATGGTGCAGGCATCTTTCTGGAGGGAAGAAGCTCGTGTATCAAGTCCAGCTTGGTAGATTTCTTTCCTTCAGGCTCACAGAACTGGTCATGTAGATGCACTCTGCTGTCTGTTTTTAGCTTTCTTTCACTTCCTCACCACCCTGTTAAGAATGGACCCTTTGTAAACACCTGCACCCCAGTTTAGGAAAGTACTATGGCTATGAGGGCAGTGGGAAGTATTTGCAAGGGTTTTGTTATGGGTTGTATTTGCAAGGGTATTTGTATGTTAGTGGCAGATAGAGGGACGTGCTCAATTCAAGTAACGCCTTGCAGATCCATTCTCCCCCCCCCCCCAGTTAAACAAGATTTAATCTAGTAAAATGCACAGTGGTCACCTTTGGAAAATACATGACATGACAATACCAAACTGTACTGACATTAAAATAGAGCCCTACCTTTTCAGTGTCAGCATGCAGTGCATGCTGTTTGCCTACTCATCACAGTAACCCGTCTGGTGCCTCTTTCTCTGTTTTTAATATTAGATTATCTGAGCATATAAAATCAAGCTGATAGAGTGAGTCACCTGATAGATTATTGCCTAGGGAAAAAAGCACAGGCCTGTCATTATATTTGCCAACAAAGCACCATGCACACCTATGGGGCTGTAAAGATAATAAGCATGAACTTGATTACTGCTAATATGCTCTGCTTCAAGTTTCAGACACACAATGTATTTCCTTTGTATAATAACTTTTTGTTCATTTCCTAAAATTGACAAAATACTTCAGAGAAATTAATCTGATGAATACAGGTTTGTTGGTCTCATTAAAAATTCCAGCATTAGTACCAGAATAGCAATAAAAGTTATTGTTCAAAACCTAGTGCAGACCTGGGGCATTAAATGTGTCATCTCTTCCAGGTAAGTGGGATCAAGCACACGTCAGGTAAAATGGCACACTCCAGTGTTAATGAAAGAGTACGCTCTAGATTGCTAAAATGCTTTATGACTTTGAATACTAAACCTATTTCTTTGCTTTTGTAGAACTGAAAAATAAGATTGTACTTCACACGTGCATGTTATATATCCCCAGGAAGATCTGGGAGAGAGGGAACAACACTATCTATTTAATCTTTGCCACGTATATCATGGTTTTGCCATAGAATTGTTGTCTGGTAGTTGCTGCTGCTGCTAAGCTGTGTAAACAGCAGAGAAAAAGAAAGAGAAGCAAATCAAAATCGAGTTATGTTCTGATAATAGTCCATCTGGAACCTGGACACAGTTGTTCCCTCTACTCTGCCACAAGGAGCCTGCTGTTTCTCCCACTCTTTTTCCCAACATGCTTGTGGCATAGCAGCCTGACAGCTCTCCAAGAGGCTCGTACTCCCATGGCTATGGGAACAGATTTATCTGCCTCATTTTTCTCCCAAGGAATGCTTTCCCACTGACTGTCTCTTGGGGTCAGCAAGACCAAGCTGCAAAAGGTCATCTGAGACAATGCTTAGAGAGGAACCTGCTCATTTTTCCTCTCTGTGGGCCAGAACACAGTTACAAATGCCAAATGCTGATTGAGAAATACTGGTGGGATTGCGGATGACAGTCGGAGCAAATTACACAAGCAAGGTGCTCCAGAATAAGCTGCGGGACTCCAGCCTGACCCCTTTCCTTCCAAAATAATGGAGAACATTACTTGGGGCTTGGCACAGGACAGACTGTGCCTTGCTTTGTGAGGAGCTGAGCCTGCCTTGCCAGCCCTTAGGCTGCAGGAAAGCCAGGTGAGCTTCCCCAGCGGGAAGCCTTTGGAGGCAAACAGCATCCCACCCTTCTCCTGTCCCTGGTAGAAGGCCACCTAGACAGTTGGCCACGGGCCTTCATCCCAGGTCCATAAGGGCTTTTCCTCCAGTGGCAAAGGAAAAGCTCCTCTCTGATCAGGGGTGAAGGGGAGCTGGTATTACAAAGGAGGAAAAGTCAACAAGGAAGGGGGGAGGAAATAAAAGTAAGCATACCACAATGCTGAGGGGTGGAAAGAAGACAGACAATTTGTCAGGGCTCAGCCACAACACATAAACAAATGCCAAGGACAACATCTGGAATGGTTGAGCAGCCACTCTGCACAGCTCCTACAGGAGCTTTTCAGACATGGGGGCTGTGACTACCAGCTATTAAAGCAATCTTAAAGGCCGATAGCTTCCTATGATCCCAGGTGGTTGCAAAACAACAGGAAGATAGGCACTGCCAGCCCGCCATGTGTCATGACCACAGCTGATGTCAGCCCGCACGCTTGGGCAGCAATGATTCTGAGCTGCCTAGGGCCGTCCCCATAGCACGGCACCTCCTACAGAAAGCTTTTTATTTTTATCTTTTTCCTGGGTATTTTCTCTGTAAGGAAGCATAACAAAATTGCCCAGTACTGCTAGCTTTCTCTGAGAGTGAGCTGCTGATTGAAGGGAGGTTGGGGAGCCCCTACCTGCAGGACAATGATGGGAGGAAAGGTCCTGCCAACAGCTGTTTAATAAATGAAATAAAAATGAATGAAAATGAAAAATAGTCTTAATGAAAGATTTTTTTAAAAAGAAATAGAATAGTAAAGTCCAAGAAGGAATAGTGTCCCTAATACTCTGATAAACTTCAAAAGTTTTTATGTTCAATGTTGAAAGAAAAGGGTTAATGAACAGCATTTCTGAAGCCAGAGAGAATTCCTTGTGTATTAATGGGAAAAGATCAAAAGATTAACCATACAGATTCTTTGATATTTCATCCTGCAAAAGCATAATCCTGATAAGAAAAATGCTTTGGCAAGAGCCCCGTCACTGCTGCAGACGTGATGGTTGCTCTGGAAGAGGAAACAAGATCTAGCTTGTTGAAATGGTGCTGCAAACGCAGAAGAAAAGCAGGTTTTGCAGAGCGCTGGTTCTAGGCACTTCTGGAGACATCTGATTTGTAGATGTGGATGGAGCTGTAGCCTAAGTTCTTGGGCTACTTCTAACAGAGTACCAGTGTGAGGAATGAAGGTAGAAAAGCCTTGTCATCTTCACCATCTCTCTCTTATTCTCTGGCTTTAACACTGGTAGTGGGATGTAGAGGGGAATCATAAGGCCAATTGTCTCTGAAGCTGAGATCAATGGACAGCTCATTGAAAAGTTGTACTGGAGGAAAAGAAACCTAATCCATAAGCTAGCAAGGTGAGCTTGTATTTCCACCCATGGTTTTGTAGGGGATTAGCTCTTAGCAAAAATTTAACTAAGTTCTGCTTTGCCTGCACTGCTGCAGCGATAATAATAGGCACGCATCTTTTAGATCTGTTGTACTTCCTCCATGGCGAGTCTGCAGCAGTGAATATAGCTCTGGGCTGTTCCTATATTACTGAAACTCACATCATTGTGATTCTGTCCCTTTTTATCCATTGCTGTTAAGAAGAAAAATGAAAAAAATATTTCTTCTACTGAGACTCTGCTGTCGGTCTCCATGCCCACCATACATTATCTATCTCCTTGTTAGCTGGACTGCAGCAGTAAAAGTTCTGGACAAAGTGCAGGCAAAACCCCTGAAGCTAGCTGAGAACACTTGATGATGAGTGTTGCCTAACTCAGCTCCCTCGTACAATCAGATTTTCATTTGATACCATAGCTGGAAATCTTGAAATTGTTTTTGATCCTGACCTTACTCCTACCTCGCTCTTATTTACATAGTTTTGTCACCTCTAGAAACTTTAAGCTTCATTATTTTACTCGTATTGATTCCACAAATATTCAGTTTTAAGTCGCATGAACTCCCTGTGTAAGGCTTGCAGAAAAGACTTATCCTAGGGTTTCAGGACAGCCCGCAAGCTTCAAAGGCTATACTAAACCCCTTTTTCTAACACAGATATAAAACATGCATCAGAACAAAAAATACAAGTTGGTAACATTTTTTCTTACTAGGAGATACCTTAAACTTTAGGACAGCTGAATGTCTGGCCTGGTAAAGGCTCCTAATGCTCTGTGCCCTACTCCAAACACCATTCCTGTGCATTCTCAGTGTAGGAAGGAGGATAGAGTAGGTGGGTACCCACATGGCAATGCTGAGGACCCACAGGGACTTTATTCACAGGTGGCTTGGAAACAAGCCAGCCACAACATGTGAACACCAAGAGAAATGCATAAGGCAGTCTTGCTCTTTTGAGCTGTTGTGTGCTGATAATATGACACCAAATCAAACAAACAAACAAAGACGTCCAATTTGACCTTCTCCAGTTCTGGGCAAAACAAGCATATTACCGAGGCGGGGGTGGCTTTCATCTCTCTTCCATCTAATACGTGCCTCCCTAGTAAACTTTTTACAGATCCCAGTGGTTTCCGTGAAGCAGAAACAAATGTTAAAACAAACACATACAAAGGAAAAGGTTTGAGGTTTGGTGGGTTTGTTTTTATCCCCCTCTTTATTCCTTTGTCCAGATATGACAGAATTGGTTCCCAACATAGAACACAATTGTTTATGACAATCAGTTGACTTCACTGCTGCTGTGCCATCCAAAATGACTTTGTAATCTGGAAAAAAATAATTGTGCTGAGGAGAAAAGGAGCAGTGGCCATTTCCCAGGCTTTTTTGACCTTCTGAGTGAGAACTGGAACTTGCTTAGTGGTTTAGATGCTAATCTGTCTACCCAGTGTGTGGGTGTGCTCTGAGTCACAGCCAACATGTGCACTCGCTTCTAAAACAGGGCTTCCTAAATATTTTTGTAAGGGTATCTTTTGTTTAGCTTTCACTTGGCAGAGTCCCACGTTGGGAATGGTCAATAGCTCAGGAAGGTCCATATGTCATATATGAAGCTGCTAAGAACAACTTTGAAAGTTTTCAGGCCTTTTTGCCTTGAACTGAAGAAAACCCTGACACTCCTCCCACCACAAATTAAGATACTCCTTTTTTCTCACCCACTTGCCAGCAAACCACATCTGTCAGGCTTCGTGTGCAACAACAACTGTCTGTCCACAGCAAAGATAAATGTCTTTTTTTTTTTTTCTTTTTTTTTTTTTTTTCTTTTTTTTTGGCATTTGCTGTATTTATCTCTTTAATACATGCCTAGTTACTAAAACTCAAGGGGCATTCTGCTGAGGACATTCCAGGCGAATGTAACTGTGCAAGTACTGAGCAAACAGGATACAGTGGCCATATACAGGCAACAGGCACCGCCAAGATCTCTGCGAAGAGAAGTCGTTTTTTTTATTGTTCTTCTGATTACATAACTGGGATAATGAACGTGTTTCAGTCAAAGCATCCCAGGTGTTACAAATTGCTTTCTCTCTTAGAGGCCCTGTTATTAACCCAGTTACTGCTGGTAATAATACCTGCTGCTCGGTAAATAAGCCTGAAAAATGCACTGGGGCCAGATTCAATAAAGGGCTTAGGTGACTCAGCACAAGTTGCTGTAATACCCCGTATTTAAGATCGCAGGCCTTTGAGCAGAGCCTGAATCCGGAGCAGCAGATCTATAAAGTGCACAAAGAGCGTTAAGTGCCTGCAATAACAGCCCCGAGCAGCTCAGCCAGCATCTGCTTGGACCGGTAATGGTGGCCGATAATGATGGCCTGGCATGGGGACCAATCTGAAAACCCACCTGGCAGACCTTTCAGTCTGGATCCACAGGCTGGATTCCTTCCAAACACAGCCTCATCGACTTTTATATTCCTATTTTTTTTTTTTTTTTTGAAAAAAAGAAAAGGAACTTCAACCCCCCCATCCCCCAGGGATTATGCAATTAGCAGCTCTAAAGTAGGTCAGGGTGAGTGGGCTGGAGGGATACGCTCCTCATCCTCCAGCTGCAACTGTGCACAGCACAATTCAAGATTCATTAGTCCATAAAGAGAAGGAGCACATTAAGCAACCCAGTCATGTTTCCTCATGTCTAGGACGTTCACCTGGCATGAGGGCATCCAGCTTTCTGGCCCTTGTCTGCACTTGATTTTCTGTATTTTAACCAGTGGTTGTTTTATCTGAACTGCAAAAAAAAAAAAAAAAAAAAAAAAAAAAAAGGAGGTCCCAGCAGGGGAACTGAAACCAAGGCCTGCTCTGACAGAACTCTGGCAGGGCAGGTACAGGGCTGTCCCATGTCAGCAAGGCCTCACTCCTGCTGGGCAGGCTTTCTTTCTAGAGGCTGAGTAGATTTGGACCTGTTCAAGTAGGGAATGACAATTTCCATGTCCTCTACGTAAATTATCAGGCCAGCCTGTACTGCTAGGGTGGAGGAGGGGAACCACGTGTGCTTTGCATTGCAGCAGCAAACAGCGACAGCTATGGTGAGTGATAAGGTGAGCAATGGGTCCTGAAAGCTGGGCGAGCTCTGAGGCCTGCTGTGGCACTGGCTGTCCCTCCAGGAGGTGCACCTCAGTCACATACGTACAAATTAAGGCTTGAGTTGCTCACACAACTCCACCAGGATTGAGACAACTCAGGACATGCACAGAAGTGCAGCTGGAGGCTCACGGTAAAATGAAGAGGCAAACAGCGAATAAATCTTTGAACTGTGCCTGCTTTGCTGGAATTTTAGTCTTAAGCATCTCAGTTGGGTCAAGTGCCAGATCCAAAAATCTGTTACAGATTTGACTCCTAGCTCCTTCCTACATGAGGAGAGAACATAGTCTCCTGCAGACCGGATCCTCTCTCTGGAAGGAAATCCCATGCAAAACTTTGCTCTCAGTTACCCCGTTACAACTTTGAGTTGGTGGTGTTGTAGTTGATAGCCTAACTAGGCCAAAAATACAATAGCAGAAGC
The DNA here is from genome assembly GCA_011075105.1 of Heteronetta atricapilla. Classification (NCBI taxonomy): domain Eukaryota; kingdom Metazoa; phylum Chordata; class Aves; order Anseriformes; family Anatidae; genus Heteronetta; species Heteronetta atricapilla. The sequence goes on from CM021732.1 coordinate 90,663,570, forward strand.
ATGTTCTTTTGTTTGTTTGTTTGTTTCTGAGGCAAGGCCATGCTATGGTATGGAAGAATGCAGGTAAGCTGACCCTGCCACTAGCAACAGCCCATGCAACAGCCACTGCAGCAGAGCCCGTGTCCCCTAGAAATCTTCAGGGTTGCATAAACCTCACAGATGTGATGAAGAAAATCACTCCAAAGAGTCAGAAAGCCTTCCAGACCAGGAGCTAAACAGGATGTAGATGGATGTGCCTTTGAGACCTCAAGTATATGCTGAGCATTATGGCAAACATATTCCAGGACCATTTTTAATTTCTATCTGATGTTTTCTTCCTCAATCTTCCTCCCCCCCCCTTGCAAAGCTCACTGTCCCTCAGAGCCCGTCCTCCTGCACAGGGAGCTGAACGCATCCAGCTGCTGGTAGCTTTCCTCTGCTTGCATTCCCACCCACGTTACCACAGCAGCAGGAACAGCAAAACATTAAACAGGAGGACGTTGCGTGGGCAAAATCCCTGAATCTCCGGGTTCTTGAGCAGCCCTGATGCATCTGCCAAACCCCTGCACATCTCGGGTGCTTGCTCCAGGTCCTTTTCTAGCTGAGTCTGGCACAATTCTGGGACAACTAGCACCATCTGTGTGCAGAATGAGTAGCTAGTGCTGGTTATACCCGTTTTATGTGTCTTTCAGAGGAGCATTTTAGTGGCCAGTCTCTGCAGGGCAAACATAAACAGTTTTCCCAAATACACTTCTCAGTCACCTTTGAGCAGCACAGTTGTGCTTACATTTTTACCTGGGCTCCACCCATGCGTTGCATAAGCCTTTCTTCCAGAAATAAGTCAACAGAGAGGAATTCACATGGAAATATCTCTTTTCACATGGCTTTCAGATGAGGAACATATGAAGAGCATGTGTATTACTTCTGCCTTGTTTTTGGTATACTTTTTATTCCTTTGGACATATAAAAAGTAAGGAATTAAATCAACTTCATTTCTTATTATCTGACTACAGTTATAGATTGGGTTGACATACACTGATGTGTTAATTTGGCAAGTTATCAAAAATGAAATCCAAAAAGTCTGACAGTCAGGCACCACGCTTCCCTGGAAAATAAGGAACTTAACTACTTAAATAAACCTTTTGTTCTGACAATTTGACAGGTCTGGTCAAGAACAGTTACTGTATCAGGCCAGTGTATTTTGATTTTTCCAAGACAGTCCATGGCATTTTGATTCAAAATGTTTGTGCACAGGAACCTACAGGGTATGAGTTGGATGACTTACAAATTGATTCACTGGCAGATCTTCAAGAGGTCCATGAGAAGATAACTGGGTCTGTTTCTCTCATAGTCCACCAGGGACCAGTTCTTAGGCTGAAATATGATTTGATATGACAGTCCACAATCCAAACAACAACAACAAAAAATTGAACACCTTTCCCAGCAAATTTTTTAGGTGATTAAAAAACACAGTGGGGTAGTTAATAGGGAATCACTCCTACATTGAGGGTGATCATTCATTTAAATGGTCAAAGTGTATACTGATACAATCAAACAAGAGATTTTATATTTGTAAATAGTGAAGTGAGGATGAGCAAACATTTGGTAATGCTGTTCCAGAGCAGAACATTTTAAAGACTCCTCCTAGACAATGCCACTTCCTGAGCAAAAAAGTATTGAAAGGTTTGGTCAACAAACGTGGAAATCTTGATCAGACTACAAAGGAGGGCCAAGAATTGATCCAAAGATCAGAGGTCAGCCTTACCAAATGAAATATAGGGTGCTCAACACACATGGCTTTTTTGGCAAGAACAAAAAGAAGTGATTTAGAAATTGTGCAAAGGTGCTTAACACACTGGAAACACGGTCTGATGATGTGCATTCATCTGAAAAGCAAATATTCAGAAGGTAAAAGTGGAACAAGATTCAATTTCTCATCAGTCAGGCAAATAAAATATCAGAAAAGTTCTTTGTATAGTGGTAAGCTTGTTGTTATTGAGAATGTTTATGTTGTGTTTTACAAAAAGGCTGTGCATGAGGAAAAAATTGAATCAAAAATAAACATTAAGACAAAGAGAGAAATAAAGAAAATAGTTTCTATTATTTTCCTTTATAATTTATGTTTGCAAACAGCTGTTTAGGAATATCTAGGACTGTGACATATACTTGAGAAGTTTGTTTACCCCTGCTCCAGAAGAAGCTGCATTTATTGCATACATTTTCTTCTTAAGTGGTGTAAAAGCCATTTCAATGACTAACTGGGGTATTTGCCTTTGGAAACCATCTCTGTCAAGAAGGCCTAGGAGAAGGGCTTTGAAGAGATTGATGAGGAAAGTGTCGGGTTGAGCCTAGTTAGGTGGCTGTGCCTACACATGGTATGTGTACAAACAACATTGTTTTGGCAATTGATAATTTCAGAGACAGGAAAAAAAAAAACAGTAGCAAGACCTGGTGACATCTTAGCTAGCGTGCTGCTGTTTCAGGACATTTTATCTTCCTGTTCTTGTTGTATCTATTATGAGACAAGCCTGCTGCATGACAAAAGTAAGTAGTCAGTAGTCTTCTCCATCTGCCTGGGTGACATGAAACAGAGTGACAGACCACAGAAGACCCCAGCTCATGTTCACAGGAAAGAGTAGTGTCCAGCTGTGGAGTGCATACCCTGGCACTACAGCATTTTACTGTATGGACGTATGGAAAACATGCCCTATGACTAACTACGGCCTAATCTTTCAGTCTTGTAACCATCCTGGTTTGTCTTGGAGGACCAAAACCAAAAACACAAACCAAGCAAACCAACCAACCAAAACCACACCATCAATGTCTTATTTTTCCCTTGAAAGACATTTAGGAATACAAATAACAATAAGTAGAACCTGCATGAAAATATGCTGTAATGGACAGCTAGACACCATGGTTTAGGTATGAAGGTTCAAGTTTCTTGTTAACTTCACGTAGCAAAAGATATGCAGCCCAAATATGCACCAGATGTACTCCCAAAGACGTACCATGCCCCTCATGCTAAAGCAGAAGGGATTTCTTTTAAGGATGAGTTTTGTCTTTATAAGCTAAGCTCTTCAATGGGCTGACATTTTGGACCAGTCCACAAAAGCACGTAGCTTTGAGCTGAAATGCAGCAAAATTCCCACTGGGGGCATTTTGACCTTTTATGGCTAGAATTGACCCATTCAATGCTCAATGTGTGTTTTTAGTGTCAGAAACATGCACTACCTGTCCATGGCAAATGCTTAATGCTGTAAATGCAAGGAGGCTGCTCCTCCACGCAGTCCTTTCTTCAGCTCATGGAGCAGCTCCATTGGCTTCGTGGGGGTCACTGCTGACTCACATCACCAGAAGGTGTAATTAGAGGGCCCCATCCCAAAGTATTACACAGTTTCCTTCCTCCTATGGATTTATTTCCTTTGCGTTTGATTTGATATTTCCATGCATATTTTTCAGACTGTACACTGCTGCATGTGTTGTAGCTGGCACATTCCTGTGATCCCGAGAGCCAGAAAGACTGAGAAATCTTTCTCTCTTACATCTCTTACACACATGCAAAAACAATGACACGCAATATGAAGTTGTATATTATGAAGTTGTATATAATATACAAAACTGAGCAGTCTGAGAGCTCCAGTCACCTTCTTTCTTCTGTAGAAGGCAAATGGATGTTTTTAACCCAGTATGGCTCTAGATTTTTTTTTTTTTTTTTCAACATGAAAGTGAAAAACAGGCAGGGGAAAGAAAAAAAAAAGAAATCACTCCATGAAAGAGAAAAACACCCACTTGTGATGTTTAGATTACAGCAAGGCTAAACATAGATCACTGATATCCTGCGTATACAGAGCTTTATAAAAACCTCTAATAGCAACTAGTCAGCAGAAAAGAAAGCATCGTTGCCTTTTTATAGTGCAGATATCACAGCTCCTGGTTCAGCTTAAGCCCTGTTGGAGTCATCTAGCTCCAAGAGGGCTGGTTCCTAGCTCGTCTCAGCAGGATGCTGCATGCAAGGAGGGATTTTAACTGTCTGTCACCTTCTGCATATGGGGCTTTGTAGGGTGGAGAAATCATCTCTCCACAGGCAGACTGCATCTTTGCTGCCATCCCTGCCCTACCCTGCTCTTGATAACCAACGTAAAGCCCTGCGCAGAGGCATTTTTACATCCAGAACAAAGCCAATCTGGAGTAAGCTCTAAATAACATCCTCTTTGCGTTGCCAAAACCAGCCTTCCCATTCGAAAGGCAAAGCATCTGGAGTTCAAAGAGAGGAGTTTTTCTTTGTGCTGAACTTTGCCCTGGCAGCACACCGAAGTGGCTTCAGGACATACCAGTTCCGCTCCTACCTTCGCTTAGCGTTTTGTTGAGGCAGGCCCAGCCCAGGCTCGGCGCTTCTGCCTGCCTGGCGCGCTCTTCACTGGCACCTTGGGAACTGGTCTCCCAAAGTCTTTTAGCATTTAAAAAAACAGAATATACAGATTTTGTTCTTATGTTCCTTCTAGCCCGTGTTACGTTTTCTAGTAAGAGAAATAATATCGCTCGTTCCCAAAGAAATTCTGCTACAGCTTCCTCTGGGACACAGAGATGGATATGGGAACCTTTGCACCATACCGTAAGTCTTAGCTGACATTTGGATTAAGTTCTGGGCAGCTTGTATTGTCAAATTATAATAATAATAATAATGCTGTTGATCTTAATCATATATACTATTTTTTATTTTTTATTTTTTTTACTGCATCTTTCTAGAAAATGCTTTCCCAGCACCCCAGTCTGCAGCTCCAGTTACTCAGAGGTAATCAAAGCCCATTGTCCACATTCTCCACCACACAAGCAGCCCCACACCACAGCTCTTTGCTAATACAGGCAGAAAGTCAAAGATTAAAGCAAGTTTCCTCAAGATGCTTGTATATCAGAGTTCCTCATACAAGCATCCTTTCTTTTGCTTGCAAGTACACTAATCGTATTTCAATTGCATGCCTACAATATAAAGTTAATAGCTTCCTTATTTCCTCATTTTAGCATTTCCCCTCTACTCCCTCAGTCTTTTCAATTATAATGGCTAGATTGTTTCTTTCATTTCCTTTCTCCAGCGTCCTGGTTTCATTCCTTATACGAAATCACATTTGGTCACTTACACTTTTCCTGAGGATAAGCACACGACAGCAGCATCTCTTGCTCCACCATGGCGCCGTCTGTCAGACTGATCAGTGGTCTTCTGAATAGCGTTTCAAGGAAATATTTTGGAAACCTAAGCTCGCTCATGCAGGCTTCTGATCTTCCCCAGTCCTCTTGGCTTCTGTGTGCTGTCACATGTTATCCTCCCTCCCGAGGAACCTGTGAAACAGGTCTGGCAACACGCATCTTGTGTGTCAGAAGAGTTTTAATTGATTCATTGCAACAGGTACCCACCCTCATTAAAAAAAAAAAAAAAAATGTTGAAAGGAGTAGTCTCTTAGCGCCTCATTTGAAATTACAGAACCTAAAATATGTCACAGCTGGTGCACTTTAAAGGGAAACTGCTCTGAGAATATGCAGGAAATAATTTAAAATCAGTCTTACGTGCCAAATAAACCACAGCTAGCGGTGTAATTCGGATGCTCCTGCACCGTGGGAGAGCAGCTATCCTTTTGCTGTGCACCAGGGTGGCAAGGGCTGCCTCTGCATCTCCCCAGGGCACAACTTCTGGTGGGACAAAACAGCTCCACGTCTCTGCCACAGAGACCTCTGTCTCTTGAACAGCACCTTTGATTGCTACAGATGTGAACAAACTACACAGGCCTGATTTCTGAGAAATGCATCACGAGGAACACAAGGCTAATGGTGTTTCAGTGCCTGCAGAGATGCCTTCTCCACACAGCAACCGCAGAGGTCTCCCTGCCTTTCAGCAGCCCCCATCTGGGGCTCAGCAAGGGGCCCCAGTGCTGCCCTGCAGCCCCCTTTCAGCTCAGGTACCACTTATCTGCTGACCCCATGGCCAAGAGTGATTGTAGCTGGGCCCTCGCTAGGACCTGTGCCAATTTCACACCAGGGCACATCGAGTAGTATCCCCATAGCAGTTTCCTACCTCTGTTGCTCCCACAGGCTGGTGGTACCATCATCAAGCATTAGCAAGGAACCAGAAAGGAGACACGGGATTTACACCTGACTCTGCCTCTAATTTGTCCTGTCACCTTGGGCAAATTGCTTTAGCTCTCTGTGCTTCTGTTTCTCCATCTCTAACATGGATAATTATAGTTCCCTTTCTTTGGAAAACGCTTTGAAATCTGTGTGCAAAATACAGCATGAAAGAGGAAGTTATCATTATTGTACACTTACTTGTTAAATATTGGGATGAGGCAGACAATAAGCAGCGAGCATTTGAGATTTCGTGCATGCGAAGTGTTGTGTTGTAAGAGGAGCATGACCTTATTGTCATGACCTCATTATTATGCTTAAAAAAATAATAATAATTTACAGAATTTGGCGCAAATCCAGTTTCTGTTTTCACAGTGGAGCGCTGAGAGAAAAACCTAAATCAATTCTCACTTCTAGGAACGTTACGCCCTCTTGGAAACAGCAAGTTCACAGGAGGTTCTTTGGTGGAAAATGATGTAATATGGCTATTTCCTGCTTTTCTCTCACCTGGGTAAATAATATCTCTCATTTTGCAGCCAGTGAGTGTTTACATAACACTCAACAGGTCTAAATACTGATTCCCTTTTTCTTTTTCTCTCTTTAAAAGATAAAAATCAACAAAGATCACCAAGATTTTTTTTTTTTTCATTGCAAATAGACTCAGACAGATTGATGAAAAGTTGCATTTTTCAGTGGTTGAATTCACTTACATAGAATCATAGGGTTTTGGAAGGGACCTTAAAGATCATCTCATTCCAAACCCCCTGCCATTGACAGGGACAGCTCCCACCAGATCAGGTTGCCCACAGCCCCATCCAGCCTGGCCTTGAGCACCACCAGGGACGGGGCATCCACAGCTTCTCTGGGCAGCCTGTGACAGTGCCTTACCACCCTCACAGTAAAGAATATCCTCCTTATTTCTAATGTAAACCTACCCTCTTTTAGCTTAAAGCCATGGGAGCCCTGTACTTGTTTTAATTCTTCAGCAAACAAAACAAGAGGGATGCTTGTATTCACCTCACTTCTATAGTGTTGCTCATTGAGGGCCTCTCCTCAATGGGGATGATGCATCCTTTTCCTGTAGCAGTATTTTCAACAGAAATTTGCTTATCTACTCTCCTGCTAGTCTCCTTTAGTCTCCTAAACAAAAATCCTGGGTAATTCTTAACCTGGAAGATAGCTCAGAAATTAAACTGGGGAATGCTGAATTGAAGATAAATGGCTGTGGGGAAGTAGCTTTTTGTGAAATGCCCTTTGCTTGCAAGTTAATGCTGGCACACTCTGAAAGCTTACCTAAGTCTCGAAACATAATTCTCTACATGACTTAACACAGCCAGCCAGGTTTATTACAGACCAGGAGATTGGTAAATGTATAACCTACTCGCTTCTTACTCCATAATCCATTAACTTCAGAGCCATGTTCTGGGATGTGTTAAGGTTACTACATGGACAATTTGTAGTAAGAACTGAATCACGTAGAGCTGCAAGCTCAGAAGCCCTTGGAACTGCATTTGCAGAAGAGTGTGCATTTATTTGCATTGTCTGAATGCATACAGTTGCGGTAGGAAACTTCTCAAGAACCAAATTCTTACGACATTTGCAAACATACCGAGTATCATATTGTCATATTCTGCTTTGAATTTTGGTGGAAAGGACTGTTATGAAAAAATAAAGGCTTATTGTAGAGACATGTTATAAAAATGATTAAAAAAATACTTTAAAAACATTTTTTCTCTTTCTGTTTTGAGCTGCCATTCTGCCTGGGGATGAAATGGGTCAGGCTGACTGCAACTTTTTCAGCAAAGAAGTGAAAAATAGCATGTGAAGTTAGGCTTTTTGGTGCCTGAGATAATGTTTGGATGAATGAATGCATTTAATCCAAATCCTGCAAATCTGAAAACCATCTAATGAGCTAAGTGAAGCTGTACTGCCAACTGCAGCAAAACACTAGGAAGAGTTAAGTTTACATACAAGATGATTCTGTTGCAATCATGAAATTAAAATATGAAGTGATAGCAGCCATTTATATCTTTGGACAGACTCCAAGCATTCAAACTGATGCGTACATTTGTATGTGAGTTATTTGCGAAGAGAGCTGAAATGACAAACATCCCATAATTGTGGTGCTTTATCCTCCAAGAAGCTCATATCTATAATTATAATCATTGTCTGAAAAAACAATACAGGGTTACAGTAACTGTGCAATTGATGCTTGTCTCCACTTCTGTCACTGAAGTGACAAAATAACCAAGCCGTGTTCACATCTGCTTCCTTATAATGCTCCATTTGTCCTCGCCCCAATATCTGGCCCTAACCTACAATTACGTGTCATTAGATTTCCGTGGAACTGATCAAAGGTTGTCCAATTCAAGGCTGATTTGGGAATATGCCAAAAGCTGGAGGGCGGAACCTAACTGGCAGCACATGAAGCAGATTTAACCAATTGTTTCTTTAAACAGCATGGGTTTTCCACTTCAGGTAATAGCTCTCTTACCCAGCGCAATGGGAACAAGGCGAAATCTGAATATATTGGTCCAGAGAGGTGTGTGATAGTGTCAGCCAGACCATGCGGGCAATCTTTGCTTTGCCTTTCTAACTTTAGGACACTAAAATGCTTAATTCAGCAGATTAGTAAGTGTGGCTTCACGGCAATGAGCACTGGACACCTACGGTGCAGGTCCCGAGGTGTGAGGTGGTCAGCCTAGGCTCTCTAATAGTCATTGGAGAGAAATAGGCTCGCGGAGGATGTCAGTCACCTAAGCTGAAGAAGAGAGAGGGCCATGCCATATGCCCCTCTATGTATTAGACCTGCTCTCCAGTGTCTGTAAAGCATACCTACTGGGACCATCCCTGTGGTGAACCACCACATTTACTGAGGTGGATTCTGCTCTTCAGACATGGCACAAAGCCAGGTAGGTTGCACCTACCCTTCTAGCCACACTTTTCTATTCCCTTTCTGAGATAAGAAGTGAAGAGTTTCTACTAAGCTGTGCCCTGTGGAATCTAGGATGACCCTGGGACATCATCTTCCCAAGACATACTACTTGGACCCTAAAAATCAAGAAGACTTAACAGGGCAATATGTGGCAATACCACTGCTGAACATGACACCGCCTACAAGCAAAACTAGAGAGCACCTGTGAAACATTTGAAATTCTTCCTAGGGCAAGATTTCCTGAAGATGATGTAAAACAATTTTCATGTTTGTGAGTTTTATTTATTTATTTATTTATTTATTAGTTTAAACTGAATAGCATCTCAACATTTTGGCTTCTCAAGATCACAAAAGCCATCTTGTGTTTTTAGGCAAAATCTAATTCAAGCATCCATTGAAAAGATAACTTCTTGGTGACATGTATCTGCTGTTAGACATTGTACAGATTTCTGCAAACTGCAGTAGGACAGTTGGCTCACTGTCTACTTCATCTAAAGACATTTCAATGAATTCAGCTTTAAATTCTTACCCATTAAACACTACTATCAAAGTTTTTCCTCCTAAAATGCCAATTGCTTTAGATTAATGAACAGAAAAACCTCCCATGCTGGAAAGGCCATGGGAATGAAATCAGCCTGCTGAGTTGCTGCAGAAAGCTGAAGGGATCTGGGGACAAAAGGCTATGAGGAAGAGATATGCTTTCCCACCCTCTTTGAAGGTGATGCAATGTGATGTTAATCCAGAAGTGTTTATTTATTTATTTTTTTTCCTAGCTTCAGTTCAAGGGATCAGCAAACACACCTGAAGGCATGAAGGATGTATTTAAACAAAGAAGATATGAATGGATTCAAACCTCAGACTTAAAAACCAGGCAAACAAAAAGACTGCATAAGGCAAAACGGAGGCAGGTGCAGTAATTGCAATGGCAAAACAGTGCAGAATAATGAACTCACTAATAAATTGCTGCCAGCACCCGCAGATTTCCAGTTAACTCTGCATGCTGTTCCACTGTCTAATCCTGCCTGTCAGTGGAGGCACCATCTGGAGGATTGCTTTTAAGTATTATGTTCTCTTTCAAACTTGTTTTCTCTCCGGATGTGGTATGAATTTCCAATCAATGGGCTGGTGAACCAAGAGGGCTGATGCCCTGTGACTCTGCTCAGTTATGCTCTCTTGTCTGCAGCAGGTCTCCTCGGAGCTCTCCTGGCTTACTTCATTACTTGCAGCTTTGAACCCAGCTTCAGGATATCCCAGGGTTCATCCAGCCATTACAGAGGAAGGTGTGCTGAAATGCCTAGTGGGCCAATATCCCTCCGCTCTGTAGCTGTTTGCTTTGCTACAAGCAAAAGTAGTGAATTGTACTAGTCCCATATGGACAAAGGAAAGACAGACATAAACTGCAAAAGACCCAAGCTGAAGTCAGAATATCAAACTCTCCAGGTCAAGATTATTCTCACTGCAAAACTTAGGGAAAGGTAGATAGCCAAGTGTTAACACTGGGACTCTTTATAGTAACAAAGTCAATACATACATTCATTTTCAATGTTCCTACATTAAACAGAAAAAGGAAAGGCCACAGTTGCTTTCATTCAAAATGCATCGACAGAGAACAAGGTCTCCACCACTGGTTGTGCTGGGACTATTTTCCAGTTTATCCCTGTGGATCACCCTAGAACAAAGGATTTGTGAAGCCCAATTAATTTAATTCAGAGAACAGAGGGTGTGGATGGTTCCTTTGGCCATGGAAACCCTCAGTTAGGTTGGTTCCTCAAATCCCATTTGCAGCTGCTCCCACAATTTAAAGCATATAAGTGTGCATCAGGGGTCAGAAGCTGCTTTGAGCAGTGCTGGGTTATAGGAAAGCAAAGCTGGTTTAAAAACATGTCCTTCTCTTGTTGCTTACCATTTTGTGTAAAGCTCTAGATTTTCATCTGAAAGTTAACTACCATCAACATACACTGGCACTTCTTCACCCTTAGTGCTGAAAATGATTTTTGTTGGGAACAAAAAACCAGAAAGGTATAATAACAAGAGGAAGAGAATAGTCTTGTCTATTGCTCATGCATGCAGCCAAGTTCTTTAGAAAACAGTAATTAAGTATAAATAGATTAGATAATGCTAATCTTTGCTGGAGATGATAGGTTAAAACTGGGGGACATATCTGAGTGTGTGAAATATACAGGAGATCACTACTAGTGTGATTATATATGTAAAGTGAAAAAATGAGATTAACAAAAAAAGATAAAAAAGAAATAAAAAGCTTATTTTTAAACAATCATTAAAATGATCGTTTATGGTGTAGGATGTTGCTCGGAGTTAGTTGGAGGGTTTAATTACACAGCGTTTCTTGAGTGAGTAAGCTTCTTGACTTCTTTTCAATGTGCTGACCAGAGGATATGTGTAAGCTTCACTGTATTTAGTAAATACCTTAGGGTAGACGAATTCCAAATGACAGCCACATGGTTTCATGCAGCAAAATGGTGATTTGTCATCGCCATCACGTTATCATCACACAGAATGTCAACAAGAAAGGGCTTTGCTACTGACAAGTGCCAGTGACACCCTAATGACACAGAGTTGTGCTTCTCTCTTTTCCACGGACACAAGCCTTAAAAGCATGAATCCTTCACAACTTGGATTGGAATACCATAATTTCTTTTTCTGGATGCTCATTTTCACAAGCATGACTCTTTCAAACCCACTACGAGGCAGGCTGACCCTGTTTGCTATATCCTCAAATTTTAAGACCCAGTGCAGAAGGAGATGGGCACCAGAACAGAGAAAAGGCCCGACAGAGACAATCCACATTTAGGCAAACTTTAGTTAAGTCGTTATGCCTACAAGACTACTTGCCTTCAAAGCTCCAAATGCACTGAGCATTACACTTAAGGAAGGAGCTAGAAATGCCCTTGTGCATCTTCGTCCTGGGCTAGAAAGCCAAATGTCTCCACTCAGGCCAGCAAGTAAGTCCTTCACGGCTCAGACAGCAAGAGGACAGGGCATTGGCTGCTTAATGCTCTCACTGAGAACTGCACAAACTGTTAGGGTGGCATCAAAAAGCATGTAAGTTTTGCCTCTTCCTTCAGTTAGATATTTGTTATACTTAGATGAAAGGAAGTGACATGCTGGGTACAAATTAGCTTAGAGAGGGATAGTAAGAAACTGTTTTAGCAGCTGAGTAGGTCCAGTATTTCAAGATAGTAATTTTCTTAGAGATACGTTTGCTGAGTTTAATCAGTCTTCACTTATTATACTCATTACATATAGATGATGCTTCATCTTACACACAAGGCTCTTCAGCTTTATCACAGATGTGTGATATGCTTTATAACTCAGTGCTTTGAAGTGGTGTATCCATTGATGTCTTTGCAGCTAGCCATAGACCTGTGAATTTAAGAATTCTTTTATATTTCCAAGTGTTCTGCGAGAGAGAATGACTTTTACCTTATCATCCACTCTGCTGCTGATTTCTTTGGCATCTATGCTTTGCTTTCTGGGAATCAGGAAATCTGATCAAAGATGTAAACAAAAAATACAGTCTAGGCTCACTTTTTTTTTCTTCATTCAGTAACGTAGAAGTAAAAGTTCAATATTCTGTAAAAAAGGAGAGGTTGTTCTAGAAAGTGTCCTAGACTATTAAGCAAATATGTCTATTTAAAAGAGAATTTTTTAATGTTTGAGTTGGCATTAACTTTCAAAAGGTGAACTACTTATTCACAAAGATATTCAGCTAAGCTAACAAAATAACTCCAATTCATTTTCTTAGAATTATCCTACTGGTTTTATGGTGACTTCTTTTGATTCTACCATATAAGATAAGAATTAATATTTCTTAATTTATCCTGATCCAAGACATCTAACAAGAGTCTTAATTTATCCTGATTGCAATCCAAGGCATCTAACAAGAGCTACAGTTCTATTTTTTATGCTACTTTATGAATTTTTTGCAGTTCCAATATGATGCCTTGTTTTACCAAATACAATTCAGCACTTCATGGCTTATAAAGGAAGACTGTGATATATTGCCAACATATACCACTCAGTATTTCTGCTGTTAAATACCCAGATCTTATAAATCTACACCGATGGCATGATTTAAAATCTTCCTGGAAAACAATTCAGACTTGCTTATTATCTGCACAAGGATACCTTCCTGACTTTGAAGAGACTACCTCAAAAAGTAATCACATATATAACACTGAAGGATTTGAAATACATTGTCTTAAGGTGCTTCCTTGGAGTGTGCTCATCCGCTTAAAAGCGTTTGGTCTGTTAGTGTTGCAAATTTTCCTCAGGATTTGAAACTTTGGGAAATTTCCCAGGGTGGGTCTGGCTATGCCCCGAGTGATGCTGTTACTTCTTTGCAACAACATGTTTTTTTGTGACTTCATAGTGCTTTAATCTTCATTGAAGTGCTTTTGTCTTCATTAATTCTGCTGGCATATAAATGAACAAAATAGGATTTTACTCTAGGTTGCTATACTGTTTTAGTAAGAGTTACCAAGAGTTAAAAACAGACTTCAGTTTTGAGATAGACGTATAAAACTGGCCTACTCCTCACACAACATCGGCTGGTTTCAAGCATGAAGTGTAAACACCCAACTCAAAACCAGTAAGTAATCCAACCAAAGACAAATGCAGCATGAGGCATCACCATAACACAGTGCGGGCAGATGTTTTCGTCCTTTCGTAAGTGTAACCAAAATAGACTATGAGGGCGAGGAAACTGAGGACACTTGCCTATAAAAGCACGGGGGGGTTGGGTTTTGTGTTTTAAGGTGTAGTGTTAACAGTATAATTACTCATAATAAAAAGAATGTATTATACTCAAGCCAGAAAATCATTAACTTCTGAATTCTAACCAAAATAGCTGATAATGCAGGTTAATCTGTGAACTGATGGACGTGTTTCATTACTCTCACTTTGACTAACTTTCACCTCCTTGTTCTTACAGTGACAATGCTGACTATCTATTGTTTTGTTTTGTTTTGTTTAAACAAATCATTTATGCTTCTCAGCTCAACCTTTTCTGATATGCCCTTAAGGATCAGGTAGAGGTTTTAACTGAGTGAGTCTGAAAAACAGAGTGGAATGATGGTCCACTGGTGCTGAGTAAATGAATGAGATGAAGTAATCAATAGGAAAATCGACCCTATTCTTATTTAACATTTATTATATGCCCTGAGAAAAAGATCTACTGTGTTCACTGCTGGAAATAAATAACAGTGACTACCAAGAGTCTCCAGTCTCAGCCCAGTGCTATGTAGCAAGGGCATTAGAAAAAAGTCTTATCTACCACTGTCTTTTTTGTGTTTCTGCTTCAAAGCCCAGATGTTCTGCTCGGTGATTTACTTCAAGGTAAAGTTTGTTCCATTAAAAGTTTCTGCAGAACAATACACAACCAGACATAAAAATGATAGAGAATACAGCTGATGTATTGTGTTTGACCAAAGATCCACTAATGAAAAAAATGAAATAGAATAAAATATAGGATGCCTTTCTAAGGAAACATCATATTTATTATAAGGAAACCTTAATGCAGTAGTCAGGGGTACCTTGTCCTATAATGACATTCAACAGCTAATACTGTAAACAGATGGCACTTTTTGCTACTGTGTGTTTCATATTTGGGATGCATCTGCATTAGCATCTTGGTCCAGGTCAGGAGGTTTTGCTGGTGACTCTCCCAGATCCTGTGCTTTGGTTTGATCTAAGAGAGTGTGAATTGCATCCAGCTCCAGCCACAAATATGCATTTTGTCCACAGAATAAAAAAATCCTGAGACAAAGAGTGTGAATGCTCTGTAGATCTACTCCTACAGTAAAACATTGCATTTTGTAATATCGGATTTTCTTGTGTGACTGAATTCCATTTTCCAGCAAGCCCTGTTCTTAAACTGCTGCTGAACTGGCACTGGTATTCCAGATATAGCCTAGTGCAGGTTTCATAACAAAACTACATGGTTCAATTCATTTCTGCAGCTGCTGCTACCTAGAAATCCTCCAGTCTGTTGTGAGTTGTTATTCTCCAGGAAAAGGTAGCAGAAAATTAAGCTGTACATCTGAATTTGAGGTAAATGCCTGAGGATCCTCACCTTTGCTCCTGTTAGCTGCTTCTCCTATGATATATTGCTCTGTATTCATTAAGCTTTATGTATTTGCAAAGAGTCAAAAGAATGCAAATTTATTTCTAGTGGTGGCAGGCGCTGCCCCTTCCAAGGAAGCGTATCGCTGAACGTGCAGAAGAGCAAATACTCCCTCTTCCTTCCCTCACCTGATGCCCTGCAAGTATTTGGGATCCTCCCGAGGTCAAAAATGACTGTTGTTTCTCTTCCCAACCCGAGAGAGGTGGCATTAAAAACACGAATGCGAAAATATGTGAATCATGGAGAGCACAGAAATCACCTATTACTTGCTTTACCAATGATGTGGAAAGATTTATTGTTTCTAATGTATGGGGGTTGCACCACTTTTAATGTGGAAGATTTTTATTTACTTTTTAATCCTGGTACTACTATTACCATAAAGGAAAAGATAGATTCTATAATGCATTTTTTTAGTACATGCAAATAACAGCATAAATAATTGCATTTGTACTTATAAAAGCAGTTAAATAGCCTTCTTGGCACAAAAATCTTTGTGCAAGGTTTTGCAAAATTTTGTGAGGCAGCTTGGGTGGGGAAGTGGGCTTTGTGTTTGACCTCCAGTTAAACAAGGGACCAGGGAGCAAGGACCAGAGGGAGAAAATCCTCTCAGGACTAGAGCATCATTGAAAAGGCAACTCACTCTCATGAATGCATGAGACACAATGGTGTGACCAGAGCTGGGAGAGCCTGACTCAGGCTCCTGGTCAGCAGGGGTGGAAGTGCCAGGGCTGGCCTTCTGTGGCTGCTTGGGTAACCCAAAGGCAGCCGCCTCACCTGGGCAAGGATGGGCCTTGGAAACAGTTTCCTAATCTGTGGGCAGCCACCTCGCTGTGTCAGTCTCTTCGGGGGAGAGAGGCATATTCAGGAATGGCCACCTTCCTTTTTCCCTTGTTAGTGTCAGCAGCTCCTTCTCCTGCCTTTGCTGGGGCATGGAGTTGAAAAAAAAAAAAGTATAAAACTGCTGAATATACTAGAGGGAAAAGAGAAGATTAATATATTAACAACAAATTAAAGAGTTTCCTGAAGGTCATGTTAAAACGTGCCTCCTGACACTGACTTCAATTAGTGAATGGAGTCTCAGATTGCTTTGGAAATTTTCCCATGTCTAAGAGCCTCTTCTTAACCCTCGGCTTGACTAGTTCTCAAAAATCAAATTACAAACCATTAAAATGTTTGCCAACACTGTGCATGAAGCACATGTTCCTTCTAATTCTTGCTAAGCAATGGCCAATCAAAATGCCCCGTGACTCAGTTATCCTTGAATTGGTCTAATTTTGCCTGCGAAAACTATGAAGAAACTTTCAAATTGCTCATACGCCTCAGCAAATGCATTTTTAACCAGCTCAATCCTATTTTTGGAATGAGCTCTTACGAGCACAGAACCAGTCAGTCCTCCTCACTTTTATATTTTTCTTTTTGGCTGGGTTTGAGGGAAATATGTGTCATTTATAAATCAGCTCATTATAGCCTTGCGTTGAGCTCATATGGGGAGCATCACTGATACAAATTAAACTCCTTCATTATTTTAAATTGTAGTCTTAACAGCGGAGCTACTAACTAAATACACAATTATATACTCGTAATGACATGACTCTGACCAAGAGGCAGTGAGGACATGTAAGATGCTGAGTGAGCCAACAGGTCAAGTAACAACAGCAGTCCTTTGTACGGCCAGTCATTCTCCCAGTCATCTTCCTTGAAGCCCAAAGAGCACTGTTTACATTAGAAAAATTCTTTACAAAGGAATCCAAGGCTGGGTTATGACCACTGGTTAGCCATTCGGTGGTGATTTCTCCTTCTCTTCACAGCTCTGGTGATACTTGGCAGCTTTGGCTTTGTCCTGAGTACTGCGCTGCCCTTCAGATACCAGCTCCTCTCTGTGATCCCAGCCTATTCCTGTGTATAGGAAAATGTATGACCATGGTAGTGCCCAGCCTGCTGGCTTTCTGATAAAGTAATGTACCAGGTCTGTGGGGCATCTGTTTAATTCTTATGACATCGGTTTTTGAAAGATCTGTAATGGTTCTGCTCCAGGAAGCAGGAAGTCGAATGAAAGCAGCCAAAAGCACTTAGTACTTACTAGGCATGCTGAAGGATGGGTCCTGCTTAGAAAAGCCTCATGAGCTGAGAGTTAATTGTTCAAAGGAAAGGGGAATGATAGCAACAAGATGTAGGTTGAGTGCTGAAGAGCAAATTAGGGATGGATTGTTTGCAAATGCCGTAGAGCCAGCAGCCATTCTCTTCATCATAAAATATATGTAGTATTGGCTATCAGCATGAGTGCAGCTTACCTATAAAATTATGTATAGGCTGGACTTGTAAAGCATGGCTTGTCCAGAGGCACAGAATTTGTTAGCTTGTCTTCATTGCACATTTAGAATATGATACACAGTCATCAATGTATACGGCAGTGTAACATAGGGCAAGACATCCAACTCATTTCTTATTGTGGTAGGTAAAGAAATTCTTTATTCCAAAGCACCATTTTATCAGCATTATGAGACATTTCTGATCTGTAAGAAGTCTCATAATAAATCTATACACATGTATTTACATGATGTTCTTAAAATAGACCTCATAAAAAAATTGGTGATGGACTCAGCTCATGAAGAGCTGCACTCCTTCACACTACTGCACATATAATAAAGGAGACAGCAGAACCTGAGCTCAGACTTCACAGATGCTGTGCTTCAGCTACTACTCATTTAGAGCAAAGCAAGGCAGATGAGAACCAAATTTTCAGACTCAGTGCCCAGTGTAAGAGGAAGAAGGAGATTTTAACCTGCCTGCCCATTTCCTTCCTCATGCTTCTCGTCAAGCAGAAAATCATACCTATGCAATTGTTTTTGCACCCCACAAAAGGACAGTGTAGCCTCCAAGCACTAAGCTCCCTGTGAGACATCCTGCCCTCTGGGTCTACTCCAGGCCAGGGGAATAGCCTGGAGAAAAGGAAGTAGGGACATGTTTAGTTTGCATGATGCACTCCTTTGTGATTAGAAATATAGGCCGGAAATAATTTCCTCAGGGTCCTTCCATTGATTTTTACTTGAAAATGCTGTAGAAATACAATACAAGAAATATAAATATTCAAGCAACATTGACAGATCCTCTTCCAAATAATGTGAAAAAATAAAAGTACCTAAAAAGTGGGGGTGGGGTGGGGTGGGGGCTGTGAGGGAGGTGGGGAGAGGAGGAAGGGGGGTTGTACATGTATCCAAAGTATTAAAAACAAGGAATGAAAAGAATAACTAAACTTGAGTAATGTTCAGCTGCAGTACCCAGCAACCACAGCATTTTTCACGTTCAGTCTTGTGAGGAAATACATCCTCCTCTCAAATTCTCTAGCTGGCATGTTGTCCGAGGCCACCATTTCCTTCACTGCTTATTCAGCATAAGAGTTAATAACATCATCATCATTTTTTTCCTCAGCAGTTACACGCATAACTCTGAAAGGTTTCCTGGCATTCATCATGACACTTTGAGACACCCTGACCTTGAAAGAGAAGGTCTACCTGCAACTATCTGTTAGCCATGGACATCTTCTAATTAGGGTGAAAGAAACACCTGCTGCTCTAGAAGAGGCAGCTCAGATGCCAGGAAAAAATAGATTCGAGAGAATCTATTGCAAGAAAAAAAAGGGAGAAAAACATCAGGAGAAACGTAGATGTGTTGGCTGAGCTAAGCCAGCTTTCTTGTCAAAATAGGGAGAAAAAGTCATGTTTATAGTTCATGATGTCCAAAACGATATTTTCATACATTTTATGTGTTGACATAAGGACATGGCACATTCTCCTTTTCATTACCAGTCAACCCTATGATTCAGTAAAAGCCAGAGGAATTCGGTTCATCCACTTCCCCTGCTGTTCTGGGGACAGCTCATGTCTGAGGACAAGCGAAGCACTCAGAGGCATACGGTGACTCTAAGTGAAGGAAATCAAGAAATTGGGCTCCTCGGCCAAGTTATGCAAGAGTGACTTCATTGCCTAGGGCAGACACAGTCACCAGGGAAGTGAAAGGTGGGAAGCTCAAAGCAAGAAGACTATCCACTGTCAGGGATAGAGCACACAACGCGGCAGGAATCTGACCGAGGCGGTATCTCATCAGAGAGGTGAGATAAGAAACTCTCTCAAGGTGACTCGGCTGAGCTGTGATCAGCAAAAGTGCACGGAGGTCTGGGCATCCCTCTGCTAGAAAGCAAATCCTGAGTCAGAGGGAGGTCAAATGGTACCAGCAATGATCTGCAGCCTGGGAAGACTGATTGGAAGAAAGTTAAGTCAGTGTGGGTTAGCTAGGCAGTTCCTAGACATGTGAAGGGTGAAAAGACAAAGAACTGACAAATAACATCAAAAAAATCCTATGGCTAGGATCATTGTGTGTATGTACAGTGCTTAGAGATTGCTTAGAAATGTTATAGACCAAATAAAAGTCCATCGTTTGAGACCCTTACAGTATGACATGCACATGACAGTGCACATAACTTGAATGGGGAGTGGGAGATTGAGGGATGTAATAATAAGTAATGGGTTGTAACTAGGACAGCACAAGCTTAAACTGACCATTAAATTTCAAATAGATCATTATGGTATGTCCTGGTTTTGGCTGGGATAGAGGTAATTTTCTTCACAGTGGCTGTTGTGGCACTGTGTTTTGGTTTTCAGATGAGAATAATGCTGATCACACCCCAATGGTTTAGTTGTGGCAGAACAGCTCATACCCAGAGCCAAGGGCTTTTCTTTTTTTCTGCTGCCCTGCCAGCGAGGAGGCTGGGGGTGCAGCAGAAGCTGGGAGGGGACAGAGCCCGCACAGGTGACCCAGACTGGCCAAAGGGATATTCCAGACCATACGGCATCGTGCTGAGCAATAAATATGGGGCCAGTTGGCCAGGGAGGTGGGGCCACTGGTTGGGGTCTGGCTGGGCATCGGTCAGCAGGAGGTGAACCATTGCATTGGGCATCACTTGCTCTGTACATTCTTTTATTGTTAAAGATTATTATTATTATTATCATCATCCCTTCTTTTTCTGTCCTATTAAACTGTCTTTATCTCAACCCATGAGTTCTACCTTTTTCTGGTTTTCTCCCCCATCCCACTGGAGAGAGTGAGTGAATGGCTGTGTGGTGTTTAGTTACCTGCCAGGGGTTAAACCACAACAGGGTCATAGAAGTATCTCCCAAGAAAGGGAATATTTGATTAATTCTATCACACCTGGGCAAAATGCTATATACATCTGGGAAATGAATGAGGTGATCTCTCCCTGGAGGAGTTCACAAACTGTTTCATGTAGATGAAGGAAAACAGTTGGAGTCTCAGCAAGGACCATGCAGAACAGATGCAAACATCAGAACACTGGACACAAACATCAGTCTTTGTAGATGTCATTTAATTTGTCTACAGAAAGCGCAGAACAGCAACTACTGTCATATAAAACCCCCATTACAATGGTGGTATATTACTAGAATGGAGTTTTTGCAATTACCAATAGAGTTTTTAAAGTTTCCTTTCTGTTGCATGAAGCACAGGCCTGAGGATGTACTCTGACTTCCAGACAAAGATCTGGGTTTGATTCTTTGCCGTCTTGCTTCCCAGTAAATCATTTACTACCATGAATTCAGTAATACAATTCTATGTATGTCCCAACACTACCATCATGGTTACTTTATAGAAATTCAAAAGACAGCATAGGCCTCAAAATAGCTGATATCTATTTTGTTCTTATCTAAGATGCAAATATTGAGTGCATCTAAAGACATCTTACAGTAATTTTATGCCAGGAAGTCCATTGGAGTCATCACTAATTACACAGGAGTTTGATCAGGATTGGCTCTCAGGGCAACATTATTGACTTCCTCATTCTATGTCAGATTCCAAACATTTGTTCCTTACTGGTATAGCCACAGTGAAAGCAATGATCAGCATAAATACCTAGAAAAGTTGAGGCAGAAAGAGAGACTTCCCTCATATTACAACAGCAAAATCCCTCTGGCAGTAAAGTGGACAACATCTTCATCATCAGGAGCACTAAGGAGGTTTGCAGAATATATCACCTATCAAACGAAGTTTCATTATTATACTTTCCAACATACTCCACCAATAAACACATTTCTCACTGACTTGATATATGATCCACATTTTCTCTTCCCTACAGCAATTTACTTAGGAATCTAGGAACTAATATTCCAGAAATGACTGAATGGTCCCAGTAATGTAGGGTGTTTTTTTTCCAGTGGTGAATATATTTGCTTTTGAAAAGATAAGATAAATAGAACAGATAAAGTTTGCCATCTAGAGGAACCGTACAGAAATCCACTTTTCTTTCTACTTAATCTGTTCTTGCAGTTACTCATGTGAGCATGAGCAGGCCAACTAAAGCAAGAAACGTGTTTTTGTACTTACTGGTTAACTGAAGAAGTTTAAACAAGCTCTTTGGGAGACCTGATTTCAGTTTGCTCTTTTTGCCATTCAATTTCTTCCTCTTTTCCTATGCTGCAAAGGTACCCATCTCCATGTTGCCCCTCCACATATTCTACCACAAGGTCCAGGTCCTACTGCTTTCTGTGCAATGAAAAGAATGGGCAGCAGTGAGGTGGCCTCTGCCTGTCCTTTAGGTGAAATGGTATCTAACGAATGGAGGAGATGCCCCCTGAAGAGGTCTCTTCCAGCCTAAGTTATCCCCTGGACCCCTGGAGATGCTTCTTATACAAGCAACACTAGCAGCTCCTCTTATCCAGAGCTTGCCACTCCAAATGCTGACCCAGGACATGAAAGTTTGGGGCTCAGATCCCTTGTTTGTTTCAACCTCTCCCTATTCCAGGGGGATAGGGAATTACCTATTCTTTCTCCACATGAAAGACAGTCTTTAGATCATGGAGAAGGCCAAAGGACAAGGATGCTCTGCCTCATCCACTTGTGGATCAATTAAGATAATTAAGCCCTGTCACTTGTGTATGGTTTTTATCAGCAGAGTTAAAGACAACAAAACAAAACAAAACAAAAAACCCTTATAAGCAGCCTTTAGAGACAGATCTGGAATGAGTCCTAGACCATGTGGAGTTTATAGGTCTTAGCCAAGCTCTTTAACTCCCAAGACTTCAGCTCTGAGTAACCCACCCTCTGAAGGAGGTTATTCAGTGGAGAATTGGGCTGTGACATACTCATCTGCACAGCCCAACACACTTTCCATGGTCCTGGCTGCCTTCTCTCACCAGCCCTAGCATCCTACTCACCTCCAAAAGGAGCTGCAAGCAGGTGAGCTGCAGGTGTCAGCCCAGGAGATTCTGGCATACCTCCCCATGTCAGTAAAAAGGGCAGAGGCCAGCAAACAAGAGCTGCAGATAAAATGGTGGATTATGAGGTGATTGCTTCAACCTGGAGCATGGAAGCAGAAAGGGATCCAGGCCACAATACCGGAGCTGATAAAGCAGGGCTAAGACAGTACAGCTGTGTTCTGGTAAAATTTCACATGCACGTTGCCATCCCTGGTAAGGACACACACCTTGGTGGGAGTGACAGACAGTAAAGCCGATGGCTTTGTTTTCCTGCAGCAGTTTATATGGCACAGGGTGGAAGAAATGTGATGGTGGGCATGTGTGGATGTGCCCAGGCAGCAAGGCCACAGGAAATTGGGTCTCATGGCCTTCAGGTAAAAGAAAGCTGCCCTGGCTGTATGCAATCCAGCTGAGGCTGCTGTGCCACTCACCCTTGTCAAACATGCAGAGAAACTCCCAGATACTTTCTCTTGCATCAGAGTGCATTAGGTAAGCAGCAGGACACAGCACGGTGGTGCAATTTTTTGTCTTGGCGTGGTGCTAGGCGCGAGGTTGTTGACACTGTTTGTTAAAATGCCTCAATTTCAAACCTTAGTTTCCGCCTCGAGTGCAGATGCTTTGAAGAGATTATGAGAAGAATGAGTACTGCTCTTGTTTCACTGTATGGAAAGTAATATCTCTTTCCAGCTTCAGGCACAGCAGGGTAAAACTGTAAACAGAGCTTCACATTAATTTCCATTTAATTTTAGTGAGCAGAAGTTAGTGTAATTAAACAAATAGCTCTGTCCTGCTTCTTTTGAAATCAAAAGGACTTTTGTCATTTGTGGAAATTAAAAATAGAAAATTCTCACTGTGCTTCTGCCTTTTGATGGGCACCCTGATATCAGAGGGGTCACGTCTCTGTGGAACTTAACAAGATGCAGGCAGCTTACACTGGAGGCAAACACACCGACTGTGAGCTGTCATCTGTCAGGCTAATTACAAGCTCGTCAGTTCAGGGGTTCTTCTGAGTTCACTTTTAGGGATCAGTGTGGTCAATGCTCCAAAGCCTAATTTTTACCATTGCGATGCCATACCTCACGACCTATGTTTAACTTCTGAATTATCCCTCCTTTGGGCTGGGAGGCTGGTGACAATTAGATGAGTTGTCCCCAGTTCAGTGCTGGCCTGATCTGTCACCCACCCTGCTGTACCCTACTGTTTAATCATACCTCACTCCTCCTAATGAGACTCGTTTATCTTTCTTTCAAGTTTCATACTATTTCCTGCTTCAATGAGATTTATGATGAAAGAAAGAAATGCTTCTAATTGACCCTCTTCTGGTGACATTATCTCTTGCAAAAGCAATGACCAGTGGTGGTAAACATCAGTTAGACAAGAATGTTCCTTTTTATATGCCACCTTGGAAATTTTAAAGAACAGCTGAAGCTCTGCTGCTAAAGGATGAGCAAAACAAGGATGAGAAATAACAAGTACAGGGAGCAAGGCAATAGAAATCTTTCAGATCTCTGACAGCTCAGTGTGATTATAAGGCCTAGTTGGCCGGGCTGGCAAAACCTCTTCATCAAGAGTTGCCCTTTGCATTAGCCTATATGTGTGCAAGCCTCTGGGCACAGAGTGTTCGGGCAGTCCGCAGCAGCTTGAGTGGGTGGCCCTGTCAGCCCAAGGAAGACAAAAGTTCCCATTTGCAGCTATTCACCAAAAAGAGTAAGAAAGGAGCAATTACCTGAGCCCTTGGCCCACCCCAGGCCACAGCAGCTGCTTTGCAGACACGAAAACAAAGGGAAAAGCCCTGAAGGTGGCTAACCGTGGACTCAACATCCATGCTTGTGCAGAAGCACAGTGACCACTTGGGTCCTTAAATCAAAGCAGGTCCTGCTGCTCCTTTGCCCAGGTAGACAATTATGGTGACTGTCACACAGAGAAGTGTGTGTCTTAACAATTCTCCCTGGGTTCAGGCCCATCAGCAGGCCTCAGCTGCCCCCACAGCCTCCTGCCTGGCCAGACCCTGGGCCTGGCTCATCCAGGAAATAAATGAAAATAAGTGTCAGATTAAAAAAGCTAAAAAGTCTCCATAATACATTAAGGATCCTCTTTTGTCAGGTTGGATGAGCACTTGTCAGGAGTTATGCATATAGAGCTGGTCTGGTCTAGGGCTGAGAGACTGACTCAATGGCCTCTCAGGGACTCCCTCCCTCCATTTTGCTATCTTTCTGTGATGTACTGGTCTCACATTCATCATCAAGATCAGTTGTCTTTCAGTCTTTCACCACAAATACTGAATTCTTAGGAGTCTTCCAAGTTGTCTGCTGGAGGAGCCCAGGTTATGCAGCTCCTCTGTAGTTCAGCTAGCTAATATGCCTATAAAGATATTGCACCCGAAGGAAGAAGAACCCATAAAAGCCAGAAATGTTGACTGACTAGTTAACATCCTCTAAAAGTTGTAAAACCCTTGACTGAAAGGATAATAGCTCAAATTTTCAAATTCACCAATCTCAGCTGCTATGCCAGCAGCATTAACCTACCCCTTGTAATATCCCACAACTCAAATCAAAACAACAACAACAAAGAACGAACCAACATCAAAAATAACAAACCTGTGGAAATTATTTCTGACTGTGCAGTCTCAGCAGACTAAGGTTTTTAGCTCTTCTTAAATAAACCATCTTACTGATTCTGATTCTTCATCACCTTGAAATACACGAAAGTTATTTATCACCTGAGCAAGGGGATTTCAGAAGGCTATTGAGGGAGCATTTTCTGCTCCCATGTGATTATGTTTTTCATACACAGGTTGCACTGTGACAAACAAGTATGCCAGGTGCAAGAAAAAGAAAAATGAGGTTGCTCAACTGTTCAGCCATTATTTCGTTCCCACAATTGCCTGAAAATCTCATTGACCTATTCTGCCTGACTCACACTTTTTGCATTTTAGATGTTAAAGAGAAAAGGACAAAGATACAGTTGTCAACAGCTGTCAACTTCCTTTTGCCTGCTGGCAATGAAAAAGGTGATTAATTGCTTTTGGAAGAAGCTAATTTATTAAATTAGGAAACGGTACACCTTTGCCTAAACTTTCAGAAGTAAATGGGCTGCGTGGTTATTCAGTTGTGCTGTTTAATGAACCCAGATTTTATTGACTGTTCAGCTCACACTTCTGGAAAATCAAATTTGTTAAATATCCCAAACTGGGCATACAGAAATCAAGGTGCTTCAGTCACACAGTAGCTTGCTGAATATTGTGAAGATCCATTTAGACCATACTAAGGGAAGCAAACATGATTGCCTCCAACCTTTTAGGAGAGACAGGAGTTTACCCAGCAGAGAGGAGTTTAATTGTACTGCTGACTTCATTAGGCCAAAGACTAGAACCAGATTCCAGCTTTGTGATGAATGTATTAAAAAACAACATCATCAACCACATAATAACAACAAAGAACAGAAAAAACAACTTTGCCTAGATTGAGTCAAAAGTGGAACCAACCAGCAAATCAGTGGTAATAGGTTCCTACCCTGAAATCAGTGTAACATTTAATTTAAAACTAACTTCAGAGTATTTGAGGAGCAGAAGTGGAGGTATTATAGCCTGGTCTCTAAATCCATTCTTACAATAATATAACATTTTAACCCCACTTGCCAGGGAAATGGCACCTGCATGAACTGGTCTTTATCACAAGTTCACCACAGGAACATATGGAGAACAAGACTCAGTGCTGTTGGTCAGCAGGTGATTTGGGGGTTCTCTGTTTCAAATATTCCTGTATTTAGCAAAGGATTTTTGAAATCACTCATTATACTTTTAATTGGAAAGAAAGATCTGGGGATTGTAGCTCACAACACAGGAAGAGGGACTGAGGGAGCCAGGTTTCTTCAGCCTGGAGAAGAGAAAGCTAAGGCAAGGGACACAGTTGCTTCCAGGTGGGGGATGAAGACTGAACTGGGGTACACAGCAAAAGGATAAGAGCAACTGTCAGAAGTTGAATTTCTGAGAGGATCTAGGAAAAAAATCTTTACCAGGAGGGAGGAAAAGCACAGGACAAGGTTGCCTAGTGAGGTTGCTGGAGATACTCAAATCTTGATCGCACACAGCTCTGAGCAACCCGATCTAGTCCTTAGGCTTGGAGCAGTATGTTGAACTAGGTAACCTTCAGAAGTCCCTTCAAACAGCCTGTGACACTGGAAATTTGATAACCAGGACACTAATTAGAAGTTTTTCAACATTAATAGCACTGAAAACAGCTTCATACGAATAAATTCACATAAATACCACCATACTAATTTTTTAATTTTGCCCAGTAGTTATTGTATTACAGTGTACTTTGGGGCTCATTAGCTGAAAAAAAAAAAAAAAACAAAAAAAAAACAAAAAACAAAAAACAATCCGTAATGTAAAGGGAATCTCAGTGAAGTCCCTATCAGTGTAGCATGGCAAGACTTGTGTTCATGCAATTATATTTTCCGAGATTAATGAGAAATAGCTGAAAGTTGGAGGGGAGACCTCACTTATTAAGGCAGCATTTCCCATTACCTGAGTTCATTCATGACTTTGTAGCTGCATTTCCAGCTGGATTCCTCAGCTCATGGCTCCTATTGCCCTAAGGGCACCAGAGAGTCACAATCTCTTGTTCTACTGACAGACTTTTTAAGAGGATTCATCTTCTCTGCCATTCATGATCACATATCCTCTTTCTGACAGCCACAGTTATTACCTCCACTGGAAAATCCTTTTTAAGATAGGCTGAGTATATATCAAAATAACGCCAACATCAAGAGGTCAAAAATCATGGTATTTCTGAACCAGCAACTCTTGCTACAGCTGAAAAGCTTTTCCGCCTTTCACTGCAAGATTAAGAGCCAGAAGTTTTCTTTTTTCTTTTTTTTTCTTTTTTTCTTTTTTTTTTTTTTCAAGAAAAGTGTTTCACTTCATAAGATCTCCCTGTCCCTTGTATCCAGAAATGATTTTAAAGCCTATGATTTTAAGCTTTAGTTTGTTGTGTAACTGCTTTGGTTGGTAGCTTTATCACCACATCCGTATCCACAGAATCCTAGAATGATTCCCAGCCTGACCTTTCCCTGCCCCAGCTTCATGCCGTTCCCTCAGGTCCTGTTGGCCCCAGAGGGCAGCGCCTGCCCCCCTGCTCCCCCTCATGAGGAAGCTGTAGGCTGCTATGAGTAACTTTTCAAGAATTAGCTGACAATAACTAACATGATTTCAGTGACCTTTATCCAGGGTCCAGTCGTTAGTGGGGTGCAATAACAAGAATTGGTAGGATGAACTATGATAAGAAGCTTCATAAACCTACAAGTTGTTTTTGCTTTTGTTAATGATTGTACTATACTTAAATAGTTTTATTATTCGCTTGTATTTTTGATATTCTTTCTAAACCCAGTTTTGATGTTTTTTACCTACAGAGAATGTTGGGGGCAGAAAAAAAATATCCATTATTTTACTGTGTTCCAGCACTTGCTGTCTGATGCCCCTTTGCTTTTCTCTCTATACCGGTTCCTAGTGACATGAAACTCATCATCAGAGACCTCAGAAAATATCCATACAAACATAGGAAAATTTCCTAATATGGGCAGTTTCTGAGAGGTACGTGTTTGTGTGTGTGTGTGCTAAGGGAACTGCCTTCCAGCAATCATTCTTCTCCACAGATAACACAATGACCGACTCTATACATCCCCCTCTAACTGCTGAATCACTCTTGATTTTCTTCTGTTTGACTAATGTCACAGCCATTTTTCCAAATGATTGATTGTGTAATACAACTGTAAGGCCAACTTGTAGTCTTTAAACTCAGAAAGCTGTGTATTGTTTTGGCCTTTTCAAAGCAAAATTCCTCTTACAAAGTAGGAATTATAATTTAAGAAAATATTTTGCCTATCAGTATTTTGGGGCTCATAACAGGAATAAAATAGAAGAAATACAACAGGCTATAGAATGACCCTCCCAGTCCAACTGTTCTTATTTGAATAATATTTCTCTAATATAAGTGCAGATAAGTATGCTAATTGTAATACCTGATGATCTCATTTAAATGATACATTGCTTCTTAAATACATGGTTGCTCACCTATATTGCTCTTACACTTTGAAATAAAGGCCTAGTAGGAATCCACTTGCATTTTTCATAACGTTTCAGGCAAGCTGCTGATGCACACAACCCTCAGTCTTGCTTGACTAATGCAACCAATTGTTTCAGGTTACCCACTCCATGAAATGTCAGGTTCTCTCTTACTCGACATATTCCTCACTTTGCCCGTAAATAGTTCCAAATTACCCCGCTGTGGCAGTGGGAAAGGCATGTGAGATCGAATGAATACCAAATGAATCCATTACACCACTACAAGACATAAAATAGCATGTTAACTTGACGAGGTACTTCCCTAACATAAAACCCTGCACAACTAGCTAACTAGAAACCCTCTGAGTTTAGCAAGCTAAATTAGCAATGCCTACTGGCTTTTAATTGCTCTAATTATCTCTGGCCACGACACACAGCCCAGGTGCTGTGGCAGTAGCTGTCAGTGGCTGTTTTCAGACCATGTTCTTGGGACAAATTCTGAGTGGGGCACAGCGGGTCAGGCAATGACTGGAGAGGGGCATGGGCCTCTGGCCCTGGGGCTTGAGATGCTCAGGTTTCAGCCAGCTATCTAATGTAAGCTGCTCCATGGTGTATGATGGAAGAGAGTGGGTATAAAGCTGCATTATAGAGCTTTATTCTGCAGTTTTACATGTCTGAGGACTCCTGACTGCACAGGCTGCAGCCATTTTGCTTAGCTAGAGGCCCCAGTGTGGGTCCGATGCAAAACATGGGCTGCCACATCCTGTGCTCCCTTGGAAAAATGTGCGTGCTTTTTTTCAGAAGTGACTTTCCAAGACTAAAAATAAAATGTTTTAGACTGTTCTGCTTCTCGTGCTGGAAAATAGATAGATGAGCAGCGTAAACTCTTCCAGAACATGAGTGTTCACAAGCTGTGACCCACTCCTGTAGCTTAGCTCTTTTTTTCTAATTTGCTAGAGAGCTGTGGTGAATTACTGAGGAACATCACATCTTCTTACAAGTACTGACTGACAAATAAACCAACACAGATGAGAGCTTTTTCTTTTCAAGTGCATTAAATCATTACATTGAGCTTTGGCTATCAAGTCAAATACACAAATTATGCATTCTGGTTCCTTAAAACTCTGTTAAAGGCAAACACCTGACGCGAGACAAATTCAATTTCATTTCATTATTAAAGGGTTGAGTAAAATAAACTTATTTAATATGGCACTAAATACAAAGGCTCTGAGGATAAGCCACAGTCCATAGCATTTGGCTAAATCAGTGAAATTACAGATATCTAATACACAACCCACAGGAAATTACATCCATGAAAACAATGATGGATGCCTCAGAGACTCCTTTTCATTTGTGGAAATTGAGCAGGGTCCAGCAGTGCAGGGACTTCTATAGTCTTCTAGATTCGTTTTGTTTTGGGAAATAGTAGCTTGTGAACTTTCAACAACTTTATCTGATCCATCCCTTATAAGTACCAGAAAACAACAGAGTTGACAGTAGATCATGGCTGGCATTTCAAACACATCCTTATGGAAAAGACAGCCCTTTCAGAAACTGAAAGCCGATCTCACTTCTGGACTGAGAATCCATCTCTGCACTGCAAATTCCAGCCAGGGTACATGAATCCAGATGGGACACTTACCTCTGAAAAGCAGCAGAAAGCATGAGACAGGCTCAGAGATGGAATATACTGGTCATCTGGGATAAGCTGATGTTGACATCCAGATTTTCACTGTGCTGACAATCTTTGGTTGCAGGTCTGGAATAGATAGGCTCACACCAGAAACTGGGATTAACATAGAAATGCACCTAATTACAGGCTGTGCGTGTGCCATGCAAGGCAAGTGGCTCTCCATTTTCAGCATAATTTCAAATTTGCCACGAGGCGGCTGTACTCAGATCACACCAACAACCTTCACCAGTACTTTCATCTGTCTATTCATTAGCTAGGAAACAGCAAAAGGGTTACATCAGTGACAAAATAACAGCAGCACTGCACCAGACACTTCTTTTGTGTTTCTAAATCAAACTCACCTTGTTTCTTACATTGCATCATACTTGGTGGGTATTTGAGAAACCCCTGAACAATTCTTGGTCACAAATGCCACCACATGCATTTTTTTTTTATTTGTTCACTTTCCCCATCCTGCTTTTGCCATGGTCTGTTCCCTACAATCACAACTCCTGATTACCATCCTTCCAGGATGACTTAATAGCAGAGCAGAAAAATGACTAACTAGCTCTGTGACATGTATTGCTGTGTTTATTACACAGAGGTTCCCAGTGTACCTCTGCACATGGCAGTGATGCTCATGGATGGATGCCTCATGTCAAACCTCCCTAACATCTCTTCTAAAGCCCTGAGTGAGTCAAGTCCCAGCGCAGGGCACCTGCCTATTTTCTTTTCCACCAAGAGGGACCCACAATAGCCATCACACTGAGTTGACATGAAAGGGAGGGAACAGAGGCATCTTAAATGGCACCTTGCTTAAGAGGCACTTCTCTGTTGTTGATCCTGAGTTCTCTGAATCCGATTTGTAGGCCTGAGGGTACCTAAGTCCTTTCTTTCATAAAAAATATTATAAACTGTGTGAAGGAGAGATGTGTATTACTACTTTCTTTTGAAATTTGACTTTAGGGGATACTGCTTTCCTTTCCCTCCCACATTTTTTTCTTTTCTTTTTGCTCTGGCCTCCAGTCTGCTGCACCTAGAAGACGGTCAGAAACATGGGTTCGTTTCTTGTTTCTGTCTGAGACGACTCAACTCACATTTGCTGTGGTTGCCTATTCCAAAACCCATTTGGGGTGTTCCCATCTGGTCTTGTTTTAGTTCCACGTTCTTCTGAAGTGCTGACAGCCCGAGGAAGGAAGGACACAAGCCTCTGTAGCCCACTGGCTCACGTGCCGAGCGGAGAGGAGTGCCCTGCCTTCTCCTCCCATCTCCAGGGGCCGTGTCTATGTTTTGTCTGAGCAGCTGCCTCATGACAGCTGTATAATCACAGGGATGGGGACATACGCACATCTTTCAACTCCATCGGAGCCACCTACCTCCTGGGTTACAGTCATTCTTCCCCTCCCATCCTCAGCGAGTCCAAAAGAGGGTAGCTCAGAGTCACGCTTGGATCCTGCCTCATTGTGTCCGTGTCCCTCTCTCTCTGGCCTGGTGAATCACAGATCATTTCCGTGCAAACCTGGTGAGAAGGGAGTGACAGGCCTTCCCTGCAATTCCCACACACACCCAGCCCTGTTAAGTCCCCAGTCTCGCCTACTGCCTGTGGTTTATGCAGGGGGAAAGATGGTGCTGGATCCCTCCAGGCAAAGGAGAGGGAACTGAACCTGCTCTTCTCCAACACCCTTGGTGAGGGCTCCAACCTCTGACCTCTGGATAGCAGAGATGGCTCCAACAGGAGTGCCCCTGGAAATATTTGTCAGGAAACCAGTGATTATTACTGCATTTTGTGCAGGGCCTGAACCGAGTATGCAACTGATTGGCATGCTGACTCAGCAGAGGCTGTCAGCATGGTAGCAGGAGGAACACCTCACCTGTGAATCCCAGCAGCAATGAGACATCCCGCCAGTGAGCCACAGGCTTGCCTGGTGAGCCCAGCAATGCCTCAAAGCAGAACTTTGCATCTACCGAACTCAAAGTTCAAGAATGCAAACACCACTACTAGACATGTCAAGCAAAATATGTATTTTATTGATCTAATTTCCTAGAAAGTTAAAAACTGAAGAAGAGATGCATAGCATAATTTCCATAATTTACGATCAAGTTATTATGCAGTCTTTCCTTTCGATTTGTACATGATTTTGACAGAATAATGACCAAAATTTTTGACCACATTTTGAAAGATGCCATTGAAAATGTATAAACACAATGTGTCTGAATTATCTTAGTCATATCAGTGAGCACAGTTCAGAGGCTTCTCCTAAAAATGCTGTTTATGTTCTGTGATTCCAGCCTCTTGGCTATTATTGGAGCTTGCAATAATCATAATTTTTGCCTTGAGATTTGAGAAGGAGTTAAGTCCCACAGAAAATGGAATGTGTCTGAATAATTTATCGTAAAGAAATATAGACTTAGTTTTCAAATATGTAGAGGACTTTCTACACACAGCACTCTGGAAATGCTGTATTAAATACATTTTTTATCCATAGAAAGTAAATATATATCTGTAATTAGTGCAAAGATTTAATTTTGCAGCAATGAGAGTACTTAGATGAAAGAGTCTGCATTCATATGAAATTGTATTTTTTCTATATACTCAGAACATTGAGAAGTGACCCCTTTATAAAGTACTTATCTTTCTATGTAATATACATGGTGTTTTGAAGTTTTTATGTCCTTTTCGCTCAAGTCATACCTCAGTTTGTATTATTCTCGGTTTCTACATTCTTTGATTTTTTTAATCACATTATGGGAAGGATGTTCTTTCTATAAAACTTACAGTGCATGATGTTTAAGCATGAATCCTCCTACTTCAAGATTTTCCACAAAGTATCGGTATTGAGAAGAATCTGTCTTCATTGATGGAAAGACATCTCAATACTGGTGGTGACACTCCACTTACTATAAGGGAAATATTATTCTTTGTTGAGATTAAAGATTCTTGTGTCTCTTCCATCAATCTGAAGCACTGTGACACTTCCCATCACTACAGTGCAAAGATGTTCCTTGTGGGAAAAGCACAGAATATACTAATGAGCATGTTCATACATCAGAGAAACTGTTTTTTCCCCTCTGTAAAATGACAAAATTATTCTTGATGCAATATTACTAGGCCACAGGAGAGAGAAAGTGTAATTGCCTGTAAATAATAGGTCAGAATGACCAAGCATGACATTTTTAAAGTTCAAATCCTCTCATCCTTAGTTATCATACATTGCATTAAGGCTATTTACAAACAGTATTTGTCAAGCCACTGTGTACGAAAGCGACTTATTTGGCAGTAAATCCAATAACAAGTAAAACAGAGCTTGCTGAGGTTTGCTTTCAATTTCCTCTTCTAACTTCTGTGCCATTTTAAACAAATGACATACTGGTGAGGTGAAGAGGACAGAATAAAGTGCCAGAGATCACCTGAAGGTCAGCATACAGCAGGTCTCTTCATATTAAATTTGCCAGAGCTGTGCTGGCTTTCTATCCAACAAAGCAATGTTCTGCATAACAGAAAGGCAAAGAGTGAAACAGCAAAAGAGATTTAGAAACCAGGAAACTGCTTTTCAAGATTCCAAAAAGCCTGCTCATTACAACATCAGATAATTGACTATTAGACAGATAAAACTGCTGGCTTTCAAAGCAGACATTAAGGAGCATTGCTTGTGCTCTGAAGTGGAAGATACAACTCACAAAATCCTCAAAAACCTGATCCTCAGTTTACATACATATAAAACACCTCTCTCTAGCCACGTATTTTATGGCAAGTTGTAAGAAACAGATAGTGTCTCTCCTTATTTCCATTACAAAGCTCTGCTGAGAGACTAACAACAGTCTGTTCCAGCTGAAGTAAGTAAAACCAGTTCTTCAAAAGAACAAAAAAAGAGAAAGGAAAGAAAAGACTACCTATCTACTGTATTCTGATTCACACACCGGGTGATGCACTTCCCTTTTCCCACTGTATGCTGCTCTGGGGTAATCACTCCCTTTTCAGAACGACTGTTTGACCAATTCTTTCACAAAGCTGCCTGCTCCCCTCGAGGGCTACGCTCAAAGGACTCAAGCATTGATTCAGCCAGAAGCACTTTCACACAGTTTGAGACAAAACTACCCCAAGGAAGACCTATATCCTGCTGGATGATGGTTCAGGCAGTGCTTTTAATGGGGTCAAAATTTCCCTTCCCAATTGGCAATAAAGCAGCCAATCTAGGAGAATTTCCTTTTCCAGAAGGACTTCCTGGAAGTATGAAATTGCCCTGTGGCTGGTTGAACACATATTGGCAGTCATAAAACACCTGGCCACAGTACGTTCAATCTTGTTTTATACTGACTTCCCAATCTTTCTTTTTCTTTCTTCCACCCTCCCTCCCTCCCTCCCTCCCTCCCTCCCTCCCTCCCTCTCTCTGTCTCTCAATGTGTGGCTTTATTTATTTACTTATTTTTGCAAGAATTCATGTATCAATTAAGTCGTAGGTTTCAGACAATCAGAAGGCATGAGTCGTTTAGGGCAGTCAAGAACTCAAAAGCCTTCCAAGAAGGACATTATCGCATGCTCAGGAACTACCACAGTGAGTAAGAAAAGAGAATGCTTTGACCTCTTCAGGATGGAGGAGCATTCAGACTTTCAAGAATTCCCTGACGTGTGTGTGTGTTTCAACATCTTGGCCATTTGAGATTGCTGAGCATAAGCAAAGTTTGTATAGAAATCATGACTCGATTAGTTGAGAAATCTCTAATTTTGAAATAGCATGTCAACAGTCTCAAGTATGTATGGAAACACGTGTGGGAAGTCATCACATAAAACGGATCACATGGAAAAGTGGCAAGTGGGAATGAGAAAAAGACATCGAGAACAAATGGATGAAATTGCTTCATAGGAATATCTTTTTGTAAAGGGATACTGAATCTTCATTGATCTTTGCGCCTTTTGGCATCCTCAGACACCTTGTCCCAAGAGGATGACACATATTTTCCAAAGCCAACTCACTCCTCTTCTGTGCTTCAGACTGTCTGTACGTCACCTGCAGTTTCACTTTTGAAAAGCTGAAAGGACTGCTACTCTCTTGCCACTCTTCCACTATCCCCTTTCCACCTAAGTGGTTTCTAAAGCACATCCTGCATCCTCTCTTCCAAATGTGGTTTTAACAAAGCAGCATAAGGAAGTAGTTCATTGTTATGTTTACTTTCCTTCATTGAGATGTGGGTTTCTGACAACAACGTTGGGCTTGTTTTGGGAGTCATCCACTAGTAAAACTTGATCAAACCTGTTGCATCCTGAAGCAATTGAACAAAATAAGAGTTATGACTGCTGTAACTTAATCACAAGCAAAAACATGTAGGTGAGGTGTAATTATCAAGGGTACTGCCATCTGATAACTTTTACTGCAAACAGAAAATTAAAAAACTCAAAGCAGAAGCAAATGAGCGGAAGATATTTTTCTTTTTGAATAACTGACTACTGACTTCTCCCTAGGGTTGCATGTAAGTCTCATCTTCTATCCTGAACATTTTTCTTCACTGGATGTTGGGCGTTGAATTTCTGTATTCTCCTTCAACACTGGAAGTACTTGAGACCCAACAGATAACATATCTGGAAAGGATGAGCACAAGGGCTGGTTCATCAGGTATACGCCAAAGTTTGTCTGAAAACAACAACAACAAAATATTCATTGAGATGCAACTCATGCTAAAGTAATCAGATCTATAGAGGATCTCACAACCCAGATATGCTTAGAAAAACAATATTGCTTTAAGAATAAGGTTGTATGTGTGATCTCAATGTAATTAGGAACATTTTAACTAATTAACTATAATAGACTGGTAAACAAGAGCTAACCCCATGCTATTTAAGAATACCTTAAGTAAGTGGATAAATAACACAGTATTTCATCATGAGTTCCATAGTATCATATATGTAATTTACACTCGCTCACAGTCTTGTCATTTAATGACTCTTCTGGCTTCCTGACAAATACAGTTAATGCATTTTCACAAATAAAGGCTAGGCAGCACCAGAATGCATATATGTTTAAACAGTGAGCAAAAGTCTCGTGTCTTCTACCATGAATTGTTTGCTTTCTTAACAAAACTTTGTTCTGTCTAGCCTTGGTAAATTTCCCCTCATATGTTTTTATTAATATTTTAGTATATTTTACAGAAAATATTCAGAAAGTTTGTTTTATTATGATTAACGCTTGTTATCTGTCATAAGCTGTGAAGCCACCCTATGTAAATATTACAAATACTTAGATGTGTCATTGTATTACTGGATAATAAAGAAACAAGAAGGAGGATAACCACTTCACCTACTATGTAAATGCTCACAGGCACTGGAAATCTGGTCTGAGTGTCTGCACTCCTATGTATGGTATTAATTTTAAGGACATTAGGCATTACAGTTACAGCTATGAACAGCTGGGTGTGATGTGGAAATGTTACATTAAAGACTGGTGCGCTTCTGCGGTTTTATTTTGCACCTGTGGAGAACATAGAAATGTGCAGCAAGAAACAGATTTGCAACCTTAGGATAATATTTTCCAAGCAATTAGAAAACAGTTAGCTAAAAGAAATACATAAGAAAGAAACAAACACTGAAGATCATGTTAAATTGATAATTGAATTGTAGAGTTCAGAATGTCTTTGCTCTTCAAACCGAAGGACTTGGAAGGCCAACATTAGTTTTCTTGTCATTTTTTTACAGGTTTCAATAAAAAGTATTTGATTTTGGTAGGCTAAGAATGAACAGTCATTCAAAAGTGTAATATAAATAAATAAGCAAATGTAATTCATTTGGTATGTCTGAACGAACACATTTTTTAAATAAAATTCTGTGCTCCTCCATTTCCTGATGACATTTTTTGCCATTGTTCAGATCAATGATCCTGAAACACAGGGAATTACATTTACAGCAGGTTTAGAAAAATATACCAAAGGAACTGCAATAAATTAAAAATAACCAACTGTATTGGTTGAATTTAAGGGAGCATGTTTGATGGACTTAAAATGCAGGATTCTTTGTCAAATTCCTGCATTATATAGTTAAATAAAAATGCAGTAATGAGATAACATGAAACAGCTTTTAGTCTTCAAAGAATTAGTGAGATTTAAGGCTGAGACCCACTCTCAAGCAACTGTGATGCTGTAAAGCAGAGATATATCCAAACATTGCTCCAGTACAGTTTTGAATTGGGGTCTTTCTGTTTCATTTTTAATCCTAAATGTTATAATGAAAAATCACTCCCAAGTAAATTTTGGGGGGGTTATTTCTATTTCTTCATCTCACAAACATTCTCCCTAAATGGAGCACATATTGGACCTGATCAGGCCTATCCTACTTATGATACTTTTCGGGTACCAGTGACCACAATGGTGCCAACACCAGTGGATGTAGTAGGGTAGATCTTTCTGGTGAGTGTTCTAGCATGCAGTGCTGGGGAGTGACCGCAGTGCAGCAGGATCCCAATCCACTAGCACAGTGACTGTGTTGGATAAACCATAATGGCAAAATGGTAAGTCAGTAACTGCTTCATTTAAAATATTAGAGTACATAATATTAACACCCTGTTCTTGCTTTTCTCTTATTTGTTGACAAGCTGGGCTTTCTCGAGTGGCATAAATAATGTCTTTTTCAGCCATGAAGTTAATATCCTGCATTTAATTCCTGCAACCTAATGTAAAAATGACAGTTGCCATAATTTAGTTGTTTAAAAAAATCAGGCAATCATAAAACAACTATTACAAAATGAGTATTAGTCCATGCTACCCCACAGTTCACACAAGAAGGAATTTTATAACTCATCTGTGTTAGTCAACTAGTTTGATAAGTGAGAATTTTTAATGTATATTCACTGTATCGACAACTTAACTTACCTTAAAAAGACTAATATAAATCTAGGCAGATTTTTCAGTATGGATAACTTAATTTACCTTGTTTCTATCGCTCTCAATCACTCAGCCACACTTTTTTTTTCTTAAAGCACTTTAAACCCTCCATGATTATTTAAGAAAAGGTGTGTGTGAGTATATCGTATTTGCAGGTGTTCTTAGATACTATTTTAATGCATCATTATTTCTCTACTCTGGCTGGGCATCTAGGTCTCAGTATTTTTTTCAGTTCTGAGCCTGGATGATGCCGAAGAGGTTTTCAAGGTGATATACTGATGGTATACACATTTCAGTATTAATGCCTGCTTGGATGAGTGTTTTCCTGTAAAATCACTTTCATTACTGACATCTTGCTCTTCTGAATGAGCAGAATTTTGCTAGTGATTACCAGAAACAGATTTAGTATCTTTTAAGTAAATTTCCTTGCTTTTCTAGAAATTACAAATATTGACTCTGCAAAAATACCCCCAAACAACCACAAAAGCTGTGCATTCTGTCATTCTGTCTCTGTTTCAAGAGAAATAGAAAATGTGGAAAATTGTCCCTTCTCACATTTCAGTGTTGAAAAATGAGGCTTTCAGACACAGAGATTACAGCCTGCAGAGTCATTACAATGAACTGCATAATCTTTCTGCTGTTGCTACCCTTTCCCAACTTCAAGGGCATTTTATTTGGCATATGAACTCTCCAGAGCATACCCAGAACAGAGCCAAGGGCTGGATTGTGACACAAGTGACAGTAGGGACTCTTCCTATCACTCTCAAACTTCATGTAAAGCTTCTTGATCAGTCAAAGTACAACCTTCACTGCTGGGATAAATGGATAAAATGTACCTACTCTTGCCAACTGTGAATCACGTGATAGTCATCACACTCACTGTGGAGGAGCTATAAAATGCTGTCATTCTTGCATGTTGTTTCAAATACTTTTACTAGACCAACAACAACATGCACTTCTTGGGTATTTACTGAGAGAGAAATATCCTGGGTACCCTATCTCCTTCTGTTAGATGGAAATGTGAGGTGCTACATGTGACAAAGGCTGAGATGAGAAGCCTTTAAGATACTGCTCCTAAACAGTTGGTTAATTCAAACTAGCTCTTGGTAGGGAAAGTGCCCTGCTGGAATGTGTAACAAGCACACAAAGGATACTGCATGCTAACACTTCTCTTGGATAGAGGAGCTCTGGATTTTGCCCCTGGATGTGGCGCTCAGCTCCTTTCTATCAACAGGTAAATTCACCTGCTCACTTCTGCTTGCTTTATTCTTATAACATAACCTCCCTCCCGTGCAATGGTTTGGAAGATGCAGTTATTAAAGCTGAGTTATTTTATTTTTATTTTTTATTTTTTAAATGCAAAGATGTTTTATTGGCTCTGAATGCACCAAAACTTATATGTAAAGCCTTACAAAATAAATCAAGCTCTCTACAGCTACGTGAAAGGAAGGTGTGGGGAGCTGGGGGTCGGCCTCTTCTCACAGTTAACCAGTGATAGGCCTAGAGGGAGTGGCCTCAAGTTGCACCAGGGGAGGTTCAGGTTGGAAATTCAGAGACATTTCTTCTCAGAAAGAGCAGTCAGGCATTGGAATGAGTTGCCCAGGGAGGTGGTGGAGTCACCGTCTCTGGGGTGTTTGAGGACAGGTTTGTCTTGGTGCTTAGGGACATGGTGTAGTGGGTGATGTTGGCGGTAGGGGGATGGTTGGACCAGGTGATCTTGGAGGGCTTTTTCAACTTGAATGATTCTGTGATTCTATGAAAATAGGGTAGTGGAAGCACTTGCTTTTGATATGTTATTTTTTCATATTGGAAAGAAATAGAAGTTTTAAATTCATGTCAAAAAGCCCCAAACATTTTGAAAATGTCTGGACAGTAGAATGTTATATTAAGAACTGATTTTCCTTTGCTCTCTACCTTAAATAAATGCATTTCCCACTTTGGCCACGAACAAGAAAAGAACTGTATTATTTCAGAGGTCTATTAATTACACCAGTCACTGTTTGCAAGTGTTCCAGATCTTTGGATGAAAAGCAGTGCACAGTGCAAAGCCCTGCATTACTATGAAAATGATGATAATGATGCATCAGATATGAGAAGTCATTTGCTATCCCTGCTAATGTTTCAGTAAGCAGTCCAAAGGCGTGGCATCTAATTCCGCAGGAAAGGGAGCTCTCCCAGGCACAATGAGAAACATAAAAGAGGATCAACAGCCCACAGGAAAAAAAAAAAAAAAAAAAAAAAAAACTTTTTAGTGCAGAAGGGCATGTGCAAACACAATGGATTTCCCTTGATGTACCGCTATCCATACATTCCATACATGCAGGCTGCTAATGCAATTCCCCTTGCTACCTTGACAGCAAGTCCCAGCTCATAGCACTGTTGCAAATCCACCACAGGGCTTCCGCTATTGTTAGCATTAAACTGCATCTGCAAAGCCCAGAAGATGGGCAAGAATTCAGTGTTCTCTCCTTTCTGTCCTTGTGCCTTTTGCATCAGGCGGTGACGCACGTGGAACAGCGTGGGGCTATTTTTATGCTATTTGGTTAACGTAGGTATCTAGTCTTTCGTAGTCTCCTGCAGTAACACAGAGAGCTCTGTCACAGAAGGAGAGCTCTTATTTTCCTTTTCAGTCAAAAATTACAGAAGGAATTCTTAATGAGTATTTTTTCAGAACTTGTGGCAGTAGAACTGAAGTTCGCTTTGTAGAGGCGTTTGCATTTTATTTCAAACAATGTGAAAAAAAGGTTTCATAAGAAGGAGCTGGCTAGGCTTCATCACCCTTCTGTACATTTATAGGGAAACATGCAAATTGCTTGTGTGGCTAATTACAGTAGCTGGTTCTGACTTTCAGTAGTAATCCATGTATTCAAAGCCTCAATCTTTCAGCCTGGAGCAGCAGGTTCTCAGAGGAATGGAGAAAAATATGATTTCAGAAATAAATATTGAACCACCTCTTACAAGCCTTACTTTATTTGGGTCATTATTGAAGTTCATTGGCAGTGCTTTAGTTAGGGCTACCAGCCTGACAGAGTACAATATATTATTCTGGGTTGGTATTCTTGGGAAAAAAAAAAGAAGAGTTAAATATTGACATCTGGCATGCAGGATTTGCTAGCCATTCACATGTGTGGTGTCTTTAACGTTTTGCAAATTGAACAACTACAATGGCCTGTCAAAAATATCAGTTCCCATTGTACTGGGAAATTAGCTTAAATCATATTTGCTGCATTTGTTGTGCTTCAAATTGTGTTACTGACAGCTGGGAACAAACACAGCTAGATTCCTTCACCGAATCTGTATTCGATAAAAATAATAAAGTGATGTCTATTAGATGACTCCTCAACAGAAAAGCACATGCTACAGACATGAGTCACCAAAGGATTAGCTCCACAATTTAGCACAGCCGCATGAGATCAGTGTTGCTTCCCCCTCCCCACTATGGAAGGTTTGGATGAGTGTCTTCTGCCAGGTCTGCTGAGCACACTGAAGATGCCAAAGTCCTCAGGTGCTACTCACTGATAAGCAGCTGGTGACCATCACCCCACAGATGACTTGCAGGAGGGATGGTCTTCATAGACTAAATCAGGCAAGCTATCAGTTCAAATTGTCTCTTTTGGTTGTCAAGCTTACCAGAAGACTTGGCCTTATGCAGAGCAGGGCATGCTCACAAGGCTCCTGCTAGCAACGCTGAGAGTCATCTTTGGCTGAAGGCTGGGAAAAATAAAAAAAGCTGAAGGCCCTGTTCTCTGCAGCATGAGTATCTTTGCACAGCTGAGGGAAGCAGAGCACTCCCCTGCTGTGAATAGCAGCACTGTGCTCTGCAGCGCCTTGCCTTGCCCTGCTTCTTTTTATCTTATGCCAGGTTCTCGAGAGGCTGGATGGCTCTCTCTGCCTTAATTCTGTAGGAATGAGTCACGTGGTCTTAGGAGTGTTCGTATCAAGAAAGTCTTTGCATTGCCAGGGTTAATCAAAACCAAAGAGAAAAGAGAAGCTCTGTTTTTTATTTGTTTTTTTTTTTCTTTTTCTTTTCCTGTGGGAAATGTGCAGGAGATGCTTTGCCTCTCCTGAGAAGCTGTGTCCCTGGGAAGGTATCCTTGCCACCTGAGAAAGTCCCCAAATACAGACTGATGTCCCTCTGCAGAGGGTTTAAGTCATAATCCAGCAAAACCCATGTGGGTTGTGGGTAGAGAGAGCCCTCCATGCCCCATGTGGCAACAGGGCAGCACCCCTACCCAGAAAATGCTCGGCAGAGCCCCAGACATCCCAGCTGTGGCTCACCGTTAGCTGGAGAAGGCTCTTGTCCTCAAGCTACCCACCATGGCCAGGAGCTCCTCTCACAACTGCACACGTACTGCAGCAATTTGGATGCCAGAGCCTGCCATGCAACCCCAAGTCATCTCAGGTCAGCAGGAAGCCGTGCCTGGGCAGCCAGCCCCTGCCTGCTCGCCTCTCTCCCTGCACCAGGCAGCTGGCTCGGAGATGGAGCCAGCCAGCGGGGCTATTCCCCCAGGAAAACACTCATTGGAAATGGAGCTCTTTGTTTTGCTTAATGAGTCACCGAGAAAAATTGATTTTATTTTCTTTTTAAACAAAGAGGGCATTATTTGTAACTTGGTTGTGCATTGTTTGGGTTAACAATTTGCAACCTGTTTGTTATTGCTCTGCCTCTGTGCTGTGCCCAGTCTCTGGTGTTTGGCTGTTATTGGCAAAGCTTCTGAGCCCAGAGTGGCCAATGAACTTTCACAAGAAAAGCTTAACAGTAAGGAGTGAATTCAGACTAAGGATTTTCAGCTAATAAATACTTCTGAGGAGATTTGTGAAGCTTTTGGGATGCCAAACTGTCTAGCCATTGTCTGAGTACTCAGTTCCAAGATGTAATGCAACCTGAGCAAGCAGAATGACTCCAAAGCAACACCTGTGTTTCAACCCTATTCCCCAGTCACTTTCCTAATCAATTACTCTCAGCTTTGTCTATATTCATGTCTGCTCTGCATTTCCTGCTAAGTAGTTTCTCTCAGCAAGAGTAAGGTTGAGTCTTAGCAGTTAATTGGATCATCACAAGCACTTTGTGATTTTTCTGCACATATCTCTTCTTGAATGACATCAACACATTGGCTCATGTTCATCAAGACCAACATAAACACATTGTAAACTGGTACATATTGAACAATAGCAAGAACAGAGTAAAAAATAATTCATATTAATAGTCAATTTCTGAATTAAAAGTATGTTGAAACATTTTATGGAAATAAAAGATATCATAACCGGGTTGTAAGTGCATCCTCTTCTGACTGAATAAACGAATGGTAATGATTAGCATAAGAATGTAATTGTAAATATTCTCTCAGCAGGTATTTCTATATGCATGCAATGCACTACATCTTTCTGTACAGCTATTTTTGAGTAACTTACTGACCTTTCTACCTCTTGCAGCAGACAGAGACTGCAGAACTTCTTTGTTTCGTTCTCCAGACTGTTGATCAATGCAGATTATTTGACACCTGCTACATGGACCCACAACCTGAAATTTCAGTTAAAGAAGGTCACTGCTGTATGTCAAAACAGCACAACCTGGAATAGTACAAGCTTATGACTAGCATAATATCATAAAAATATGTTTTCCACATACTTTTCTTATGTTCTTTAATGCTTTAATTGTATAAGAGGTCAGTCCTGTTCACCTAACAGGTACATTTTCCAAGGGTTCACTTGCAAAGGTATCACTGCATTTTTAGTTTTCCTCCTTTCCTTTCCTTTCCTTTCCTTTCCTTTCCTTTCCTTTCCTTTCCTTTCCTTTCCTTTCCTTTCCTTCCCTTCCCTTCCCTT
This sequence comes from Heteronetta atricapilla, assembly GCA_011075105.1. Classification (NCBI taxonomy): domain Eukaryota; kingdom Metazoa; phylum Chordata; class Aves; order Anseriformes; family Anatidae; genus Heteronetta; species Heteronetta atricapilla. The sequence goes on from CM021732.1 coordinate 90,707,436, forward strand.
CCCTTCCCTTCCCTTCCCTTCCCTTCCCTTTCCTTTCCTTTCCCAAAGGAGGACTCTCTTGGAGCTAAACTAACAGACTTTAACATTTTTTTCTGTGCAATTTCTGTGGGATACAGTATCCCATATTCTTTCTAATAGGCAAGGCACTTGTAGAAAATCAGAATGCAAAATGTGAATTTCCACAAGTCTATATAAGCAGAAGGAATAATGAGATTCTCTAGTTTAACATCATATATAATATAAAGCATGGTTCCTAAAGATAATTATTGTTTGAAATAGGGTGTGTTTTTAGGGAAAAAAAAAGGCTGTGATTTTTTTCTTACCTTTTAAAGCATTAAAATGAAGAAAGAAGACAAAGTCCAGTTTTGCTTGCTATGGCATCCCCACCTTTAGCAATGCTCTATATTTTACAAAATAACTCTTCTTTCAAATGTCTCAGTATAAACTTTCTACTGTTATAAAATTTGTCATAATTCCAAATAGGTCAAATAACTAAACCTTACATTGCAAATATTTCTGTACGCTGTTTTGAAGAGCTATTTTGTTTATCTGAGGTACATCTAGAACGGTTTGTACAACTCTTCAGTGTAACCAGCAAAATCATGTATTTGGCTCAGCTTTTTCAGAAGATGATTTTCTACTGCTTTAATATTTTATTAAAAAAAAAAAAAAAAAAAAAAACAAGACAAAAGAAGGAAATACTTTCCCCCTACTTTTCTTTGTTCAACAGCATCTTCTATTGTTTTCCTGGCATCAAGCACCATTAACATAATTTCTACTGTTACTACATCCGTATCTGGATAGCAGAGACTGGAAAAGAGAATGCAAGTTGCATAAGCCTTTCTATTTTTGGCTTGCATTCCTAAGTAATTTCAATGCCAGAAACAGGAATGAAGGTTTATCCTGAATATACTGGAGTTTTACAGTATATTCCACAACTGGATCCTGAGCTGCAGCTCAGTTCCCTACTGCAACTCTGGACTCCAACAAAATATACATCAAGGGTTTTGTCTTCTGTATTCCTTATCTCCTACCTGAAGAATTTTTCCTCAGTTTTCTTTAACTCATATTACAGCTTGTTGATCAAAGTATGCTTAAGAAGATAGGTCATATTTTCTGCCCTTACTGAGAATATGGCCTTTCCATTTCTTAGGATATGCTGACCAGAAACAATTAGGAGTGGTTTCTATCATGGCTTCTAGATCTCCCATTAACACTTCTCTTATTCACAGCTTTCACTATCATTCCTAAGCAAACAATGAATAAACCCCTTTCACATCCTAGGCAATGCATTTACAAATACACATTTCATAGCTAAGGACCAGACAAATCCAATACAACACGTAATGCATATATTCATCTTTTCCTTTGGTTTCGTGTGTTGCTTCTTCATGGAACTTTTGTTGAAGTTCTTCTAAAAATAATTTCTTTGCCAACAAAGTCTGACTTGATAGCATTTTCCTTACAGTACAAAGTACATTATGTTGTTAGATATGACATGAAGAATAATGCATGAAACAGCCCTACCTAAGGCTAGACTAAGAAACATGTCCCGAATGGAGATTAGAATGCATACACCAGAGAGCAATAGACAGTGATCATTCACTGTTATTCATGTCCAGGCTTTTGGCAATCATTTTCTTAAAGTGCAGCAATCTGAGACTGCATTTGGACTACCATGCTTAAAAGCAGCTTGTATTCTCTTGTTACAAGCTGGCTCAATATTTGCTGCAAACTCAGCCACAAAACATTATTTTTCACCTCGGATGGAGGTGGGAAATTTTATGAATTATGAAATAAAAAAGGGGTGGAGAAATATGTCAAAACCTCTCAATTACATTGCAGCATGTTTGTCACAGGTCACACCATGTTTTTTTTTACACACTTCATAAATTGCATCTGCGCACACTGGGCCACCCATATCCCAGTTAAAGCCTTACAAAAATTGCTCTGCCTCCAAGTTCAAAATGCTTTGTGCTAGAGAACAACATCCTGTAGGACTAGGACGAGGGAGATAAGTTCATACCTGGAATCGCAGAGCACCTATTGAAATCTCAGCCCACTCTTCTTCTTCAAAGGACTCTGGTGCACTGATGACAATGTTGGCACGGAAACGTCGGATTAATTCCTCTATTTCCAATGTGTCTTTCAATCTGTACCACAGAGTTCACAACAGAAAAGAAAGAATAGGCTTTATTAGCGAGTTCTGCAATAGTTCTGCACTAGTTTTTTGTGCTATAAGAAGCTAGCGGCTAATAGGATTCATCAAACAGATGAATCTCCATAATAACTTGGACCAGTTTTTATTACAAAGGCTATAAAAAAGGCACGTGATATTTGACTAGAATTTGTAATCATCTAGGTGGCTTCTTCAGGGCTCTAACCTGGAACTGTAAAGTAGGCAGGAACGCATGCGGAGTGACAATTATAAATAATGCGTATGAGAAAATTTCGTTACTAGTTATATGTAAGGATAATGGTATCAAATAAAAAGATCTTTTTACTAAGCTGGTTTAAATTTGACTGGTTAAATGCTTCTAAAAAGAAAGCAAATACAAACATATGCTACACATGCTGCAGTAGCAAAAGGGACAAAAATTACAAATGCTGAAGGTGAAAAAGGCCAGTAAGGCATTTTATGAGAGAAATGTATTCCTTATATTATTATTATTTGCCTTTAGGTTGCAACAGATTGCACCAAATGACAGGTGTTTTGAAAAAAAAATTAATCTCTGTGTGGAGATATCTCTACCTCTTTACAAGCATTTGAACTGCCAGGGTGTAGATTTGTGTCAGTGCTGAGAACATACATGAGGGAGACGGAACAGCAGGCTGCACACAAATATCAGAAAGCTGGCTGCACCTCTGAATTGTCGTCTTCACTGGCCTTCTAAAGGAGAATCCTACCATTACCATAAAAAAGGAGAGCCCAAAAATCTGTAAGGGCGGTTCTCTGAAGTGGGGAAGAACAATTCATTTTGTACTAACTATGATGGACATGAACAACTTCCAAAGGACAAAAAGTTTAAAATTTGTGTTTTAATTAAAATATGGAAAAACATGTAAAATCAAAGCACAGGGAAAGTTGTTCACATCAAACAGTCTTGGCAGAATAGGTCTGTTAGGTGAAAAAAAGGCTTGATTTTATTTAAAATAGTTTGGATGATCTTCTTTACAGACAAATGTGCATAAGGATAAATCAACTTTCAGTCAAACCACACAACCCTGGCTCCCACAAACTTTCACTGTTCACAAGCCTTCCAGGAGCCTGGGGGTAGAAAGTGGGGTGGGAAGCTGAAGGGCTCCAAGTTTTCCCTAGAGATCCCACAAGCATGTCTCAATCCATGGCTGAGGCAGAGCTTATCATGATCGGAGCAGACAGGAGCCAAAAAAAAGTGTAGACTATGCTGATGCTGAAAGCGACAGGGAAGAAAATAGCAGTTAGTCATGAACAAATTCAGTTCCACTGTTTTGCTTCCTGCCTTTGCTGTGGACTGTGTTGAGACCTGGCTAAAAGGAGTCTGGGCACTGTGCAGAGGGTGTTTTGAATAAATTTTGTGACATGTGAGGATTGGCGGCTACCCAAGCTGGTATTAATGGGGGCATCAAAAGCCCCAGTAGCCTCACGTCTGGGCTCACAGCATCCTGAACCAGCTGCTAAAAATTACTTCTAGTTTCTACTTTCAGCCCTTGCTGCTCCTCCTCTGAGACTGCAATGCCCACATTCCTACTCTCCCTCTACCTGTTCAGGCTCACCTCCAAAATACCTCAGCTCTCCCACACCTATCCCCAGTCCTCAGAACTGCTTGTAACTATTTGGCAGCATTTATCGGAGTAAATTCACATTATTTCCTCTCCCTCAAAACATCAATCAGTTGGATAGAGGCACCTTCATCCTGCAAATCTCAACAAGGATCTGTTGTGAAAATCAATGTGATTTGCCAAAGCTAGCTTGAGTACTTAGGATTTTCCACAGCAGTGGGCCCTGTAATGCAGAAAACATTCCATACATTAAACAGGCAAAACTGAAAATGATTATTTTCACCTTCAGGGAAGTATTTGTATCAAGAACATTTGGGCTTGAGGCCAGGCCACGGGGATTTTCATGGGGGTGGCCTATAACAGCAACAGCAGAGATGAGCGTCTCTTTATACATGTAGTTCTCCATCACTATGTTACATCCTAATTTTTAATTAAATTGCTGTTACTGTTTTAGATCACCTCTCAAGACCCAAATATAAAGGGGAAGATTAATTTTACTAGCTACAGAAGATGCAAAGGAAGATGCAAAGAAAGAGAAACTATTAAGACTCAACTGAAGATTGAAAGGGTCCTATAAATCTTGGTAGTTTTCCATTAGAAAAAAAAAACAAACCCACATGCCAAGAAGATAACTAATACTTTCTAAAATAAAGACCACTATGTGCAGATTCTTAAATGTTTATTGCATAGTTCAATATTTTGAAAGGTTTTACACTGTGATTCAGTAGCAGTGCAGAACAATGATACAGTATATAATAAATTAGATATTAGATTAGATATTAGGAAGAAATTCTTTACTGTGGGAGTGGTTAGGCACTGGCACAGGCTGCCTAGAGAAGCTGTGGATGCCTCATCCCTGGTAGTGTTCAAGGCAAGACTGGATGGGACTTTGGGCAATGTCATCTGGTGGGAGGTGTTCCTGCCCATGGCTGCAGGGTTGGAACCTTAAAGTCCCTTCCAACCCAGACCATTCTATGCCTCTTTGATTGTATGATGCTGAATTAATTTTTTCAGCAATCTGAGAAAGCACTGCATGGCAAAATAAGGAGCAGTTTTCCAACTTGTGCTGCAGAGTGGGAAGTTGGATGCTTCTCAGGCATAATAGCATCTCCAGTCAAATCTGGAGTTTCCTTTGAGAAAAAAGAAATTACAAACCGAGTTGTACTGGGGGGAACACTGGAAGATATTAGGTGCAAAAACAGTGTATCATCTGATGTTGTATATTTCAAAGTTCCCTGTCCTCCTTCATCATCACTTGCTGCTTCATCTGGTCCCTTCTCTTTTTCTTTGTACTCAAATCCCATATCTGGTAGGCTTCTCGCTGAATCTCACCGTGGAAAATGCCCATTGTGAGTAAGGGATGCCTGCAAGCGTTGTTCGGCCAAGGAGATGTAAACCAGACAGTCAAGCCTCAAAAGAAGGCATTAATTATCACTGAGAAAAGGTAGTCAAGAAAGAAAAAGATGGAAAGATTCAAACTTTTGCCAGGCATTTTTCCCAGGATACTGCTGTCACATGCTGAAATTGCCCAACTGCTTCTTCCAAAAGAAAGAAAGCCCTCAGGCAATGCAAGTTGATCTGTAGTGGTGCTTAATGCAGTCTGTGGTTTTAAACCCTAAAGCTATATACCTATCTTCCTACAGCTATATATATATGTACATATGAAAAACTCTAAACAGGAGTTTCATTGCAGGGCAACATGTTTGGTGGGTGACCTAAAGGAGAGAAGGTATTTCCAAGCAGAAGCAGGATAGTTTGGTGAGACAAGAAAAGGGGAGCATGACCTCAGAAACAAACACATGGGTTGTGGGGGGCACAGCTATGATGAAGGCCCTGAGGAAAGATTTTCTATGGTAGTTAGGCCAGAGTTCAGTTTAAGAAAGAATAACCCTCCATGGTCAGCTTATGAAAATTTAGTTAGTATTGGGTTCCTTATCTTTAAACTCTCTGCCAACTCAAATGTTTTATTTGTTGCCTGTATCTCCCACTTTGGTACAGGTAATGCAAAATTAAACAAACAAACAAATAAATAAATACAGTCCTGCAAATAGTCAATATTTCTGTTGTGAATGTTTGCTCTAACCTGAACCCTTTCCATGGGGAAAAAGTATTTCAGTAAGTAGGAAGACCTTAAATTTTCATCTAATAGATTATTTATGTCAAGAAAAACTAGTTATCTGTGTTCTTCCCACAAGCAGAAATTGGCTGATTCCTAACAGTCTCCTAACACCGGATCAATTGACAAGAATTTTGTTTAAGTTTTCATAAAGATGACTGGCAGGTAGGTTATGTTTAGGCACTTAACCCAAGTTTTCAGAAGTAATTCAGGAATGAGTAATTCTAGCCTTTTAGTACCTATGTATTTGTTGAATGCTGAAAAGTAAGTATCTCTCATTTTCTAGATAAAACAATTACATTGGTATCTTCTGGCATGATGCTGGAATTCAAGATGGCTGAGAGACATTTGAAGACAGAAGGACCTTACCTTGCAGAAATATGTTCTTTCAGCTGCAGAATGCTTGCTACATTTATCAGGAGGTACTGTGCTTCATTCACAAGAGAGAGTGAGATGCTTGTAGCACAGGTTGGACCTAGAAAAAATCAATCCAACATTATAAAATGATTGTTAAAAATCAGGAAGATTATACTAGTAATTTCACCTCATCTTTCCCATGACCTCTTATTCTTTCTCATTATTTTTTTTTTCATTGGGCTTAGACACTAAGGAAAGACTCCAAGAATCCCCTCAAAACTGTAAATCATAATTATATAATGCATTCAAAAAACGAGGTAGAGATTTTAACAATTTTGTAAAATAATTTACAAACTATGGATGTTCAATGTTCTCTAATTTGATTGCTTTTATAATGAAATTTAGTATAAAAATAAATTCTTTGTTTATAGATTTTTCATGACCATTTTTCAAAATGAACATTGAATTTCCAGACAAAATTATTGTAGTTATGATTAAAAAAGTAAAAAGAAAAAAAAAAGACTTAGATATTTGTACATTTTCACCAAATGTAAAAAAGCACATAAGCACAGTTTGGGTATAAATGAACCTTTAGAAACCTACTAGGTCAATATTGTGTCACTCATTCACTCTTTATCAGGGTAATTTTAAACTCATTGTGACTCCATACTTACTAGTTGAGGAATGACATTTTTTTTTAAGAATGACAACTAACCTTTTGTATTTTTATGTTGCACGCTGTTTTTCCTGTCTGGACTTTGTCTTATTAAGCGACATGGACGACCAAGAAACATAGAGAACCAGCCAGCAGTTTTTTCTCCACAGTCATACGTTTTTACCCTATCATGAGAAATAAAGGACTTAACAAAATTTGATTGCCAAAACATTAATTTGTAAAACTGGAGACAAATGACAAAGATGTTTCTTCTGCTTCTTTCCATATAAAAAATACTGAATCTGTATTGTCTGATGAGTGATAAAACACACATGTGAAGTTCTGCATAATTTTATTTCCCAATTTCCTCAACTTTACTCTGTTAGTCTTGAAGTTAATATTCATGAGATCTAATTCACTATTATACAATTATTGTGGAATAAAGGATTATGTAGCTTTAGTGCTCAAGACACTGACTTTGAAGTACAGTAACTGATAGAACGTATTACAACATTACAATGCAGTATTATGAAAAAGTTACTTTCCGGTCTGTGCTTTTTACTGAGACAGAGAGGATTAATCTGAGATGAATTTAAGACTGTCCCACTGTGCAACACTATATGTAATTTTTAATGATCCCATCAGGTACAATGATGTTCCTAATTTAAAATTTAAAATTTCCTAATTTAATTCATATTAATACAGATGCTCCATATTAAAACAAGACTGCACTAGTAGAGCCAAGCAGCAGTTTTTCTCTACCTAAAGATGGTTCCCATTACTAGTAACTTGTCTACTGAGTTATGCAAGGCTGGCAATAGATTTGCCATCTTTATCTGGATCATTACTAGATGAAATCCTCCTCTACTAGAAGGATTTTCACCGTTCTCTCATTTCAGGAAGGACATAGATCAGACCTATTTGACATTAGCATCCTCATGCCAGATGAAACTTAACTTCCATATACTAAAACCTGGGCTTCTAGTTTTAGTTAGTTGCCTGGTTCCCCTCAAAGAAAATGGAAAGACATAAGTATTTTTCATCTATATTAGACCTCAGGATGGGGCGACTCTCATTCCAGGAATGTTTAACTCTCTTCATTGACTACAAAAGTAGACTTGACTGATATCACAGAATCACAGAATCACAGAATTTTTCCAGGTTGGAAGAGACCTCAAGGTCATCGAGTCCAACCTCCAACCTAACGCTAACAGCCCACCACTAAACCATATCCCTAAGCTCTACATCTAAGCGTCTTTTGAAGACTTCCAGGGATGGTGACTCCACCACTTCCCTGGGCAGCCTGTTCCAGTGCCTCACAACCCTTTCAGTGAAGAAGTTCTTCCTAACATCTAACCTAAAACTCCCCTGGCTCAACTTAAACCCATTCCCCCTCGTCCTGTCACCAGGCACGTGGGAGAACAGGCCAACCCCCACCTCACTACAGCCTCCCTTGAGGTACCTAAAAAGAGCGATAAGGTCACCCCTGAGCCTCCTCTTCTCCAGGCTGAACAAGCCCAGCTCCCTCAGCCGCTCCTCATAGGACTTGTTCTCCAGGCCCCTCACCAGCTTCGTCGCCCTTCTCTGCACCCGCTCAAGCACCTCGATGTCCTTCTTGTAGCGAGGGGCCCAAAACTGAACACAGTACTCGAGGTGCGGCCTCACCAGAGCTGAGTACAGGGGGACGATCACCTCCCTAGCCCTGCTGGTCACGCTGTTCCTGATACAAGCCAGGATGCCGTTGGCCTTCTTGGCCACCTGAGCACACTGCTGGCTCATATTCAGCCGACTATCCACCAGCACTCCCAGGTCCTTCTCTGCCTGGCAGCTTTCCAACCATTCCTCTCCCAGCCTGTAGCTCTGCTTGGGGTTATTGCGCCCCAGGTGCAGGACCCGACACTTGGCCTTGTTAAACTTCATGCAGTTGACCTCAGCCCATCGGTGCAGCCTATCCAGATCCTCCTGCAGAGCCTTCCTACCCTCAAGCAGATCGACACACGCACCTAACTTGGTGTCATCTGCGAACTTACTGAGGGTGCACTCGATGCCCTTATCCAGATCATCGATGAAGATATTAAAGAGGACCGGCCCCAGCACCGAGCCCTGGGGGACGCCACTAGTGACTGGCCTCCAACTGGACTTGGCTCCATTCACCACGACTCTTTGGGCCCGGCTATCCAGCCAGTTTCTAACCCAACGAAGCGTGCGCCAGTCCAAGCCAAGAGCAGCCAGTTTCTTGAGGAGAATGCTGTGGGAGACGGTGTCAAAAGCCTTGCTGAAGTCAAGGTAGACCACATCCACAGCCTTTCCCTCATCCACCCAGCGCGTCACTCTGTCATAGAAGGAACTAACTTTTAAATGGCATAAACAGGTAAGAGGAATGCAAACCCTCATGATGATCTAGGCAGGATTCTTGTAGTAAGGAAAGTGAAGTAGCAGCAGTCCTGTGCTCACCTCTGCTGTTCCTGCAAAGAAGCTGCTTTGTACAGTGACCCTCTGCTCTGTGATACAAGAAAACGGTTCCTCATGGTAAAAGATGCAAAGCCCTAGGACTGAGAGGAAGTGGCTTGGCTTTACAAAACATTCAGTTGAATTTCACAGGTAGAAAGCCAGAAAAAGAGAAATCAAGAGATTTTATAGTTCTACAGGGATATGATATGTCTTCAGCTGCTATTCAAACTTTTTATTGTGGTGCAGCTTGGCATCCCTCTCCCTACTTTGAGACTGGACAGATGCCCACCAAGCTGCTTCTAGTCAGTGACATCCTAGAGCTGAAATGAAACACTGATACCATGAGATGAAGGCACTGTGGCAAGAAACAGGGGCTAGAACATTAATCTCCACATGAGATTTCATAATCTGAGGTGAGCACTTTTTGTGTCCTTGGTGGTCACTGTGTTAGGGAGAAGGCAGATGATAAGAGGGCATGAATCCTTCGTGGCGACAGTACAGGTAAAAAAAAAAAATAAAAAATCCCCATATAGTTTTTCCTAACCTAATAGAGGTGCTAGGGGTACTTCAATTTTCTGCTGAGCCAACTGCCTCTAGCTGCCTGCCAGGGCTTAATACAGTATAAGTCAGGATGAAAATTTGGACAACTTTTTTTATTTGTTTACTCTTTTTGAGTCACAGTGGCTGAGTTAGAGATGCACAGCATTCTAAATATTTCATCAAATGCCACAGTGTGTTTCTGTATTTTAGGACTCCTAGGTTTTCAAATTGTCTTCCTTTATTGTCAGACCATTTTCTGAGCAAGGATTGTTGTCTCTTCAAGGTCTTTTTCAAAGTCCTTCTCCTGTAGCTCAGTTCTATTCATTTGCTGTTTGTATTTATTACTGTCAAGTATTCCTTTACATCTGTCAATATTACATTTTACTTGGCACATGCCAGACAAGTTATAAAGGAGTGCATAGTCCTCTCATATTTTACTTGCTGTCCCCTTGAGTTCCCCACTCATCTCACTATTAATGCCATTTAGCTCTGGTGCCTTACAGCTGGTCCCTCTAGCGAGGTAATTTACAGATCAAGAAGAAAGGACAGCTGAAGTCTGAATATTGATCTCAAGGGATATAATACATACATTCATCCACAACAGGTTCAGTTCATGTTGCTCTTAACTATTCCTTTGTCTTCTTCTACCACTGATGTCGTTCCCTTGACCCCTTTGATATTGTGGCCTGTCGAAGAGCAGGCGGTGTCCCTGCCTATTTCAGCAGAGCACTAACCCTGTGCATTTATGGGTTTCTACAACGTCAATAATATTAATGCTGGCTTCTACTTTCATCTGCCCAGTGTTAGAAGTTATACTAAACAGCCTTGTCCCACCAATGTGAGCAGCACCTGCTGACGGACAGCCCCTGCTGAGATGAATACTACCACTGATGAACTGCCTCACAAGGGAAACTGGGCCTCGCTAAACTTTTGTGGCTGCTGTCAAGTTAAACTCCCTCTTGTGACTGCCTGCAGATTTTATGTCACATGCTACCTCAGCATAAATTCAGAGTAACCACTTACACCAACAGAACTGGTGAAATCAGAGACAGAATTAATACATGGAGAATACCTTCAGTAGCACTTTCTTTTGAATAAAAGGTTTTGGGCCCACTGCTCACCTCAGACACTTTGCAGAAGAGACTCTGGAACACAAATCACCTCCTGTCTGTGCTACTGCAAAGCACTGTTTTGTTCCTATTTCTCATTTCTTGCCCCAAAATTTGCCAACAAATTATATACACACAGAGAAAAAGAGAGAGGCTAGGCTATTCTATAGCAGGGCCTGTAATAGATGGGCTAACCACGGGGAGGCTAAGGATGAGTCAATACTAAGGGAAGTGGGACAGATGGTTAAAACAAATGACTCTTGGGTGAATTCCACTACCTGAGGAAAATAGACTTCCGAGGAAAAGATCCTCTTTATCATCTGAATACCTAGTAGAAAAGAAGGAGAAGGTAATTTCCTCCATGGCTCCATGGGGAAAATGGCCAGGATTTCTGCTGGTGTGTTCATATTACACTCAGAGAAGCAAATGTAAAGCATTACAAAGAATTGGTTAAAAGAATAAATAAATCTGTCTCTTTTAGTTGGACTTACCAAGGTACCTGGTGAAAAGAAATGTAGTAGATAATGCAAATGTACTTTAGAAAGGCACTTGATACACTGCCACTCAGAAAAATTAATGAGACTGGGAAGTACTTAGAAAATATGATGGATAAACACTTAAGTTCACTGATAGGAAATTAATTTATTCATAATGTTATATTTCACTGAAGTGCTGTGTCTTTTGATTTAGAGTTAATGTTATTTCACATAGTCACCTCCAATCTTCCCAAGCTTGTTAAAGGGACACTGATCAACATGGATGGTCAAAACAAATTAAAAAGGGTTGTAAATATAGAAAGCCGTTTATAACTTCAGTGGGTTCTAGCAAATGGGAATCAGTGCAGCATGAAATGGGCAGAGCTGACAGCATCATTACTATCAAATGAATGAACTGAATTTCAAGAGTCTTGGTGAAGCCTCTGGTTAGCATTTGGAAGTAACTAGGGACACCTTTCCCTTTTTGCATCTCTGGAGCAAGTAAAACAAAGATCTCTCTTATTACAGTTAGTGTCCAGTCATCACACTCTCTTCTAATGTCTCCTCACCCACTTTTTCATTTTTATCATTATTTGCTGTTTTCTACCAGACATGCTGCACACGCCAAATTACCTATATAAATCTTTCATATCCTGCCCCCTGAACCATTGAACATTTATTGATTTCCACCTTCCCTCTCTTCTTTTTAAAGTAGTTTGCCCCTGAATGTCTATCCGATCATTTCCTGAGTGTCACTGCGGTGATTTTGAGCTTGGATTCCCCTCTGCTCTCACTCACCTGTGTGAACAGACTTTACTCTCGCAGATCACAGTCTCTTTTCCAGTATTTTCTTCTAGTGATACGGATATTGTGTCCATGCCTAGATGGTTAGACAGCAAACAAAATTAAAAATCAACATTTATGCAGAATCACAGAATTTTGATTAAAATGCCTATATTTTGCATTTGTTCATAATCACAGCAGCCACATAAGTAGTGTGTAACAAAAATCCTTTTTGCTAGAATTATATTCTCTGCCTGCAGGTGGCTCCAAATGACAATGCAAAGAGCAAAGGCTGCAGATGACCTTGGTAACCAAGCCACATTGAGGAATATACAATTTCAGCTTTGAGTAAATTAATTCTCTGTGTATCTCAGGCAATGGAACTGGCACAGAACTACTGCCTCAATCGTGATTTCTGCTAAAAGGATGAGTTTATTGCTGTTGTGCTCCTTCTAGCAAACTGAGAGATGAGATAATTACTTTTGTGTTTTTCTTTTGGAGTGGTGGGATGAACTGAATAGAAAGAGAGGGGCATGGAAGAGACAAAATTAATACAGACTGTTCAAGAAAAGAAATATGACGTGTCATAAAATTATAATAATTTAAGTAAAGATAAAATGTATAGAAACCACAAATGAAGGAACTATTTTGTTTTCATGTATCTATCTCTAAGTTTAAAACAGATGATGAATCCGTGACAATGATCTATGTTATCAGTTTCTTCCATGATTTTCGTATCTTGAACAGAATGAGCCAAAGGGATGGAAAGGCTGCTGTGGTTTATTAGAAGGAAAAAGAAAAGCTGGACAGTATTGCTTTTTGTTAATTGAAAGCAATAATCTGAAATGATGAATAAAATGTGACTATGTGGCTGCAATGAATCCAACTCTTTTATTATACTGCAACATAAACCAACAAGGACACTGATCTACTCTACTCCAGTTTTATATCAGCACATCTTGATTTCACTTATTACTTCCTGCTTCTTGCCTGTCCTACAGACAAGAACTAGCTCTGTCGTATGGTGAAATCAAATAGTTTTCTTTTTGGAAAAGGAATGAAATGTAATTCAGAGTTGAGATAGCCCATTACCAGCTCTGGTCCATGCAAGTTTTCACTACAGAAAGGCTTTCATTGTTTATTTAGCCAGTGATGTTAGTATACTTCAGAAGCAAAGACAGAGGAGGAAAAGCTGGGTTCATTTAGCAAAAATAAAACATATAAGTAATAAATGCATTGAAGTTGCTTGCAACAACCTGAAAAAGAAGCCAATTTTGTCATCTTACAGACCAGAACAAATGCTCTTGAAACATTTAAACACTAGCATCATCCCTTCTGGAAGAGAAAATTTTGAAAGTTTTTGTAATATGTGTGCCCTTAGCTGTCACTATTTTTTAAAAATAATTTCTAAACAAGGCATAATCACAAAATTTCTTAAAATAGAGTCTTGGGGCTTTAAAAAGCCCTGCTTTTATACACCAGCAAGTGTATCACATTTTTATTGAACAATATACATTTTACAGTGATGTTTAGGTCAGTTAAACATTGTTAATTACAATTTTATTCTATCTTAAGGCAAAAAAATAAAGCAGAATGTTGCCGGTTACTAAAATGTAAGAGCTGGCATTCTCCATGGTCATTTGCTTGATAATAAAATTCACAGATGTGCTTGCAGTATTAATATATATAAAAAATTATTCTTGTCTTTATAGCTCCTATTTTCAGTCAATGAGAAAAATTAGAGGTCTGTCATTTCAATAGACTGAAATATAAACTATTCATGTACATTCTTTCATCAGTGTATGCACATAATTCCCATTATTTTTATTGGCAGTAACACATGACCATTTGAAGGCAGAATAAACTCCATAAAGTGTAATTAGTTTCTCAGTTTTGCAAGCATCTTTCTATTCCAATATTTTAAAGGGCCTTCACAACACTTAAAATTTCACTCTATAGTGGCAAACTTAGTCACAACTTGCCAGAATAATGCTGAGTGTTAGCTAAAATGTAAAGAGAGAAATTAGTCTTTTACAGAAATGTATTATCATGCAAATTCTATTTGGCTTACTTTTGTGTGGGTCAGGAACTAGCACAGTACTATCTGTGTCCCCACATATTTGATGGAGCAGGACAACAAGATTTTCCTTGATTCTCATTCAAGAAATACCTCTTTTAGAAATAAAGACTCTTTCTCTAAGCTGCTGGGAGTTTAACTATTAATTACTTCAGTGGAGGCAAGCCGTCAAGATAAAAGAAGTTATTTTTCTGCATGGGAGTTTATTTAAAATGATACCAGTTTTCTTGAAGTGGGTCCTGTGATAGCCAGGGTTTGGTGTATTATTCACGTCAAAAAGAACAGGAAATGCCTGCTTACAGTTACACAGCCTAAGAAAATAATTGTCAAAATCCAGAAATGCAGTTTCTCAAAATTAAAAACTCCTTCCCCCTACAAAAGTAAGGCACAGCCAATGGCAAAACAAACACAGGCCCTTCCTCTTCCTTTGCTGTCTCTTATCCCCTTCATCAGAAGCCAGGTGAATGCCTGGAGCTTCCCAGCTGCCATGCAGGCCAATTAATTTTGCAGGCATGCCAGACCTTATCTAAGCCTTTGAGAAGTTTTGGCTCTGTCTAGAGCCCCAGTGTGACTGTGCTTGCTACCCCACAGCAGGACAATGCCGCTAGGTTTGTCAGACAGTGAGCCCATCCATCCAAGGCTAGTTGTTAGACAGGCTGCAGAGTTACCCTACACACAGGGGCTAAAGAAAGCACCTGACGTAGTATCTCAGCACAGGCAGGATTCAGTGAAAAGGTATTAAAGCAGTTACTGTTACACTAAATCATACCAACAAATTTATTTTGTTGGACAGAGAGGACAGGGAATATTAAACCATATTGAAATAAGATAGCTATAAACAAATTTTTCCACTAATGACATTTCTAGAGGGAGAGGAACGTGCATGCCTGGAGGGGGACAGAGGACAGATTCATTGTGTTTTAGAAGCGGCACAGAGAAATTCTTTGCCGTAATCTAAAAGTACCAACAGCAAGATATTCTTCAGAAGGGTACATACTTCAGCTGAGTTGGCTTTGGGCACTTACCAGAGGAACCTAATCCAGGAGCACGGTTGCCTTAGGCTCTCTCTGTTGGAGAGACACATCCAGATAGCAAAGCACGCTTTAGATGGAGATCATTGCCACAGTCTGCTCTGACAATGACAAATGCACAGATGATAGCAGAGAAACTGGTAGAGAAAGCAGAGTAGTTTAAGTCTCCAAGCAGAAAGAAGGCACCTAACTCAGCTGTAGCTGTCACCTGGTCAGCTGGGAGCAGCTAGGTTTGCACATTCAGCAGAACAAGAGGTTCAGTGAAGGTGCAGCTCTAAGTTTCTGCCTCCACCCCCCCCCCCTTTTTTTTTTCCACCACCTCCCTCACCCACCCCTCACCACCAGAAGTGTCCCCACCTCAGGCTGGAAAAAGTAAAAATGTGGTTCTGTTTGGTCAGAGAAATGGGACTGAAAGAAAGGAGATTGCAGAGAAATGAGAATTAGAGATCCGAGTGTTTTCCACCTACCAACACCTTTGTAACCTTTTGCCTCATTAATGCAATGAAGTATGTAATGAAGACAAGGACAATAACATCTACCCATGGTTACAATCACAGTGGAGTCACATGAGATAACGAAAAAAAAAAAAAAAAAAAAAAGAGAGAGAGAGAGAAAGAGAAACCCTGCACAGGGTCTGTTCAGGCAGGGGAGGAGAGGAAGCGCTGGAGGAATCAAAGCTCCTCTTGGAAAGACGCATACTGCTACAGCTGAGGAAAGGCACCTCGGGGTGGTAGCAATCCCCTAGGAGAAACTCGCAAAGCAATAAAGCTGGAAGAGACCTGGAGGTGGCTGCAATCAGAAGGCTAAGTACTACAGATCTGACATACTGTTAGCCAGGGAAGGCTCTCTGAGCCACAGAACAGCCATCCTGGCTCGTCAGGGGGCTTCTGCTCCTCACCCCAACCATCGCTGCTCCAGCTACACGCACAGCATTCGGCCTCTCGTGCTCAGTCAGCAACACACTACCGACAGGCTGGGGAGGCTTGTGAACAGCCAGCAGTGATTAACATGAGACTTTCAAGGAAGGAGTCAACTAATTAAATTAAATTTCACAGCATCACAGACTAGCTGAGGTTGGCAGGGACCTCTGGAGGTCATCTGGTCCAACCCCCTGCTCAAGCAGGGACAACTGGAGCAGGTTGTCCAGGAGCATCTGCGATGCAATGCCTAGCATGAAATGATTTGAGTGGGTGATATAGCAATGACCCAGGTATCTGAAGGGATAAAATAAAATAATAAAAATTTAATATATACAAACAAGTCATCAGTTTAGACTGCAGGTGAGGAAGAGAGGAAAGAGAACAGAATAACTGCAACAACTTTCTACAGATATATCTGCTCAGTCTTACACTGCCTTTTCATGTGTGCCCATCACTGTGCTACCTTATGAGCAGTAACCTCTGGAATAGTCTCTCCAAGCAAATGAGAGCCATTATCTCACTGCTAAGCTTAAAGAAAACAAAACAAAACAAAACAAAACAACAAACAACAACTTCAGGTTGTAAGTATACTTCAAGAGTAAAAAATAGCAGAACTACTCTAAAAAGAGGGCCCAGACCACCGGATGCGCTAGGCTTGCAGTTATCTGGAGTCATTATACACAGAATAAAATATACCAATAGATCATAGAATCGCAGAATCATTAAGGTTGGAAGGGACTTCCATGACCATCTGGTCCAACCATCACTGTACTCCCAATGTAACCCACTAAACCATGTCCCTAAGCACCAGGTCCAACCTGTGTTTGTCTAGAGATAATGTGTTTGTCTACAGAATGTGATGCTAGTAAGAAAAAAAAAACGAAACCCAAAAAACATTATCAAGAGTGGAATGAAAAAATCTAAAGGTCCAGCAGAGCTTCTGAAAATGTGAAGGATAAATAGACAAGATTTGGACAAGACTCCACATTGTGTCTACAAGCAGGAGGTACCGGCAGAAGGAAGTGAGATGCAAAGGAAGTGAATTTCTAGAAATTATTATTTCTGAAACACTTGGTTATTTACAAGTTTTCAGAGAAGGCTGCATATGCAACTGTACCACAGAAATGTAGAATGTACTCCACATCAAATTGAAATGAATTGGCAATACCTTTTCAAAAAATAATATAGAGGGAAGAGCAGTAAATAGCAGGCTCTGGGACAATGACCCAGACTGGAATTCCTAGGAATAGACAAGATTGTGCTTGGGATTTGAAACATGCAAAAAGTGTTCAACAGACTAGTGGAAGTACCCAAATGGACATTTGGCCAACCTGACAGACAAAATAAATCAACCGGTCAGACTTGACTTTATGGTGAGTATTCAGACAGTTGAAGGGGACAAAAACTGTACTGTATAAACAGAAAAGCAGCTGTAGTTACAGAAGCACCAATATGGAGTTCTAATTAAGGGTGAAAAATCTGAACATTAACTTCCCTTGTTTTGTTCTAGCTGTGGAAAATGTGAGCACGTGTATTATTGACGGTTAAGACATACAGGGTGAGTAAATGTTAGACTGCAGGGAAGTGATAAATGCCATTCAGCCACATGCAAACTTGGCATTAATAATGACTTTTGTGGAATACAAACCTATTCCACTGTTTAGTGCTAACAGCACTGTTAGGAAAATAAATAATTCCTACCCTCAAGTATCAAAGGGCTTTCCATAATGCTTTCCATACGGTTTTCTCTTTTTTTTTTCCTCCCCTCAGCAGAGACTAAAAAGTGTTTTGATGAATCCAAAGAAGCCCAAACATCATGCTTTTTTTTTTTTTTTTTCCTGCCTGCTAGTGCAAGTATTTAACTGAGCTAAATAAATAAAGTTAGGTCCTTATCTTAATTCATATTAATTCCCACTGCAGACTCTAGTCACACAGCTGCTGGAAGGAGGAGGAGAGCTATAAAACAGGAAGGTCTTTGTCCAGGGTGTTTGATATTAGACTCCCATTCCTTCACCTTCACAGCAGTAACAGTCCCTTCAGGCTGACGGACTCCCTTTTATGATGTGGAGGAACAGATTAATCACTAAATTTCCACATTTATTAATTCACAGTTCCTTCCTAGAGTATCCACTTTATGACTGCACATATGGAGTCACTATCTACTTTCTGCCTGTCCCAACAATATGCTAGGAAACTACCCAGGGCTATTACAGCCTCAGCTTTCTTTGCCTACATTTGGTAGCAGAATTTGTCCCTTAAGTCAGTATGCATATAGAGCATTCAGTACTTTGGTGCATGCATACTGGTGGTCTCTGTGTTTAAGTTTGACAAAGGGGGAAAAAGGGTACTGTTTACTTACCTTCTGCCTGAATGACCATAATCTTTTCCTTCAGTTTGATTGAGGGATTTACAAGACACAGCCTTGGCTCCTGCTTCTGAGTCAAGCAAACTCCATTCTGATTTACAACCATCCAGTTACGGTCATACAGCAAGCCCTGGTTTCCTACTGGCCATTCAGTAACCTGGAAAAGCAGCAGGAGGGAGTGCAAAGGTTTAGAAAATGTTAGCTGCATTATAGATTCATGCTGAAAAGAAAAGAGAAGGAAAAGAAACCATTAATGAAATTCCTCGAAATCAGGAAAGCTTGTGGAAGCCACTGTCAGCTGTTATAACAGAAACCTTAATTACAAATCAAAGATAAAGATCTCACTGGAAGCAACTGACAGAATAGAATGGAGTTACTATAATTTGTTGTACATTATCATACACTTTGATTTAACAGAGCCATGAGAATACAGCAAACAATCACTGAAGCACTCAGAAAGCTGTTTTCAGTTTTATACTCAGCCATTTTTAAGACCACTCCCCTCAACAATTTTCTTTTAATTCACAAAACATGAAGACTGCATGTGAGTTTTATGAATTAGGGCAAAACCAAAGAAACAGGAGGCAAGGAAAATGTGAAATTCAGAATTCTGAATAAACTTCCACGTTTTTCATAAAGCTAAAATCTCTTTATCAATGAATCTATTTGAGAAAACATTCACTGCTGATGTTTCTCGTTTAGCAAGCACATAACAGTTTTTCCAAATTCTCTTGCAACAAAATTCGTGGTCAACTTTGCTAGCTGTCCTTCCATTGCTTCTATAATGCTTTTTATTTCCAATAGCCTATACAGGCATATTGTCCTTGCCTTCACGGACATTTTTCTGGTGAAAAGAACAGATGTTACTGATGCTACACAGATGGTAATTTTGAAATCAAAAAAGGGAACTATTTTAGTAATGCCTTTGAGTGATATTAATAACTGCTTTCTCCTTCAGAACATTAAAATATTAATACCATTATTTTAACATAAAGCTGGACATTTAAACACACTGTTTCAACTCGCATATGCTTTCTAGTCGCAGCTGAATATGGAGAAAAGTTCACCACAAGTGAATTTTGTTGAATTCTTCTAGAGAAGCTTAGCACAGCTCACATGACTTAACTGGCAAAAAGCTTTTGCAAAAGGTATTGACAGAAAGGTATGTGAGGCACAGCCTGATGCTCTGAAGAGAGCATGCCTTCAAACACTGATTGGCATTAATTAAAAATCACAATTTTATTTAGCTCTGTCCAAAACCCCACAGAACCCACAAAATCCCATTCTTACAAATTTTTCCAGGCTTTGGAAGAGGCCTCAGCAACAGATTGACATCTAGGGCCCAACTAGAGGAAGCTGAGGGCAGGTGCTCAAAACGTCCTGAAAGTGGAAACTGAAAGCGTTACAGCTCAACTAGTCCCTCTAAATATTTTGGCCACTATCAACTACGTGAGCTATCAACTGTATGAAATACAGAAAATACATGGAAAAAAATAGTTTAGATATGTATTTTATCCACCTACTGGATTTATAATACTTTTTGGCAGTTTTTGAAGTGAGCATGGAAAAAAAATGCCAGTCAAAATTAGAATCTTTAGGTCTGATAGTGTCATTTGAAAATGTGTTGTCTAAGCTCCTCAAACTGTTGGTACCTAAAGGATGTGAACCTCTGCCCTGTCTTTTAGGAGAATACTCATAGGCCTAAGACTGCAATATCAGCTGAAGTGCAGACTTTTGTCCTTGCTGGAAATTATCCTTCAGAGATGCCAGTGTTGTTTGGTTATCCTGTATAATTAGATTTCAAAATGCATTTTGAACAGCTGGTGATCATCTAAGAGCTGCAAGAATTTCCTGCTAACAAATCTCCTTTCCAAAACAGAAGATCACTGATCAATAATACATCCTCCCATGGATCCAACAGATCCTGTGATTTGCAAGACACACAAACAGAATAAACAAAAAGAGCAGAAAAAATACAGAAAGAGCCCAAACACTGTGATTCCTAGCTCCCAATTACAACATTCAATTGTTTGGCTTCCACTGCATGACAGCAATTTTATTCAGGACACAGTTTAGGTGTATGCTTACCCTTCACTGAAGGCAAGGGTTTTTATGAACAAAACAAAACTTTCTGTTTAATCAGAGATTTGGATAATTCTAACATGCTCATAGGCACTATGGGGAGAGCTCAGCTAACGAGGTAACAAATATTTGGAAATAATCAGCACCTTCCATTTAAAATACCTCTGGTAGGTCCAAAATACTGGCAAGTAACTCCAAGCTCCCCTCTGAGATTCAGCACACAGCTATAGGTGTTGAGTCCATTTTCCCCTCTCCACTGCATGTCTACCACTGTAAAAAGAGTAATACCTAAATGTGCCCAGCAGCAAGTCCCTTTCCTCTCATTGATATCCCTAGCACATGGCCTAGTGCCCTACTTCCTCCCCACATTTTAACTTAGTGTATTGCATGTTTGCTCCAATAAATAAAGTTGCAACAACCAAGTAACTGTGTACCCTGCCTTGGACAGAGAGTCACAGTTGATCGTGAAATAATCAGAGCTGTTTTGCTGCTAATACAGATACTGGAGATAAGTGCAGAAGAAAATAAAATTATCTATTCTCATTAGCATTTAAGCTTGTGACTTGTGTAGACCCTCTCCCACGAGTGTTTGAAAGAGGCTGAAGGGATTGTTCAAGGACTGCAAGCAACTTAGAGCAGTTCAGAGTCTGCCTGCTCTGCTTTCATCTGAGACATGAGAAGAGTGATTTGATTTGGCTCCCCTGGATTACATCTGAGATGTCTGCCCCAGGCCAGCAGATATGACACAGGCTGCAAAGAAGATCTGCATCCTGGTGTACCAGCAGCAGGAGGTAAGGCAGGGCATTCAAATAGCACTAAATATCTACATTCAGGCAACTAAAATAGTGAAGCAAAGCAGCCAGTGAAGCTTACCGCAAAGTAAAATAAAACAGGGTAGCTTCCATCACAGTGAGCAATACTGTATTGCACTGATTCCTTAAAGATGTCTGACCATCTCCTACTACAGAGACAAGTTAGAAGGGGGAGGGTGGACAGAAAGCAGAGACACCATGATTTTACTGATAGATGCTTGCATACACCTTCTTTCCCAGCAGGGCGGGTAGGCTATCATCCAACATAAGGTCTTCTCTAGCTGTCATCAGCAAGGACCACTGCATAAAGCATAACCAGTACATGCTGTTCTACCTTCTTTAGCATTTTTTCTTCTTTTAGTGTAAAAACATCCATTGCAAAACCATGGTTTTGTTTTTTTCAGATTTATCTTTGAAATACTTTGGGCTGTATTTTTCCATAGTTCGCTGTAATGTCATCATGTAGGCTAACACAATTTTCAAACACATTAAAGCAATCACTGAACAGCTTTTAAATTATGCAAGTTTAAAAATGTTAGTGGTCTTACACATAATTTAACTACTGATCACTAAGAATTTGCATTATATTTTGAATTAAAAGCTAATTTGTCTTTTGTGTTGAGCTGCAATTTTTATCCTCTGAAATCTACTGCAAGAATAATAAAGTTATTAATGTTTCAAGTCCTAACCTCTTTCTCTGGGCACACTGCACTAAGTAATTATGCAAAATTCATTGACATAAGAGATGTTCATGTTTAAAAATGCATGTTTAAAACATGTTTTTATGCTGGAAAAGAAGAAAAATGTGGTCAGAGACACAGGCTACTCCTCTTTTCTGCTTCTCCCCGTTTAATAAAATAATTGTAGGGAAATTAAAGCACATTTAAAACATTCAGCTAGAATATTCTGCCCTCTGCTTCTTGAGCCATATGGAGAAAATCCATGTAACATCACTGAACAGACAATCCCATGGCCAGGAACACTTGATGAAACATACATGCTGTAGGAGCTAACCAACCTGAAGTAAGCTGAAGACCTTAATGCGTCATCCTCCCAGCTGCCAAAACACACTTGCCACTCTCATTTTCTGGGGAAGTCAAGTACCTCCTGCACTAAAACACTTAGAATAAACTAGAGAAAACAGAGCTTAGGTAAAGAGGAGATTATGTGACTCTGAAGTGGAGCTTGTACTCACATCCTCATTACGTCTGTCCTCCTACCACTAACCATGTCATCTATCCTGTAGTCACCAAGTCTATGGGCAGAACTCACTGGCAGATGGATAAGGTCCTGCACACACAGTTAGGTGGAATCTTCCACTCCACATTTAATTTAGGCAAATGCAAGTGATCATGTACTTCCCAATAAAGCCCATTTGCTACACACCCTGGAGGCCTGCACTTAAACTTACAAATCTATGAGATTCTGATCTCATACATGAGTCCAAGTACAAGATGAGTGAATTTATTGCAGCCTAATACCTAAACCACTTTCAAATTTTCACATCGACTAGCTTACAGCTACCTTCTAACTGATAAAAATGGAGATGAAAGTTTAATAGGGAAAACATTTTTCTTAGCTTTCCAACAACTACAAAGCATCTAAAGGTATTTTATATTAAAACCATGAAACTGAATTTTAATTCTTGGCTTTTAACTGAAGACCATAGAAACCACAAGTAAAGTTTATGAGTTTACCAAAGTAAAGGGGTAATACAGTATTAAGTGTGAAGTCTGTATGACAAGGATGCCTAAGAGAAGGACAAAGTAATAATCTTCTGTTGGAATCAGTCTTTTCATGATAAAGCCTAGAGATCCTGAGATAATCAGCTACGTAGTGCTGTGGATGGTGATGCACTCTGCAGTTAGTGTTCTGGTAGCAGTAGCTTTCTGTTCTACTCTTGGATGTTGGGGAGAGACCAACACACTTCTTGAATGAGAATGGGACTAACTGGCTTTGAGTTTCAGTGCTCATTACAAATGATGATCTGTGAGTTGCTGTATTTATCTCTTTTACAGGCAAATAATGAGACTGACAGATCTTTCATACGCTGGTTCTAAACATATGACAGGTCATGAAGTGTCACTCAGACGTCTGGGAACAAAAAGTGAAGAATGCCTGATGGACAGGAAGAAGATCACATAACCAAACACATTTGCATTGAGGATTTACTTCAATATTGAAAATCGTATAATGTTCCAATATACTTTTGACTTCACTTCCTGGCCTACTCTCCTTATGCATTGAAAACCCATTTCTCATCATATTTATTAGGTAAACTGTTATTGTTCTTTCATATGAAGTCATGTATCTTCTATGGGCTAAGTGAAAATGCACAGAACATGTTATTTACTGAATGTTATTTATAGTGAAGTTCCAGTCCCTTCCAATATCGTACACTAAAACTAACATATATTTCACTGGGTATTACTCTTTGGTTGTACAGGCTCTGATAGTGCTTAGCTACTTGGTTCTGACACAGTCGATGCTTTGTTATCAGAAAGTATCAAACCAGAACATAGTAGCCTTCAAAAATGTCTCTAGGCATGCAAAACCAAATCTCATAATATAGTTGCAATTTTAATGTCTGTATTTTAATCATTAAATCATCTACTGTTAGCTGTTGCCTATCCAGTCCAATTTACCTTTGATTCACAGAATCATATAATCATAGAGTCATCCAGGTTGGAAAAGATCTGTAAGAACATCTAGTCCTCTAGTCCAACCTTTAACCTAGTACTAAAGTCCACGACTAAATCATGCTACCAAGTTCTACACCTACATGTTTCTTGAAGACCTCCAGGGATGGTGACTCAACTACTTCCCTGGGTAGCCTGTTCCAATGCTGCACAACCCTTTCAGTAAAGAAATTTCTCCTAATATCCAACCTAAACTTATTGGTTATCCAACCCATTCCTTTTGTTTCATCCAACCTATTCCTTCTGTAGTAAATGGAAAGAGACAGAAATATCCAGCAACAATTCATTTTCGTAATGCGGATGCCTATTTTATGATAAGATGAATTAGCAGGTATCTCTTACTGCTTAAAGAATAATATCTACCTTCAGAGGGATAACGTCAGGTAAGACGAACTCTGCTTTCACCGTGGGTCCATTAACTGGGACAAGAAGTATCATGAAGAATGGGGACTTCCCCCTCCATATAAAACTTCAGTTCTGTCTGCCAGGGAGTGTCAGGTTTATATGCATTTATCAACTAGGGTAGTTTCCCCTCAGAGCTTGAAGAGAGGAAAACTGACTTAGTTTGTGGGAAAACATAAACTGTCTTTCATGCTGAGGTATGTCTTACCTGCTCCTGGGTACAATCACTTCAAACCCTTCC
Organism: Heteronetta atricapilla; assembly: GCA_011075105.1. Taxonomy (NCBI): domain Eukaryota; kingdom Metazoa; phylum Chordata; class Aves; order Anseriformes; family Anatidae; genus Heteronetta; species Heteronetta atricapilla. The sequence goes on from CM021732.1 coordinate 90,732,314, forward strand.
TGAATGCTGTGGTATGTATCTCGTAATATTGGCCTGCATGTTAAAAATAGAATTTAACCCCAAAGAGACCCACATACTGCTAGAACATATTTCAGCAGCTTCTATAGAGAGCTTCTGTAATAAAACAATAATAACTGCAACACTTAAACAGAGGTTAAAACATTCTCACAAGAAATGTGGGATTACTTTGATTTTCAAACAGTTTGATTTAGTGGGAGGTTAATAAGGGGTGGAAAATTGTTCAGGGCTCATGTAATGCTCGAGATTGTGCCTATGAATTAAAAACATTATAAGCAAAACCAAGTTTAAAAATGTAGATGTTTAGTTGAACATGCAATAATACTCTTTGTTTCAATTCCCCAGATTCTTTTTGCATTAAGAAAAATAAATAAATAAATCACAACTAAATCAGTTGAGAAGCAATATTTTAAATGCAGGTGATTTGTCACTGGATTTGACCCCAATTTTCATTCAGATGTGAGACAGTGACCTAGACCAGCAAGTTTTCATGGGGAAAGTCATACTGTTATTGACATTCATTAAATCACTTCCCAGTACGGTACTAAGCAGAGTCACATTCTAGGTCATGTGTGGGCCATACACCTATTTCATCATGCATTATTTTTTTAAAAAAAAAGTCACAGCTAAGGTGATGATATTATTAACTTGGAAAAAAAGCAATTAAAATCTTCAAAGAGTGAACTCTCAAATAGTGCAGCAACACTTAAATGTCATATTTCTGTTGCAAATGTATTTTTAATGATAACATTTCTTTGTAATGTAAATCAGCCTCCTCTCAATTATAACATGTTAATCAAGTTATTTCTCAATTGCTGCCTACCCATCAATGCCTTCAAGTCCATCACATGTCATTCTGTGAAAGCATACTAATTACTTGATTATATTTTAGTCAAGTTTTGCAAATCCAACAGTTTTTTTTTTTTTTTTTTTTTTTTTTAAAAACCCCCATATTTTGTGCAGATTTGTCTGTTGGGGGGGAGGGGAGAGCTGAAGACGCATCTAATTCCTGTAACTTCAGTCTAATTGAAAAACTTCCAAAGTGCCTTACCATGTAAGACTTGATCCTAGGAATTGGAGAAAAGGAAAAAATAGTTATTCATATACTCTTTCCTAATATCTCATATACATGTTATTCTTGGTTGACATGTTCAACAGGGATAGGAAAAAAAAAAAAAAAAACCAAGGTTGGGATGAATATTTAAGAAAATATTAAAACATATACCTCAAATGCAGAGCAGGATTTGATTGGGTAGAGGTAAATGTTCGTGACAGTAATGGGGTTGCCATCTCTTCTATATGTTGGCACCGCAGTCTCAGAAATAGTTGCCCTTATGCTTTCTGACTCAGACTCCACTGGCTGCCATTCAGTAGTCTTCATTGTCACAGATGAATTATTTCCAAGTTCTCTGTCTGAGATGTACGTTCTTAGAGACAATTTATCTGCATTCTTAAAGTAAGTGCCATCATCTAGGACAGGCTGTGTCATCAGCTTTGTAACAGAGGACTGGAAGGGAATCTCAGTGTCCGACTTGGAGAACCTGGTAGCTACGATGAATTTCAAAAAAGTCTGTGCATCTTCAAAAGAAGACATGTAGCCAAAGGATATTCTCACAGAACCAGTGGGACGTCCATTAATTAGGTCTATATCATCTCCACAGACATGGCCAGCCTAGTTTGAAATAGGAAGAAAAACAGAGCTCTTATGACAGACCTTCTTACTTTACATCATTATTCAAGAGTCTGATAATTCTAACTGAAAAACTGTTGTCAGAAATACACATTTAACCCATGAATACGAAGAGAGAATGGAGAAAAAAATCCCAACTGTCTTATTACCTTTTCAAGCTGGGAAGAAGATTGTTTTGAGATGCTTGCCCTATTCTACCTTAAGGCAAGAGAGACTTTTCAAAAATTTATGTTAAGAATCAGAAAAAGTTTGCACATGCCAGGACAGCCTGTTAGCAAGAGCAGTCTCCAGGTATATTCTGGTCTCAACTGCATTAGTTCAGTGAGATTTAAACTGGGACATTACATTCAGATAGGTGAACAAACCAGTAGACCTGATATTTGCTGTCAGAACGGTTCCGTTTTACACCATCAATGGCTTACTCATGGTTTGTGCTAAACAGTCCAATGGACAGCTTGTACTGCTAAGAACTGCTCTGGGACATTCAGCAAAGCAGAGACTTGAATATAAAACTTGAACATCCAAAGTGAGTTCCCTCATCATTGTGATATCCAGTAAATTTGTCTTGCTGATCCAGTCAACATGTTGCTTTCAGGACAGATGGGAGTAGCCTTCCCCCTAACATTTCTTCCTTTGAAAAACACAGGTTTAAGCTCCTGATAAAGCTTTGTTGAAAAAATGGTCCCTCATATATCCTAATACTCACCTCCAATACCCTTATATTTAATGTATCTTTCATACAGCACTCCCCAGAAAACTCCCTGGTGTCGGAGCAGAAGCTTCCCTTTCAGTTGAGTAGGTCAGTGAGTGCTGCCACTCACCTCCAGCAAGATAAGCCAGAAACTCCCTTTGATCACCTACCTGAAATTAGCTCACCAATGGACACGAGATTTAGTTCTAAGTCAGCACCTTTATCACCCTTATTCCTTTAAATGCAATAGCTGTTTTGTTTTTTTCCCCTTAATTTCATTTATTTATGCATTTCTGTTAAATAAAAATGGAAGTGTGAATAGATTATTTACATGAGGGCTTTTTAAAGCAAGAAAAGTCACAGTTCAGTGAACACAGGTCCCATTTTTTCCAGGAGAAATAATAATAATAATAAAAAAACATGTCAAAGCATGCAATGCAGTAGCAAATACTGTAATGCACTGGAACATAGCTTTTATTCTTGACAATAGAGCAGAAGCAACATTTACAAAATTAGGTTGTATCTGTTAATATACGTGGAACACTTCTGCCAAGTATTGATTGATTGACTGATGAGAGAGGTTCCTGCTGTGCAAATAAGTAAATGAGCTCCTACCTAACATCCTAAGAAAACTAACCACAATTCTCCAGGGACCCTTGACGATAGAAGGTCCTCCCTCACAAGCACTTTGAACATGGAAATCTTCATCAGGGAAGGAAGAATACAGTCAGCACACTGGGAAAAGGCAAAAACAAAGTACATATGCAAGTAATATGAAAAAGATGTCTTCCTCCTACCAAGTAATGTTGTCAATAACTCATCTAGATCTTTCCAAAGAATTGTCAAGAATGTCTCAAAATAGTAAATGGTTGACTGTACTACTTCATCATACCACTTGTGGCAGATGAAATGTCTGTAATTTTGGCTTTTGTGTTTAGCCCATCCTAGTTAAAATGTAGAGCTTTATTAACATGATACAGACCTATATGAGGCCACCCACTCCTTAGCAATATCTTCCTCTTGTTAGAAGAAACAAGATTAGTGTACCTGGCCATTTGGTATTTTGTGCTTTAAAAGAAGGGAAGAGCTTTTTTCCTTTCTCTAATTATCCTGGGGAACTTGCACCCCTCTGAAAATTCAAGCATCACTTATGTGCTCTTAAACAGACTATTCATGAGTAAACTATGGACTCGGAGCTTTTAATAGTAAGTGAAACCTTCATTTTGCCATGGAAGGCATTAAAGAGCTCTCCCCCTTTAAGATCTTGTTCTATCAGTCTTGCATATAAATGTGCTTGCAAAAGTTATCTAAATGCCTCTGTGAAATTATAAGGGAGCGATAATACCTATACAGCCATTATATATTTTTTCTCTTTTGAGGGATACCATTAATAAAGTTTTGAATTGTTCTGTATTAATTTACTGTAATTTCAAAATCTGACAAATATGTAGATGTGCAGCCTCCCCCACTTCACTGTAATACATCCTGCTATACATCTTTTAATAATGATTTATGGAAAATATTAGTCATCTAGAATGCAGTCTTTATGTTCACATTCTACCAGTCTAGCACACCAATAATCTAAGTAGAAGTCATCTAAATTTATTTCAGTCAGAGATTCACTGTGTACTCTCATTTATTGTTTCTTGTCCAGTTTGTGCATGCCTTTTAAACTGTGATGCCCAACAGTAATAATTAATAAGTACTACTAAAGATACTTAAGGAACAACATGAGATGAATTGTCTGGGAACTTCCATTCTCCAGGAAGGCTGGATTTCATGTAATTCCAAATCAGACCAAGAAGCCACAGTTTCATATTTTCCAATGAAATAAAAACAACCTACTCTGCTCTCGGTCCATCAAATGATTTTGTTTCAACACCTCATTTCTATGTATCAAATTTAAATTCAATTATTTCTTTACCATGGTAATTAAGTTGAAAAATCAGGGAAAGAAAATTAAACCTACCTTCATTTATGATACACCTACTTTATTCTTTACTATTTAGCTTTGTTGTTGCTGTTGTTGGATATAGGTAGGACCAGATTTTCTTTAATCCCCTTCAAACCTCCCATCCCCTGGGAAATTCAGAATCGATAGCCGAAAGACATCTTCTGGGTCATGGAATCTAGATAATTTCCATGGTCAATATGTCATGTAATCTCATTCAGAAACTAACCTGCAGGTTCCTTTGGATGTCCTCATCACTTATACCCAAATGCATCTGGCAGGCTCCTGTGTTACAGAAGCAACCTGTGCGCACATGTATGTTGTGGAGGCTGGCCATCTTTTCCACCTTTCCGATTCACAGACATAAGAGAAGAACAAAAGACAGACATTTTAAAGTTGTGGTGAAAAACAATGTTTTAAGGGTACAAATCAATTGGAGGTAAATTACCTCTCTAAAATTATTAATGACTGACTGTAGCTTTCAGCAATCCCATACACGCTGAGGATTTTTCAGCCTTGTTATTTCAGCTGAAAGAAAACTGTAAAGGAAGCAGATAATTACACTGGCACTGAGAGAGGGCATAGAGCACACACAATAACACACACATGCACACACACACACTGATCCTGTTAATGCCACCCTATGTGCTTACTTTTAAACTTGTGCTCTTATACCAGTAGTGCTAATTATAGGCCTATAGTTAAGTGTAATCCAGGGTCAGGACTGAACTGTCACCTACAACCATCACCTACAAGGTGAAGAGAGAGGCCTGGGACATCTCGTCAGCTAGCTGAAGGAAACCTCGTCCACTTGTTTTCCTGGTGTTGTGCTTTTCTGTATTATACCATTTCTTTATCATCCACTAAATAATGAATGGCCATAAATGCAGTAATTGATGACAAGCTGGCATGAATGAATTTATGTGAAGGAACAAAAAGGCTGTGCAAAGAATGGAGTCATGCATTTATACATGTCTCGGAAGGAGATGCAGATATGTGTGCAGTGGGAGGGTGGCACTGGCTGGGTGGTCCTGCAGAGAAGAGATGCAGATTGTCAGGGTTTCATAGCACAGCTAGGAAACAAGGGAAGCACACCGTGGGGATCCTCTTAGCACAGCTCAGAAACCATGGAAGCACACTGCAGGGATATGAACACTCTTTATGTTGATTTGAAAAAGCAACAACAGATGGTGCTAAGGATAACTGAGCAGGTATAGATACAACCAATTATTTCTTTCACAATAAATGATGAACAAGCCTGGTCAAGACTGGAAGAAAGGACAGAAGGTCAGAAAGATAGCACAAAACCTGGTATATTTTATCCCTACCTCAGACTTCCAGAACAACCTCACATATACTGTGGTAATCTCTCTGTGCTTTAGCTCCTCTTCTGCAAAATGGGGAACCTGGAGCTCTGAAAATACACACCTTACAATTTGAGAGGACTCAGGTATGCCAGCAACACTGTCCTCCTCTCCGGGAGCTAAGACTCAGCTATGTGCAGAATGACAGCTCAGTCCCAAGGTCCACGAACAGAAGTGTTGATCATTTCTAAACCAGTGTTTAGCTCTAGCTGTGAGCCCATGCTTTACCTGCCTCAGCTAGCAATGGAAATATCCAACCTAGCTTTAAACTGTTGGCTTTTATCTTTTTTAAACATAAATTCTCTTTGTATTGGATACTAGCAAGCACTTTCAGTATAATCCTGATCTCAGCCCATCTTCAGTCTCACATCTTCTGACATCATCAGCCATCTGATGTCAGCCTTCAGAATGTGCTTGCGTGAGCTACCGAGCACCTTTAATTTCACTATCTCAGCTACTTGGATTAGCTCTGCTAAAGAGCAAAGAGCATTCACTTTTTTTTTTTTTTTTTTTTTTTCGTATTTTTTTCCCCGTGTGTTGGACACAAGGTACTCCACACAAAAATGTGCTGCTGTATGCAACAGAAGAAATCCTACACCACTACAGGGCACATGTTACCAAAGTTCATACTTAAATGTGTCCTGCCCCATTAGTTCAAAATGGCTCACCACTCAAATGGAGATACAACCAAATAACTCTACATATCCAGACTTGGAAAGAAGAGAAACAAATCCGACCCAAGATGCCTATTCATGACTAATGCTTTGGAGAATACGCTGTGCTCAAAGCATGTTTCTCACATCAAAGTTATAGTTAAAGGCATCTGTTGAGAAAGATTCTTGTGGTGTCATTAACTTTGTGTTGTCAGAAGACTTCAGTCTGGGAACAGTGACATTTTCCTGACTTCTTTTTTAATTTAGATGAGAAAGTTGTCATCCTGACATAACACGGTTTGTCATGGTGCTTGTGACTCGTGGGTGGATCTATCGTTCTGTTAATGATGACAAGCAAGGCTAAAATCATGACAGATATTTCACTACTGAATTTGTACAGTGTTTGGATTTATTTACTGCGTATACAAAAAGCTTTAAAATATATCATTACTATTTTTTTTTTTAAGAAAGATTGCTGGGCAGCCTTGATTATCCAAGTGTATGCAGTGTAATGAAGTTTCCATGACCCAGCTTCAAGGAATTGTTAACAGGATTTTTTTTTTAAATCTTTTACATTTCGTCAAATAAACTATTACTGCGCCTTAATGAAGGCCCTGAAATTTCATTCTAGCCTTGCCTAGCGTTAAGAAGTGAAATATGTGACATGACCTAATACCCTTTCTTCAATAACACTTCTAACTGTGACATATATTAATCTGTACAGTAGACAAAGATTGTTAAAACATAAAAATGCACGAATATTATGAGGAATATAGGGAAATATGATTCAGGAGAACAAAGATAAATTAGCCATAAGCTTTAGAATTAATCAATTTCCATTATCACCACTCTGAAGCTTACAAAAGCATAGTAGGCGCCCTGCTGATCTTGGTGATGTGATGCACATTTTGTATTGAAAGCAATGAATGAAACCATGTAAAGCATCAGTACATGCAGCACTGCCAATCTATCTGTCCCTTGAATGCACGCTTGACTTTCCCTTGGACATATGCTTCTCTGTCTTTAGCTTCACCCTAGAAATATGCTGCTTGGGGAGTTAATTTAATCTCTCTCCACAGTGTTACCACATAGCTAAACAAATAGAACATAAAACATCTGTTGCAGTTATTTCTATGAAGAGAGGCTTATTTAAATAAAGCACATCTTTAAAACTGCCGTAAAGAGCAATAATGGGAACAGAGCTCAGGGTTATGAAATACAGTGTGCTGCTTGCAGCTCTGTCTGGGGCTGACTTTTGGGAGCCAGGAACATGTTCATCAATGAAGGCAGAGAAGCATGAATGGTACTAATGGTAAGTACACAGCTTTGTGTACCCAGATCATCAACTTTGGTGGTTCCCTGGGTCTGACATTGGGAACAATTGTGCCTTGGCCTTTCAGAGCTTAAAGTCTACAATTGAACTGCAAAATGCATATGAAGAAATCTTACAGCATTTTTACCTATTTCAGTCAGTGAAGACATGGTAATTAAGCCATCACAACATCTTGGAGTCTCTTCTGTCCCTCAGAGTCCCTTGGCATTCATTACTTTTTCTGAAGCTGTCTACAGCGGTCCAAGCCCTGCAGGTTGCTTCACACCCCAACACATCTCATGTCAGATCATCTTGACTTTTGACAAGCAAAAGGTGCTTTTCACACTTCCAGGCTTTGGTCTTCGAGTTTAATAAACACACATGAATAAAGTCCATCTAAAAAAATGTTTTGAAGTACTTTTTTTTTTTTTTTTTTTTTTTTTTCAGACAGAATTCATTTTTAAGCACAGTTGCCATCTTCAGCAAGTCAGACTTTAGTGTTGCCAGATTGACCAAATGCTTACATTTATTTATTTATTTTCATAGTGCTCTATCTAGTAAATGCTATTAGAGTTTTTATTACTATCATTATTTTAAAAATATTGAGGTGGGGAGGGTTTTATTTATTTATTTATTTATTTTTAACACATTGCCCTACAACAGTTTCCTACTGGATAACTGGCATTTTTGTTCATACTTAGGTAGACAGAAATGAGATTCTCATGTATCTTGATTTCCTATTCTCTGTCACACTGCTGTACTGGTGACTCTTCTGCCTTTACTAAATGACTGACTTCTGCTATCCATTCACTTCAGGAGCTCTGCAGAGGTCAGCTGCAGGGCATATGCTTTTCTCTGGCTTCAGATTCCATTGAAATAAGTCTGAGAACGATGCTGTTACTGCAGGTAGATATAGACTAAGTAAATATTTACAAATACCACATAGTTTTGCATTACTTCTAACCAAGTCCAAGATTTTCACCAAGAATGATGGATTCTTTAGGAATCCTTGCTGAAGTCATTCCTGTAAGATCAAATTCTGTAACTGTTATTCAAGCAACTACTTCTTATATGTGCAAGTTATTTTACCAAGTATTGCAAGAATTATTCATATGAATAAAGGACCTTTTTATAATAGGTCATGAAATGTCCAGAAAAAAAAAAAATAATCTTATAAGTCAATACTACTGTCCTTCAGGAAATGGGGCTGGAAATTCTCATTCTACTTTCTACAATGACCAAATTTCAGAGCAGTTTGTCTATCTGACACATTTGCTCATTAGAAGAATTTCACTGCAGACCACTGATGGTTGCTTATAAAACAGGCTTCATGACACTGTGCTCCACATCCACTGGTAAATTAATTCATTGATTCATGGCATGGAATTGGAAAGAAAGTAAGCTAGCACTTTCTGTCATCCAGCATTTGACTGTGAAATGTTGTTGGTGATGCAAATGCACACTTAATCTTGTTTAATGTAATTTATAAGAAGTAGGTCAGATTTTTCTTAAAAAAGAGATAGATATATATAAATATATATCAGCACTTGTTTCCAAATCATTTAGAAGGGGGAAAAAGTATTTTAGCTGAGTTACAGTACCATTAAACTTGTTTAATAACATGGTTTACTGCAAGAGAGGCATTTTTTTTTCTTTCTCAAGGAAATAATTTCTACCTGGGCAGGTTTCCGCAATATTGATGAAACTGATCCTCTGTTGCTTATTGCATCTCTAGTTGTTGACAATAGTTTAAATTAATTGGTGAGTGGATGTAAATCTCTCTTGACTTTACACACATCCATCACTTACTCCAACCAAAAACTTCTTGGCAAATGGCAGTGGTGTATTAGACTGAGAAACAGAAATTTACTGAAATTGCCAAACCTGGTGCCCTGAAAGTGGAAATGTTAACTTTCCAGGAACTTTGTTACCGATGCAATAATTTTATCTGCTGGTTTCAAAGACAGACAAATAGCTGGTAAGACTGCCTGGGAGAGAAGCAGGTGGGAAACATCTGCATAATGAATTATGTGGCTTGCCATTCTGCATGACTTCTCACCTAAAAGATGCCATATACATAACAAACTGTAGGTACTATGTGCATAAAGGAATAACAAGAATTTTGCATTTCTGAGATTCAGAAGCTAGTAGATAGTAGATAGGGGATGAGGTGATTATAAGGAAGAAATGAAACACAGTCTTGATTCTTAAAGGATGACCTCACATTTTTTCATCTGCCTTTTTCTTTCCTGTAGTATACGCATTGAATTAGGGCATGGGCTTATTTGGAACATACATAACCTTCAGGAGCCCAAGATCCAGCTATTTGAAACTGAACAGGCTGAAAAGTAGGCTAAACACCTTGGGTTTGGCACCTCAATGGCCATGGGTCTCCCCTACCAATCCTATTTGTGCTTAGCTTTTTCTTTTTTTTTAAACTGCATTTGGTCATAATGACATTCCAGTTTGATGATGATGACATCCAGAAAAGGATCGATTCCAGGAAGAAAAGAAAAGGAACCCAAGCCTTCTGTGGCTTCCTAGCTCTGATTTCAACAGAGCTTCTCCTTGTGGGTAACAGGAAAAGGTTTGTATCTCTACATCCAACTGTGCATCACTAGCTATCTTGTAGGCTGAAGGCTTTGGGGCAAACTGCTGCTAGCCAGGGAAGTGCAAACCAGAGGTAAACAACACAGAAGATTAAGCTATAGCTAGTACCAAGAAGGGGTAAAGGGGAAAGTAGCAGACTAATACAAGTGGAAATAATGCATACGGAAAAACAAAAACAAAACACACACACAAAAAAAACACAAAGAAACAAACAAAAAAACAGGTGCAATGCATGACACTCTGAAGTCTGGAAATTCATGTCCCAGCCAAAACTTTCTTCACCTTTTCCCCTTCCTCTTAAATTACTTAAACCTTCTTTTGTCTCTATTTATTCTCTGAAAATGAAGATAATACTGTTTCATTACTACATAGGGAGGTTAAAATACCATGATGGACTGTGTTGAAATATTACTTAAATTATGGCCATATAGGTTTCTGTACAGGATTTCTGGGGGGAGGGGGTGGGGGGGCAGGAAGATGCAAGCAAGGTAATACAGAAGGTGGAGCCAGGCTCTCCTTGTCTTCAAAAATTCAGTGGTGGACTGTAACTGGACAATGCATGCATTCAAAGGCAGCTGATTTGCTTTTACCAAGATCTAGAAAAAAAGGAAGGCAGCAGAAGCCATCAAAATACAGTCCTATTGCTGCTACCATGGGGTTTCTTTTCACATTTCTACCCTGTGTAACAAGGTCTGCAGTTATAGCCACAGTTTAGCCCTGTGACTACAGAGGAAATATTTAGCTTCCCTCATTCATCTTAGATTCTGTCACCTGAACAACTATGAGCATCTTTCTTTTATCTCCTTTGCAGTTTCCTTAGCAACATGCAAGGACACTCCAGATAAAGTGGTGTCAGGCAAAATCTTCAGCCTAGGCATTTACGGAGCTTTCTAACCTTGACCAGCTCTGATGAGCAGCTTAACAGGACGCAGTTTCAAGCATACCATCTCACAAGTGTCTTCATCCCCTGCAATGACAAGTTACAAAAAGCAACTCGACTACTTCTCTGCCATGACTTCCTCAACAGGACAAGCTACATCATCTGTTAACTAGGTTTGCAGTTCCCACACTGAATCTCTAAAGTGTGGCATCTCCTTACTCTTAGTCAGTGATCCCCCACCTAGATCAATGAAAATGTCTCTGGTACTGTGATCCTCTCACTGTAAGGGCTGTCTTTGGGTGCCCAGTGCTACATAACTGTTACCTTATAAACAAACATAAGCAAAGATCCAGATTTTAATGGCATTTCTTGCCAGTTTGAAATAACATGGTGCCATATATTGACAAGCCAATGTGGTTTACTGCATCCCTGCTGTCTCCCTGCGTAGGAAACATCCACAGCACAACTGGAAACTAATTAGAACCAAGGAAATTAGTGGAGGTTCAACACGAATCTTCACAGCAATCTTTTTCTCCTTGTAATCCTGTTTGCATTCTATTGCGCTGGTCCATCCGCTGCCCCTGGCTTCCTGAAATCAATGGCTAAATCCATAGCGAAAATCAATAGTGAGCAATCACCCCAGTAATTTTTTAGGTAGCTATTGGGAAGATGGCCAAAAATCCCATTAGGCCTGTTAAGAACACTTTGCTTTCCCTGAGTCATCAGAATTAATATAATGAGTGGATATGCTTCTGAAAGCATTAGTGTAGCTAACTCAGGGTCGTCTGACCAGCTCTGCACAGACATTCTTAGCTGGAATTAACAAATGCTGAACTTCCATTTTTTTCTGGCCCCCAAGAAAAAGGTCTGCAAGCTGCAAACCTGAATGATTGTTTTATATGAAAGTAAAAAGTATCAGTAGGAAAAAAGAAAAAAGGATTAAAGTTTGAAGAACAACAAAGATCTCCTGTTCAGTAACCTCCTATGAAGACCTATTTCACATAAATTAAATACACTAAAAAGTACCGTTCCTCATTGCTTAACAGCAACCTGCTTTCTCCTGCAGGGATGTGATATGAATGTCCAGACAGGTCCAGATAGCCAGTAACAGACACCAGTCACTAGTTGGATCAAACAGAGCTGGTTACAGCTTCCTCTTCATGTGAAATACCGTAGTTCCTTTTTTTCCCCTTCCCACTTCGTGTCCCCCCCACTCCTCTAATGCCCATGTTCTCATTGCTCTAATTCTGTATCTATATAACAGATGCACAATGAAGTAGACCCAGGCCATCAGTGAAACAGAGGGTGTTGCCTAAGACACAAAGAGCAGTATTTCAGGAAATCTACCCTCTTCAGGTATTGCAATGTTCCTTTTATCATGTAAAAATATGTAATGATATGAATATCTATCCATCCAGCTCTGCTTACATGCAGATGTATCTATCTATCTATCTGCCACTTTACATCTCTGGATATTAACATATTTTCTGTCTATTCTTGAGAGGTTAGGAAGTGCTACTGAGGTAATTTTGTAAGTGGGAAAGACAGGCATTGAATCCCTCAAGGTGGCACAGAAGGACTATAACAGAAGCAGGGGATATCAGCAGCATATTGTCAGGTTCTTGGCTACTGATGCAGGTCCAGTTAAGCAGGTTTTTAAAACATCATTTATTTACCTTTAGCAACCGTTACGTGCATTTCCCATCCTGTCTTTGTCCCATATTATTTCTGTTTGCAGGCCTGTCTAAATGCAGACAGAGTAACTTCAACATGCTCATATTGCTGTCTCTTCCCTAAGTCACTTCTCTTCTGTACAACACCATTTCTGACTGCTTCTCCAAATCTTCCCTGCCTCAGATGTCTGGAATCTCCTGTTTTGCTGCTTTCCTGTCTAAACTTGTCTCTCTTTCTTTGCCCAATCCTTGTAATAATAAACACTTCAGCTGCATTGTGGGAAATTTAGGTTCATCACTAGGATATATTTTGTAGTAGTGAATATAGCTAAGTTCCAGAAGAAACTGGTCCCAAAAACTGTGGAAAGGTTCAGATTAAGATGATCCTATCTCAGCACACAGGGATGGTGGTAGCCCCTCACAGTCCCTATGGTCCTAATACCTGTCTTGCCCCCTTTAGATCTTCTCAAATCACAGGCATGAGTTTGGCTTGGCTGTTCAGCTACTTACAGAATAATAAACTGCAACAGTGTGCTTTGGATACAGAAGGATAAATGGGGCTAAAAAGAAAATATAAATACTTAGGTTTCTAGGGGGTGTCTCATTCTGTTTTTGCCATTCTCTTACACTACTAGCATGTGAACACTGGAAGAAAGAGGCTATGAGGGTAGACATGGTGCCATGGTGAATTGCTCTGTGGCTGTTCTTATGTCTAAGTGATCTGGGGCCACGTGTTCTGATGGATGACCCTGATCTGCACTTTAAGATGATAGAAAATAGAGGCAAGACATAAAAAAACAAACAAGTCCACCATTGAGTCAACCCTAACATTAATTCAAGGAAGGTGGAGACAGAAGAAAGGTGGGTGAGACAGTGGGCTGATGCCATAATAAGAGCAGTCATCAGATTGTATTATAGATTTGCACTGAAAGGACACACACTGGAAGTTATCCGCTGAGAAGCATTGATAGGGTTTTCTTGAAAAATGGATAAAGAGAGATAAGTTCAAAGTCCAGCCCTCCCCTCACTTTATCTGTGCTGATGAGAGTGTGCCAGGACATGCTAATGCAAGCTCCTAGACAAAGCTGATCATAATCTAGTTGAGCAGGGTTCTCAGTCCTGAGAGGCAATACTCATCCATATGCAGCAGTACAGAAGAGCCTTCCCTAGGCAAACCAAAGTGTTTACATTCTCTGTCTCTGGCAGCTGATTCCTGTTATAGCATTTTGTCTATCACACACAAGTGTGAAATGGCAGGCAAGAAGGCTGGGACTGCTAATGGACTGATGCTCAATCCTTTCCTGACAAGATTTTTAGGAGGCACGGCAGGCAAGTATGGAAAATTTTGCAGGTGAGGCAATCATGGCAAAATACATCTGCTTAGCTTCTGGCTTCAAGCAAATCAGGCAGTGTGAAAACGAAGAGCTATGATGGTTTGGTCACTTTTAAAACTCACAACACACAGGAAAAAAACAAGAGGAAAACAAATGTCTCAGCAGTGTAGATAAGAGCCCTCCAGGGCACAAAACTCAACAGATATTTTAGGTGAAATTCCATCTGCCCATCTCTGCCCTTACCCCTTTCCACTCTTCCAGCTCCCACACTGACTTTACAGAATGAAATGTGAAAGGCTATTAAAATCAGTCTGCAACCAGCTACTAAATTTATAAAGAACATTTAACAGATCTCTCCTCCTTATGAGAACAAAGAGAAAAACTTAAAATACTATTACCGTAAAATGCCACCCATAGCAGAGGTGTTTTTTTTTTTTTTTTCCAAATCTGCAAATAAAAGGGAACATACAGATTCACACTTTGACCTGATTTGTAAGAGATCCACTTTCTTGTGTCCATGATTGTTGTTTCAAATCAATATTGTTCCCTTACAGCTGTTCCATCTCCTTTTTAGCAGTCAAAACAGACTGGAGCCTCTGCACGCATTATGGAGTTATATGCAAGACTTTGATAAATATGATGGTAAGGATGCAAACTGAAGCTGAGTCATTGCTGTCAAACAGTGTTTCAAAGACTGGAAGGACTTGGGGATGTGTAAACACATGACATTTGTATATGCTGAAGATTGCAAATATTCTCTATTAATAAATGAGCCAATGGTGATTTGCTGCATGAAGACTCTCAGTATTAGCTCAGCGCTGAATATATACATGACCCCATTTCCATGACATCATAAAATCCCTTTAATGTCTAGGGCTAATTGCTTCTTTTTCTGGAAGCTTCACAATGAAAGAGAAGATTGGCAGCTTGCTGCTTTAACGTCAACTCTGTTGCTTCCATCCTGCACCACTGACTTAGGTCCTTTGTCTCTACCTCTACATTTTCTCACCTTTCCAAAGCACCAGCGTGTCACTTCATTAACAGCAAAAACTATAATGCAGGAGAATTACCCATTCTTAAGTTGGTGAATATATATGATGAAGCTGTTTGGTATAAAGGCCATCTTCATGTCCTCAACTTGACATGTACTCATCATAGTTCAACCCCTGTTCATAACTGGGCCTTTTTGGTGCTGCAGTGCAAATGAACGCATAACGTAAAATGACAGACATGCTACTGTGGAGGACGAGCAGCCCACATGAAAAGAATGCAGGTATCTCACCACCTCATTTGAAGAATAAATTACTACAAATACTAGTTAGTCTACAGAGACAGCTTTTTACTGGAGGAAATCACTTTAATGGGAAATATTTGGTGCAGGTCAAAGAAGGAAATTTAATGTGGTTTCAGTGTCAAAAGACAAGAGGCTTATAGAGATTTCAGAACTTCAGCAGTTTTATCCCTAGATAAGGAAATGTTTCTTCATGAAAAATTTGAAGAAAAAAAAAAAAACACAGAGCTTTTGAGTGTTTGAAGCCTCCCAGACCCTCTTCCTTAATTGTTTCAATTACCATTTAGAGGAAAAAATGAAACCAGTAATTAAACTATCCATTAAACCAATGATACATACACTATTCAAAGCAAGTTCTTTCTTATGTAATACTATAAAACAGTGATAACCTTTTGACATCCTTCAGTGATAGCAATCACAAAGAACCATTTGAAAGAAAAACTAATAACAATTCAACCTCCCTAATTATTTCACTCCCACCTTACCACTTCTTAACACCTAGGTGTTCTGTGTCATATATATTGGGACAGGAGGCTGTCAAAAACAATGCCATCACTGAGACTAAAATCATGGTATAGTCTCATCTGTGTGTCTCGCTTTAATGAAACTGTTTCATTTGATCTTGAGTGATGCAATGAAGATTTTATTCAAGGATGAATCTAAGACGGCACCTATTTCCTATTGGTGTAGTTGAACCCATGTATGTAATTCAAGCATGCTTGTGTTTAGTGGCAGCACAGTCATGTTAACTGGGGTCAATTATACCCTGATAACAGTGAGAAATGGATTTCAATAATAGTAGTAGGTAAGAACAGCTTTCCTCCCAAATGCTACACAAATGAAGGACATGTTTTTTTTCCCTGCTTTCATTTTTAGCAGCATTGAGAAATGTCATGTATTTCACTGCATGCCTTTCACAACCTAAATATCTTGGACTTAGCTCAGACTTCTGAGTATTGTGCAAATTATGTAAATCCTGAGGCTTAAATGTAAGCTCTGTATCCCCTGAAGACACTGCCTACTTCTAAAGCATTTCTTGCCAATCTCAAATGTTCAGAGTGGAATGGAATGGAATGGAATGGAATGGAATGGAATGGAATGGAATAGAACAGTCCAGTTGGAAGGGGCCTACAAAGACCATTGAGTCCAACCATCTGACCATTTCAGGGCTCACCAGCAGTTGAAGTACATCCATGAGGGTATTGTCCAAATGCCTCTAACATTGACAGGCCTGGGGCATCAGCCGCCTTGCTAGGAGCCCGTGCCAGTGTATAACCACCTCCTAGTAAGGAAATTTCCCTGATGCCTGGTCTGACTGTCCCCCCTCACAGGACAGGCCTTCCAGACCCTTTCACTGTCTGTCTTGCCCTCCTCTGTCTGCTTTCAAGGACCTTAACGTCCTTGTTATGTTGTGGAGTCCAGAACTGCACACAGGACTCCAGGTGAGGTTGCGCCAACACTAAATATAGTGGGAAAATAAACTGCTTCAAACCTCAGCATAGTATTTTCTCTGGTATCAGTTAGTCAGCTTGTCCTTTTCAGGCTATCAGATGCTGATGTCCAGCCACACTGTGCTCTCTACAATGAGGCGCATAACAATTGCCTGTCAGGAAGACAAATAGAATTGGTTGGATGCCTGGTTATAAGTAATTAATTATAGATGAGATATCATCCATAAAAGAATAGGACATTCTGTCTTTTTTCATATACGAGCTGAAATACAATTAGAGTCATTAGTTGGTATCCACTAGTAGGTATGTAAAATGGAAATGTCATCCAATTTTTCCTTCATTAAAAATCCCCCAAAATGTTTTCTGAAACTGTGTTCTCCTAACTCCACTAGATGACATTATGCACTTGGACTGACCAGTAAATCCATGTGAATGTGCAGATCATGGACATGATCAAACTAGGGTACATCGTTTCATTTCTATACACTTAATAGAAGTATTAGATTAAGCTTTGATTTGAATAAGCCTGTCTAATTTTAGACATGCATACAAGTAGTGCCTCAGATATGAATGGAGATGAGATTACACTGTCAGTATGATGAAGCTTGCTCTCTACTGTATGAGTTTTCTTTGTCATCATAGAGAGGGAGCAAACATTTTTCTTCCCCATAACTGCTCTAAGAAGTCTGTGAAATAATTTAATTCCATAAAGAAGCCAATTATATACATCACACATTGTACAGCTTTGGAACTAATAGTGATGTTGCTTGTTAATTTCTAGAAGTTGTTAAATTGCACATTATTTTAATTAAACAAAGTAATCTAACAGGCACTGCAGATGTGACTGGTATGTATTTGAAAACTTTACAGTTCCTCATTCAATATACTCATGCCAGAAATGATGACAACGTGGTGAATAGAGCAATCCAGATGATACAAATCAATAAAGAAGCTTTTTATGAGCAGCCACTGCAGCAAACAGGAACAATGGAGGCATAAGACTATAAAATAATTTTTTATTTGAGGGTACAGTTGAGTTTAAAAAAGTGAAACAGGCAGGGTTCATTTTTACTGAAAAAATGCTGAAAATCAGAAGTGCAAATAAAGGCTTTGGTTTTAACCAAGGGACAGAAACAAAACCAGAGTGTTGGCAGAGTGTTTTACTAACTCAGTGGTGTTAATATCACTGTGTTTTCCTAAACAGTGCAACACATATTCAAGACTGTATAAATGGCTAATTGACTCCTAAAATGTGGACTTCTTGGAAACCAAACTTGACGAATCTTTGAGATTGGTAACAGAAGCCATTGGTTTTTAGAAGAGGTATAGGAAGAAGAGCTTCTCTATACATTTGCCTTTCTCACGTTCATCAGTGTGGCAAGTACCTTAAAAATTTACATGACTCCATATCGGCAGGCTGCCAAGTAACTGTTACACCTCTGTTCTCCCTTGTGTATAAATTCATCTTCCTGTGTATTCTCATAGACATTTCTCTGTGTTTCCCTCCAAGAGCAATGCACCTATGCAACTAGCTGGCAGAGCAAAGCAGTTTCTGAGATAGTAGCTGCCAGTTATTGACAGCTTTGAAAAATCAAGGTCATGAACTTGACCTGTGGACTTATTCAATAGGCAGCCAATAAACAGAATAATTAAGCTGAACCAGAGCATTGTGTTTTTTCTGGCTTCTGTTGCTGAGCAAGTGAGCTACGTTAGTAGTGAGCTTTGTTTTTTAAATATATATATTTATATTTATTTATATAAAGCGCCTATCACCGTATTGATAAACACTCTTTGGAACCACTCTGACGGCAGGGGTAAGAACAGGAGTTGGCCTGTTAGTACCTCAGCACTGCTGTTTCCAACCAATTTAAAAAAAAAAAAAAAGCCACAAGACTTTGCTGCCAGCCTGGCCGGCTGGCCGGTGTTTAATACTGCTACTCCATCAGGGTTGGAGGGAGACCTATTGTGAATGGCAACAGTTTTCTGGCTTCTGTTGCTGAGCAAGTGAGCTACGTTACCCTATGTTACCCACTGCCTGCATTTCCTGAAATGCACAGTCATATATGATTACTGCCAGCTTCTCACTGATAAGCAAGATACTGAAAGGTGGAAAAGATTCAGAACATTTTCTGTTGCAGATACTCAGAACACCTGATACTCAGATACTCAGAAATATACTGAAGATAATTCAGATACTCAGAAATAGATAAAGACTAGAGAAACCTACTGTGAAATACAAAATTTAAGGAATTTTTGAGCTTGAATCTCACTTATAGTACTTAGACTGAACACTCAAATTTTAAATATAAATACCCTAGTGGTTATTTGTTGCTTCCTCAGGAATATTACAAGAATGTAATTCTTAGAACTGAAGGGAGAAGTGAAATCCTCTCTCATGGGTGACTGTAATAGTTTGAGATTTGATTTTATTTGTACATCAAAGCTCCCAAGGCAATCTCTTATATCACCTTTTCTAGATCTGTTCTTCATTCCCAATTTTGAGTACTCTGATGAAGGAAGTCAACAAGAAACCAAACTACCTAGTCTGTTTACATCCAGTTAAAACAGCCCGCTTTCAAACTTGATATTGGTTATCATGCACTTTGCATTGTGCTAGCATTATTTATTGGATTCTCTCTCTACAACTTTAAAAACAGTGTCTATATATTGTGCAGAACTATGAAGAAAGAAAACCAAAACCTCAGAAGGGACTATAACAGAGAAAATATTTCCTTTAGGATAAAGAACTCAATGTAAATATGCTTAAGATACAAGCAGAACATTCAAATAAGGCAAAAGAAAAATACCTGTGAAAAGCCGATCACCTCTCCATTTTCATCGAGCACGTTGAAATTAATGATCGGACCCTGGACATCAGGATTGCTGAAATCTGTGTCACTGTAGATACGTACTACAGGTGCCCCATTGGCATATTTTAAGGTAGACAGCACATTATAGGTGTAATGAGCTAATGCAAAGGTGTGTTGTTTTATTTTCTCCATTCCACCTACAAAAGAAAAGTGCACAAACATATCAGATACCTTATTTTTATGGAAATGTAAAAAATGTAGATTTTTCAGAATGGTATAGTTGGGAGCTAACTGGTACAAAATCGGTAGGTTTGGGTTCCTTTAAATGAGTATACAATTTCCAAATATTTTCCTCATACACAAGCTTCAGAAGTACTGTTACACCAAGTATTTATCTGCAATTAATCTACTGGAGAATCTAAAGTTACACTGAAATGGATTCATGTGCATTACAACATTGATAGTTCCAGTCTATACATATCACTAAGATGTTCTGACACAATTAATTCGAAAAATGGGTTTTGCTCCACATTTGGCTCTGCAGACCATAGGAATGAGGCATCAGTCTTAGCACATCACAGAGAGCAAATGGCTATGTCTAAGATAAAATAAAAATACTAAAATTCTAAATAAAATGATAAAATACAGAAATACAGGTCTGAGCCTACAAGGAATTAAACTGAATATTGAAGAAATATTCCTTTAAGCCTGTTATTTTTTTTTTTATTTTTTTCCCCTGGAGAAAAAGAATGAGGATGTTGTGAACACCTCATTGACTGCACCCGTGCCATTTATTTGCTTGAGAGAAGTTCTGCAGAGAAGATCTTACAGACCTTGGCCTGGGAAAAGCATAAAGAGGGGATATGTTGTTGTTTGCTTTTTTTTTTTTTTTTTTTTTTTTTTTTTCTTGCTACACTGAGCAGTTTGGAAAAGAGGACTGCACAGATTTCCTGGCAGATGGAGACCTCTGCAACATCTCTGCTTTGTAAGGGAAGCTTGTGTCTCTGTTAGATGCCCCTATCAAAATGGCTTCTCATTCTTGTGCTCAGAGGATATACCAGAGGATGATGAACCATGGTCATGTACAGCCTCCGGGATATTTCAATTCTCTGCAGGACACTAAAACATAAACTGATGAAGCAGGTTGTGATATTCACTAGAATAAGCCACTGAAAGGAGATCAGCTACTGGGTGTGATACTAAATACCATATAAAAAGAGGAATAAGAGCATGATTTAACAGACAGCAGTTTGTCCATGGAACAAGAAAAGTGCAAGTAAACTTCAAAGTAAAAACAGAAACCCAATCAATTTGCATCTTTATGGAAGTTAATTAGATTATAACAATATATTTTAAGAAACAAAATATTTTAAGCAACACAGGGAGATGTGTGGAAGGCTAACATGTTTAAACACAATCAAGTCTCCACTGAATACAGCTGAAGTTTGGGCTGAAAACCCAAAGTGGTTTCTATTATTCCAACTATATGTTGTAGTATGATAGTCCTACATCATGTGAAAAGAAAAAAATCTTCAAAAGCCTTGTGAAGCAGAATAGTGTTTTTCTTCCTCAGTTTTAGACCCAGAGTATTTTCTGTAATGGTATCATATTTGAGGTATGTGAACATTTCTGAAACTTAAAAAGATGCTTGACATCTTCTTTTACTTTCTTTTTTTTTTTTTTAAAAAAAATGCATATCTATGAATCTCACACCAACTTGTGTGCTTACAATTGTTGTATCAGAATACCATTTTGTATTTGAATTTCTGTAAACTTCTACAGGCTAACATAATTCCCCTTTCTTGGACAGAAATCTGGTCGTTGACTTTTATACATTTACTTGTAAAAGTCATTTATAGATGTACAAAAATGAAAGAAAAAAAAAGATATCTTTCTGCTGACATATAGAAGAATTGTGGAAACTTCTGTTATTTCACTCTTCTTGAAGCTTCTATATTGTGTGCTATCTCCTTTAACTAAGTGAGGAGAGCAGACAGTGAAAACATACAAACAGATTAGGTATAAGGTGGAAGCACATATTTTCAGTGCTAAAGAAGAATAAAGACAAGTAAGGTATTTAATGAGATTCTAACATATGAAGCACTTTCAGGAAATGTTGCCAGAAGCTAATCAGTACAATTTCTAGATGTTAGCCACAGTAAATTTGGCAAGCATCTCTAGAACACTTTGGTCCAAAAGACAGTTTGTATTTTCAGAGTCTTTGAGAAGAGAAGATTGCCTAGTAAGAGATGTTCTAGTTATTGTTTGGTAGAAGTTAAGAGTATTGAAATTTTAAAAATGGCCATTTCTCAGCAATTGCCAGAAAGTAGCTGTCTTAAGAGAAGTGACTGCCTTGTCAGCTTCTGTGATGTCTGTAATCTCCTGATTCAGAGCTTTTCCAAATTGGCAGGAATATTTTAATAGAAGATTAAACTACTGTCGTCGTGTCTTGTTGAAGAAATCTCTTATTCAGAAATTTCAGTCTCTCATTCACAGCAATCATCCTGCTATCATTTCTATATTGTTTTCAGCCATTCTCTTTTAAAGTTGCTTAATCACATTTCCTTGTTCATTAGTGAGAGGCTGATGAGCCTCTTCATTATTTATTCTGACAAATCCAAATGCAATACCCTGCAGTTGTTTTGCTGCCCCATGATTGGAGAGAGGAAGCAGTGTTGCCAGGGTCCCATATTTTTAAGCAGCAGAATAGGTTGTGATTAGGTCTGATGTCAAAAACCCTGTGAAACAAATGCCAGCAATATGAAGTTTGTTCTGGCAGAAAAAAAAAAAAAAAAAGAAAAGAAAAAAGAAAGGGTATATTTGGAAAATAGTTGTGATTTATTTTTATTTTGCTAAACAAAATGATCTGTACCGTCTCCTGCATAAATCCTGTGTGCTTACCTCATCTCCCTCTCCCCACTAGGGAAAAGAATATGAGGGAGAGAAAGCAAAAAAATATCAGAACAAATCTTTGGCCTCTAACATGATCTAAGGACTTGCATTATTGCATATAGTCTCACATTTGGGGTGACAGAAGTTAAACTCATTGCTTGACTGAGCCTGTGTGAGGTAAATGAGAAGATAATATTATGGTTGACTTCACATCAATTAGCACGCTGCATTCCTGCATTTTGTCTACTGTCTATACAGAAACCTGTCCTTATACCCAATGCTTTAGCTCTTGGAGAATACTTGGAGAATCTTCCCTAACTGCCTGTTTTGGGGCTAAAAGCAGTAGCACACCTTAAGCCTTTTGGAAGACTTATATCTTAGTAAAAAAACATCAGAACTTCAACTTAAGAAGGTGCTGGGAAGGACTCAAGTGCCCTGACTCCCTGTCACTTTATGGATGCTACCCTTTTACACTGAATTGTTTCATTAGGATGAATTGCATCTAGTTGCTCCTAAAAATAATTTTATATGAGGAACAATTTATGCGCTTGTTACTTTGTATCAGAACGAATCTGATGTAGCCTAAAGTACACGAGATGAAGTCTATCTAATATAACTTACTGTATTTATGTGTGTAGTGACACATCCAGCAACATGGATGCTCACCGTGCACAATTTGCACTTATTAATGGCTTCTTCCTACTGTATAACTGTAAGGACTTCCCTGCATAAATAGAAACTCTTTCATTTCTGTGGATTAAAATGCCTCTTGTTACTTTGTTCCTGTGTATATGTTCTGAATTTACATCAAGCCAGACACAATCGGATCATTAATTCTTCTAGTTCACACATCAGTTTACACACTATTTGTTGCCACAATGAACATCATATACTTTTGCAGTGGCAAATTATTGAGCAGAAGAGATTGAGAAAGAAAGCTTTTACTTTTGAGTACAAACCTCCTTTCCAAAGTACTGTATTTAACCTACAAAGATGTTGTTAAACCTCATATTACTAATGCATGTTTGCACACTACAGCATCCTGAGAGGTTAGCACCATCTCAGCCCTAGCATCCCATCTTGCAGTTTAGGTACTATTACAGAAACTGATGCTGCTCCAGTATGGAAAATTCAGAGCACCGGTGACCCTCTTCTGCATGATGGTGCACATTTGTGCATGTTGTTGAATACTTTTCATGTTAGCTAGTCACAAGTACTAGCGTAGCAAGTGGCAGTTATTTGTGGAGAGCACATAATAGTTGCTGGTGCTCATTGCGCTTTTTTCATAGACTGTACTTCTTTGTATGGATTTACTCCCTGGGATCCTGATCAAAAATATACCTATACTGATGTGTCTTCATTGCCATCTTGGTGGACTTTTCACCAGAGCTTTCTGCCTATGAAAGCTTTTTGGCCCTTTTTGGAAGGCAAATAAAAATGTTCCCTTTCTTCTAATTACAATCAGAAAATAGATATATGTTTCTTTGGAGCTGCACGACTTTAGAGGCGCTTCCCAAGGATCTGATAGTATTATATTCCAAAGCCAGATCAGTTCATTCAAATCAGTAAAGCCCTATTTCTTGGAAAGGGCCAAGTATGGCAACTGCTGAGGATCCACTTGGTCACAACTCAGCAAGACAGGGGATGAGAACCTATTAAATTGCTTTTCCTCACATTTTTTTTTTTTTTTTAACTTGGAAAATCCAAAAGGAGAAGTACTCAGGTCTCATTCATGCAGCTGACATCTGTGTGGTACTCTGAATTCAGTAGTGGCATGTCAGTAGACCTGCCAGCCACAACTCAGAGATCAAGGTCAGGCCTAGCACCCCTAAAGGATTAATTCTAGCTTATAGTGAATGTATTTGAAGCCCCTAGGAAAGAAATCCAAAGAATATTGTACTTCATTCAGAAACAAGAACATGTTCAGTAAAAGTACACACTTCTTTTCCATCTTCAGTGCAACATTCTATTATACCTAAATAAATTTCAAGTATTTACAGCAGGGAAACAGTTACCATTTAATTTCCAAGCAAATATGGCACAAGACATGGAAGTCAATAGGAATTCCTGCTTGCTTCTTCTATTGAGCTGTTTTCCTGGCACCCTTACACACTGTAAGCTCCCATTCCCCCAGCAGTGATGAGCAGCAAGTTTGCAGAGCAACGAAATCGACTGAGAGAGAATGTTGTTCTCTACCTTTTGGGGTATGCACAAATGAGCCACCTATTGCGGGATAACCCACAGATAAATTTACAATGTCAGCCTTTTCATAGCAGTTGCATGTGTGCATACTCCTTTTACAGAGACTGTGGGACAGTTTAATTCTCAGGAAGAGACGAGTGAGTTACCACACATTTACAAGTGAGGAAGAACAGCGCATTCAAGCTGTGCAAGATGCACGATTGGCACCAGGGTCCTCTCAACCCGCTGCCCAGCTTCTGCTGATAAACTCTTGTATTTGTATGGCCTCTGTCTTATCTGTTTATTATATTCAAAATAGAGTAAGATTTTATTTTTTCCAGAGGAATTTTATCTATGGCATTTTATCTAATCAGAGAAATATAGAGATACAAATGTCCAGTAAGTACTCAGTGTAGAATGCTTTTGAGTTAGTATAGCCCTAGTTTTGCACTGCTTAAGTGGCAAACAAGTAACGGCATAAATTATAAAATGGCTAACAATCTCCTCTCTGAAACAACCAGAATTTCAGTAGCTCCAATGGTCAGATGTTAGTTCTTCCTGAAACACCTGCAGACAGACGGGCATATGTCAACATCTGTAAAAGATTTTGAATACAGAGATTAAGATAAATCAGAGACTGAAACTGAGTCTCTAGAATGAAAGCTCTGGTGCTTAAGAGTTTTCAGTCTGGACTCAGGAACCTCTGCGATCTGCATCCAAATACATTTCTTATCTCTCTTATTATGAGAAATTAAATACTGGAGATAAAGAAGGGAGCCATAAATCACATACACTGTTATTTTTCTAACTTACTGGGAAAACAAAAACAAACAAAATACCCACAGTTGAAGCTTAAATGAACAAATTAGCTGTTATCCCAGTACATCCAAACTCACATATATATTTGGATAAGAAAGAGATCAGCGTGTTTCATTATTCTTCAGCATAACCTAACAGATAGCAATGAGGCAGAGAAATGATGAGCAGAATTCTCATCAAACTAACGAGTAGGGAGTGAAACAAAGATGTAGCCACCTCCTAATAAATCCCAAACAAGACAGATCACCACATGGGACCCATGAGTCAATGTGCTAATGAAGCCACGGAACCTGCAAATCCCGTCAAGCATTTGGACTACTTCCTCCCCTTCCTCCAAGAAACGTACATCAAGATTCATTTCTGAGCCTTTTTTTTTTTTTTTTTTTTGAGTTCTTTCATGTGTAGCACTGAATGTCTCTGACTGAAGTCTGTCACCTATTTAGCATTATTCTCCCAGAGAACATTGCTTGAGGATGACCTTGGGAATGGTAGTTTCATATATCTCCTTTGGCTTAAAACCGTAATAAACAATATATTCTAACCACTGCTGTTTATCAGCAATCCCGTTTCAAACAGAACACTGCAAACAGGAAAATTAAATACCCATATGATGAAACAACCCCCTACATATAAAGTGCAACCCTGAAATGTGATAAATACAGAACTAAAAGAGTAAATAATAATCAAATAACAACACACTTTAAAAAAACCTTGATCACTTGTTCTTTAGTAGAGCCCCTACATTCATTAATAAAACTAATAATTATACACATTCCTGATAGATTTTTTTTTTTCTGAATTATGAGAACAGCTGTCCTAGGTCAGGCCAAATCTAGCTACCACCTGTCTCTCAGAGTGAGGAGTAGCAGGTGCTTAGGGAAAAGATAAATGAACAACAACAAGAAAAAATGTAATTTCTAAGCAGACACTATTGATGGATTAAATGAACAGAATCTAAATACAAAAATACATGGGAATGAGCTTACAGATGGGCTAATAGCAACTAAAAATTACTTTTGTAAACATACTAAGGACATAAAAGCCCCTTATGGAACTTAAAAATTAAAATGGACACACTGACATTTCATTGGAGTCAACAGAAATGAGCTCTTCTAATTTAACACCGTTTCAATGTTGGTCATAATAGTTAGCAAATTTAGTTCATTAAAACTCAACATAAAACACTGTAACTAGCATATCAGCAAATTCATAAAACCATCCATCATTCACCCTCACAGAAAATGTATAAGGCCTGGACAGATTGCAAAACCTTTATTCACAGTGACTCACAGGAACAGTCCAATCAACTTGATCTATAAAATATGTGTAATAAAAATTGATTTCAGGAGTGCAAAGTGGGGTGGATCATGACTGCTTCTGCAACTGAGGTGACTGCACTGTGAGCAGGAAGGGAAAAATCTGTGTCCCCAAATGTAGCTGGCAGGTTGAAAGGAGGCGATTCTCCCCCTCTATTCCACCCCTTGTGGCTGAGACCCTACTTGGAGCAGTGTGTTCAGCTCTGGGGTCCTCAGCACAAGAAGGACATGGACCTGTTAGAGCAAGTCCAGAGGAGGGCCATGAGGATGACTGGAGGGTTGGAGCACCTCTGCTGCAGAGACAGGCTGAGGGAGTTGGGGTTGTTCAGCGTGGAGAAGAGAAGGCTCTGAAAAATCTTATAGCAGCCTTACATATGGACAGACTTTATCAGGAGTGTAGTGACAGGAAAAGGGGTAATGGCATGAACTGAAAATGGGTAGGTTTAGATATAAGGAAGTAATTATTCATGATGAGGGTGATGAGGCTCTGGAACAGGTTGCCCAGAGAAGCTGTGGATGCCCCATCCCTGGAGGTGTTTAATGCCAGGTTGGATGGGGCAACGGGCAACCTGGTCTGGTGGGAGGTGTCCTTGCCGATGACAAAGTGGCTGAAATTAGATGATCTTTAAGGTCCCTTCCTACCCAAACTATTCTAGGATCTCGTTTACAAAACAACAACAACAACAACAACAACAAAACAAAAACGTTTTACCATGCATAGATTATAGCAGGTTATTTTTTTCTCTTTTTTTTTTTTTTCTGAAATTATAATGTAACAAAATTACAGAAAAAGGAAATGTTAGGTATGAAACTACTGTCTTTCTTGCAAAATCAATGTCCAGGCTGAAATTTTAGATGGACTCTTGTAACTCAGTCACATACTTACAGCATCCAAAATGGAGAGCCATATTACACTTTCAACACTACTAAATCCATGGAGAATTCAATGAGTAATAAGGGGACCTTTTACTCTCTCAACACTAATTCTTTGCATAATAGCTTAAATCCTTTTATTCTCCTCCTTCTCCCACACCATCTCAATAGTTTAAGACTGTGGGAAGCAACTGCTTAATCCTCTATTCAGAATGTTATTCTGAAACCAAACATGAAACATATATTCGGTGTTTATCTTAATGAACAGAAGGCTCTTTGATGCCCCATCTCCCACTTCTTTCAAGCAGCTAATTCATGCTCTGTTTTTATACGGTAAGGGAAGCTAGAAGTCTTTGTTCCAAATAAAATGAGCAGAACATTCTGAAAGAAGCAGCTCCTGATTTTCAAACATATTCATCATAATGAGGAATATTTTTCCTTTTTTTTTAAAAAAAATCTTCAGAGTAGTGTGGGAGAGGAGATGTACATGCCAGCTGGGTGGCTTGCTTTTAGTCTATTTTAATTACAGGTACAATTCAATTTGAGTTAACTGCTTGTTAGACTGAAAACTAATAATTCAAATCTGTTCCAGGTAGGAGACATTTGATTTACTGTTTGCTTTTTTTATAAGATTACCTTTTTGAGTGTATGTGTGTGTGCACATGTGTGTAGGGTGGGGAGTGTCCTTTTTTTTTCCCTTTTGTGAGCCCAAGCTATACTCTCAACAGATGAAATCATTTCAGGGTAACTTTTCAAACCAAAAAGCCAGCAACATAAAAGATGAGAGGACTGGGGAAGCTTTCTTAAAAAGGCAGTGTTTAGCACACCTCATGAAAGCAGCATTCAAACTCGATCTCCAGCGTGCTGGATGACATGACCCCATAGAGGTTTTGGCAAGAACACCAGAACCATCCCTGAAAGCACTGATTTATGTGATACTTGTGCTTTTCCTCCCAAGTTTTTATATCCCAAGGTTTTCCTCAGTCCAACAGAACAACTTTTGCATGTGATTGTCATCTTAAGGATGAAGTGCAAGAGAAGATTGTACTATAGAAACACATGAATTCTTCTGGTAGCTGTTGAATGTAGCATACAGGCCTGATTTCTGCTGTATTATAAAAGTGGCTCTGTCCTTTGCTTAATGGAGCCTGCTACACAAAATTCTGGGAAGTCAGCAGGAGAAAGCTTTACTACTGCTTCTTGCCTGGTATTTTCAACACTGAACATCTGGACTGCTAATATAAGGCAAGGCTACAGTCTTGGGGACTTAGAAAACATAAGATGGGGCAGTGAGTTGTATGTTTTAAGGTCAATAAGACTAATTCAGCACTGACTTCACATGAAAGAGTATTTACTTATTTACTTGACTCAGCCACAACATTCTATTCACTTTAATGTGGTCGGAGTAACAGCTTTCTCATCTTGTGCTCAGTCAGAAGCTATGGTACTATCAGGTCTGCAGCTAAATGCAATTCTTCCCTCAGATAACTTTTCTAGAAGACCCAGACACCAGTACTGCTTGAAGGTCTCATGAATTTCTAATGGCCCAGCAGTTTTGTTTTTTTATTTTTTTATTTTTTTCTCCTGAGGGGAGCTGCAGACCAACGGAGACAAACAGCTTGCATCAAAATTAAGCTGAATATAAAGAAATGACCAAATGTATTTTCATAGGAGGAAATCTCTCCCTTTTTGTCTAAACAACCATTTACAATATTCCAGAGACCCAGCCCGCTTCTGTCTTTTTCTTCCTAAGATGGCAGATCCCAATTAAAAGCCTTGCTGGGATACAAATCAGTTTTGTTTCAAAGCTCACCACGCTTGCACTAGGTGAACAGGAATGGGTCATCATGTGCTCAAACTGTCCTACTGGTTTGACTCTTACCTTCCTACAGGTTTTACATTAGCAATTCTTTTAACATCACATTTCTGTAATCTCTTTGTGGGTGAAACACTTTGGTCCCCAAGGCAGCATATAGATTTCCATTCCATATTTTCCCTGTCTGGTAACATTGGCTGGACATCTTCCCTCTTTTGCTGTGGCAATCTCCAGTGCAGGGCTGTGGCTGCCAGTGTAGGAATTAGTGGGGATGCTATATGTCTGCTCTTGTGCAGATTTGCATCCCACTGTCTTAGCTCCTCAGAGCTCACCCATCAAAGCAATACAGGAAATATCACTGGTTTATTTAATTGAACCAAGAAATTATGCATAGAAAAAGAAAAGTTTCCAGTCAATAAATTCTATGGTATGATTTTCACTAATGATGAAGTAAGGAAAAAATATACTCATTTTTCTTTTCTATTTTGTATCTCTAACCATCAGAAATAATTAAAGTTGGCAAAATAAGCTCTAGCCTTTATTATTAATATATCAAGCTTTTTCTTAATGAAATTTTGGATTTTTTATTGATAATAATTTTCTGATGCTTTGCTTTCTATTTGGCATTTTCAGACTAGGACTCTGCTGTGTAATGCTATTTCAATAATAACTACCATGGAGTAAACAGACAATGTCATTCATGAAATAGAGGCCATACAACAGCTACAACAAATTCTAAAAACTGCTTTGCCATTTTCCTGATTAGATGCCTTAATCATAAGGAAGCACACAGTCAATATTGAAAAGCACTCAGGATTCTTGGGCCTCATCCTAAACTGAATCATATCAACACGTGCCTGAAGCTTTCTGAACAGGCAAATGCTGTTTTAATAAATATCTGGATTAATACCATGAGCTAAACAGTTCAAGAACCTCTGAGTTCTTTAATGTTTTTTACTGCCACTTTTGTCAACTCACCACCAGGTCACAGCATTAATTCCTCTTCACATCACTCACTGTTCTTGTGGGGACCAGAGGGTAAACTGGTGGTACAATTTCCTTTATGTGGTCATTTTTTTCTGCCAGGCTCGTTTAGATCTCTTGAAGTTTATTGGCAAGGTTTGTGAGATAGTGAGATGTGTGAACACGCATAATATTTCACTGATCATGAAATGAAAAACTGAGAGAAAAAACAGCTACTTTGCCACCACTTTGCATGCTCTCAACAGAGTTGAGCAATGATGTTACAGTCCCAACCTCACTTCTCAAGGGTTCATTCAACAAAAGTGCAATGCCAGTACTTCTAAAAGCACAGACACTTCTGTGGGACACTCAGCAAGAACCTCTGTGAGCCTGCACCTCTGCTTTTATAAGGAGAATGTCCTACAGCGTTAGATGGCATCAATTAACTATTGACAGGTTGTTGTCACATTGCTCATTGCTATGAGCTTCTGAAATCCACCGCACCTAAAATGCTGTGTGCTCTCCAAGTGGATTGATAAATAATAACACAGTGTGCTAGAAAAAGAGTGGATATCTGTAATTCTATAAGAACAGGGTAGGTATTTTAATCAATTGCAAGTTTAGCATGCAGATGTTACAAAGAAGATGAAGAGAAACCTGAGGCAGAAAGTATGAATATTATAAAGTAATTTATTTTAGTTTTTGCTTCTGTCCAAAGACTGTGAATAGTGTTCTTCATAAAGAATTAGCCACTCTTGGTATTACATCAGCTGTGATAAACTGTAACACTATAAATCATTCAGAATCTGTGCTTCAGACTCAGCTCAGAAGAGCTGAAGTATTTCAAGACATGAGTAATTCTTATGTGTACCACTTGCTGTCTCACATTGTAAATCAAGATCTGCAGCCAACTGGGGAACTGCCTCTAAAGGCAGAATTACTGCAGACAGGGTTAAAAGAAAACACTGAGCCAAGGCACGCATCAGTGAAGGACAAAAACTCTGAGGGGAGAGCTGCCAAGGAGGAGAAGGCAGGCCACAGGCCCTCAGGAAAGCCTAGTCCAGTGGCACAGTGACACCTCACCTCTGGCACAGTGACACCTGTCAGCTGGGCATGAGCCAGGGAAAAAGTGTGAGCTGTTGCTGGTTTGTCAAGTGGGGGCCTTCCCCGGTATGGTGTGAACACATTAGAAAGGACTTAAATACAACCATTTCCCATATCATTTCCATTCTGGGTATTTCTAACCATAGCGATGCTATAGAAAGGAAGGTCCAGATCGAGGCATCATTCAAGAACTTCACTTTTCAGGTGAGGAAGAGAAGACAAGATGGCAGCCATTCCTGTCCCACCAAGCAAGGATGGAGCTACTGCCCTGATGAGTGGCATGGGTGTCCCAGACTCACTTCTCTCTTCCCTTGAGGGGCTTTAAACTTCAGTTTGTCACCAGATATAACAATAAGACAACACATTTCACTTCCCTGTTTCCTTGGAGCTCTCAAGTTTTGGAATGCTATTTCTTATCTCCTGACACTATATTACTATGGTATGATGGGATACTGCTATTCAGGCTGTTCTACAATATTCACTCAGGCTGGTCAACAATATTTAAGATGTTACAGATCACCCTCAGGGACACTGAAGGGCAAAATTGGAAACACAGGTCCTTTTGCATTTTCTGTCTGTTTACTGTTATCTGCCATACAGTTCTTTCTTTTTGGATGCATTGTATTTGCCAAAGACATCTAGAATGCAGAAAAAGGCCCCTTTAATTATTTGATAAATGTAAATATGCAGATTATAGATTGGGCATTACCAAGGAACAAATGAATTTAAGGAAATAAACACACAGATAATCCTTGCTACTTTCTTTTTCATCCTTGCCCCACCAATGAAAAGTACTACTACAAGAAATGAAAAGCATGACCATGAAAAAAGCTTCATATTTAAAGCATTATGAAATGATGATCTTTAGAAATGAATCGTAAGTGTAAATGGCTACTATGCCTAACAGACACTGAGTGTTATTACTGTCAGCAAGGAAGGTTGACACAGGCTTAGCTGCATGACCTTTAGCTGCAGAGAGATGCTGCACAACATGAGATATGCAAATTCCATAACATAAAGCAAAGAATCTGTTTTATTACCTTGGCCTTTATGCAAAAGCATGATTCCTTGAATTACAAAATTTGCTGTTAAAATATGTTTCTAAAATTTTCATTTACCCAACAGTCTAATAGCAAAAGATCCAAATAAATAATATCACTGGATATTTACAATTAGCCAAGACACATCCTGAGGGAGTCTGAAATATTAACAACAGGTACTGTTAGTCAGAGCATACACTGGATACCAACATTCAGTTTATTAACTAGGGAGTCTTTAGCACATTACAGGACCTTATAACCATTCACAGAATGTGAACATGACAGTTCTCTGCAGTACACATGGTGTTATTTATCACTTAGAAGCAACAGATTCATACTCTTAAAAAATTGTGATTAGCCTCCTATATCTATAAAACTTCCTAAAATAAAGAATAACCAAGTAATGTAAAACTATCGCAACCAGTAAATGTTCATCTAATACTTTTTTTTTTTTTCTTGAAGCATCTTGAAGGATGCTTAGATTAGTACATGAGACAAATTGAAGATCTTCCACCACATGTGAGACTTCATCTTGCCTGGGCTTAGCCTTTCTAACCAAGAAGTTGAGAGCCCTGTTTTGCAGTTTAAATGACTCAATCATTTTAAAGATTATTATTTAGCCTATTTTGTTTATTAGGTGACTTTATGCAATAATAGTTATTTTCTTCTGAATTGAACTAACCTAGAAGGGCTATTTTAGGCTGTCCATGTTTCTATATTTTAAGAATCAGTCTTTCTGGTCTGACAAGACCTCTGGTGGTCTTAATTCTACACAAGATGATCCTACAGGAACTGTATCACCCTACTGTGGTAGTTCTTGAAAAATATAAGACACTTAATTCAAACCAGCAGCTAGCTTCAGACCAATTAGGACTACAGTGATTAATCAAACTGTTCAAACATTTGACTGCAAACTCAAGAGGAAAAATCTGATAATTATTAAGTGTGAATTTAAATGCAAGGGAATTTAAATTTAAACCTGCATTTAAACACTGCAGGTATCAAATATTCATGTGAGTGCATTTCATGCAGAACTAGCATACTTATTTACCTCCTTGAAACTCATCTGCCTTGCTTATCGCAGGATATAGGGGAAAAGCAATACGCATAGTATTTGTCCTGCTTCATTTTATGAACACAGTAACAGTACAACAATATTTTGTGGGTTCACAGAATCGCTTACTGGAACTTAGTGCAATTTTCCAAGGACCTCCGCAATCATTTTTAAGAGTTCAAGAACACCTTCAATGTTTATTGCGATGGTTTGAATTTACTGAGCAGTTTTGAACAAAGAAATTTTATTAAATCATTAAGACAAAAAGGAAACTGCTAGCCCATCAACCTTGGTGAGTCATTCTGTTTTAGGGTGTCCTGAAATGACACCATGCTCTCAGATGAAGCATTTATCAGATTAAGTTAGCCTGGATGATGACATTGCATCTCTTCATGTTTTCTATTCATTATATCTCTCACTATGACACTCACTGGAGAGTTTTCTCAAATAAGAAGACATCAATACAACAATGAAGAGAGATTAGGGAGATGCGGGATAAGCTGGTATTTTGTGGCCATGGCAGGCACTCAACTTGAGCTCCCTAGGACTGACACAGGAGTACTGACAGCTACATAGCAAGTCCTTTTTCGGCACATTGCTGAAAGTTCAATGGTCTAGAAATGGTCTGGTAGTTCTTTTGCACTGGTTAGCAATTTTGCTTTTTCTTGTTTTCTCACCTACTTTTAAGACAATGCTCTCTTGCCAGTGTATGAGGAGGCTTAGCATGTGGCATAGCTCTCTGTCTGTATTCTTTCTAACCGTATTGTGTTCTACCATTATTATTATTTTTAATTCTTCCTAACTACTCTAACATCACAACCTTCTCATGTCGTGAAAAGTTATAGACAACCTAGTTTTTGCCCTTGAGAGACTCTCTAGCCGCCCAGAGAGTTCTTCTGTCTCACATGCAAGCTCAAGACATATGTTTCACAGGAATAAGACACCCCTCATAAAACTTGAGAATAAGTAGATAAATAAATGTTGACTCAAGCCCTTCTTTCCTTCTCAGTCTCTAAACTTTCAAGAGATGATTAATATACTCAGGTTATGATGAATTACATTATTTTTGTAGGGTAGTAGAAATGGCAAAGTTGGAAACCTTTGGATGTCTTAAACACAAAACAGTAAAGGTAAAAGGAAGGTATTACAATGGAAATGGTCAGAAACATTACAACTTTATGTTCCTGCCCAGACTTGTCTCATCCATTAGATCAAATCAATCAGTCAATCAATCCAAAAAAAAAAAAAAAGTTTACTTTTTGAGGCCTTGACAATGCAGGTCTTGTCACATATACTTGTTACGGTCCTTTTTCTCTTTCTTTACCACAATGATGCTGTCAAGTTCAGTATGTGATTTACTGCAAAACCCTAGATCCTTCTCTATCAAAGCAGATAACAAGATGTGTTGGAAGCAAGACAGCATGTTGATTATTTCTGACTCGAAGTTGAATCTTGAAAGCTCGCTTTGTTCAACAGCCAGACAGCAATCACAGTCTT
This sequence comes from Heteronetta atricapilla, assembly GCA_011075105.1. Lineage (NCBI taxonomy): Eukaryota > Metazoa > Chordata > Aves > Anseriformes > Anatidae > Heteronetta > Heteronetta atricapilla. The sequence continues at coordinate 90,767,597 of CM021732.1, forward strand.
TTTCTTCTGCAACCAACCAAACTTTGATCCAACTCACACCTGCATTTTCTTGTAACATACGAGTTCCAACATGATGGATTAAATTGTTTCCCACATTCTACCCAGCTCTTCCTCTTCCCTCATTTCCACTACTCTTTATGGATAATACTCACTGAAATTGGATATATATGATTTGTTTATAATTTTATCCAAAGACATTCCATAAGACAGAAGCTAAACACATCACTATATTTGTCTGCTATTTTTGCTTTTTGACTTCACTGATATTAGTTTACTCCACAGATTTTTTCCCTTGATCTGTACGTACAGAAGAGACAAATGTGTGTGTCAAGGGCATCAGGCAGCTTAACATCAGCTGCTTGTAAGTGAGGTTCATCAGTAATGTATTCAGAGCTTATTAAAGCTGACAGGATCCTCCGCAGCTGTAAAGCTCTCCTGCAGTAATCAGCAAGAACATCTTTCGATACTCCCCATGTTGCTGAGATGAAGACCCACCTTTTCAAAATGTTCTGAAATTCTACCATCCTAACTAAATGTGCCCATCTGATTTATTTTATTTTTCATTTTATTTTGCAGAGGCAACAGTGAGTGTTTGACCCAAAGACAGAGGCCAGATCTGCCAGTTTCACACAGCTGCGTGTTGAGCGGACATTTATTTAAAACTCTTCCTGTCAGAACAGAATGATCTATTAGTACCACCAAATGGCATGATGCCCAGAGACAGACTTTGAGAATTTCTGCTTTCATGAACCGGAAGACATTTTCAAGACTGATTTATGAAAAAGAGAGCAAAATATACCGTACAAACCTCTTACCACAGCCATAAAAATATAGTGCTTTTAAACACCTATGATTCCATTCAATTAGTGGATTGGTATTGCTACTCTCAATTTATAAATTTCAATTTATAAAACTCTCAGACTCTTTCCTCCACTCTCAGTTTACCCCCTTTCTTATTCTCATGCTCCCTCTCTTATTAACCTCCAGCTTTTAAAGATTATTAAAGATAATCAGGAATGTGGTCTAGCAGTTACACAGAATTGCATTTTAAATAATGTACTAGCTTTTTACCTTAGAGCTAAGCTGTAGATATATGGAACTTGGACCAATCTAAGGGCATGCCTATTTTTGTATAAGCAATGAAATAAAATATGCTACAATTATAAAATATGCCATTAATTAGTCTCAGTGATTTATCCCTTATTGTTATATAGAATTATCTCTTTTGGTTAATATAGTTGGAAGATGGCATTCTGCTTAGGAAGAAACTACAACTGATATTTTCCAAATACCATATCAGGAAGATAGTTGTGTATCCACAACTCCCAGCTAAGAAAACCTCAAAGAAATGTTTGTTTCAGAGACACTGAAATATTTCATTTCCATGCAGTCAAGACTATTCTGAATACTGAAATGCAAGATATTTTAAGTTGTGCATATAAAACACAATAAAATAAATACTAAGCAGCATGTCTAGATGGCCTGATAGAATAATGTTTAAACTTTTTCCTATAAAATATTTTATCAAAATAAACAGATTTCAGTAAGACAGATGTACAATGACAGAAACCTCCAGTGAAAATTACTACCAGCTCTAGTTTATTCCTCTCCTCCAGTCCATTTGCTTATTCCAAAGACTGAGCAAATCAAAGGGGGGAAATCTGATTTATTTTTATCATTCCTATTATATTTAGAAACCTTTACTTTTAGGAGAAAAGGACTAGAATGTGAGACTTAGACATCTGCAATAGCATTTCTACTGTTTTTTGTTTGTTTGTTTGTTTAATTTTCTATTTTAAGGAGATGACCAGGCCATTTAAAATTACTTCTTTTCCAGATATAGCTCAAATTTGGCTTCATTTCATGATATTTTCTGTCTTCCTCTCACTCAAAAATGACTCCTGTGCTTATTAAGAGATCTACTCTTGTCTCCATGTCTAAGATAAATTAACTAACTCTTGGAAATGAAAAGCAGCAGCCTTAAAAGAAAACTAGAGATGAAAGGTAATCTGATGGCTGGTCCACATACACACACTCCCATGCAGAAACTCAGTAGCTGTGATAAATACAACACCATCTGTTAAAAACACTAATGAAATTCTTAAGGAAGGCCTAATGAGTGAAAAAAAAAAAAAAAAAAGAAAAAAAATCCTTCATGAGCTTTAGTAAAGAGAAAGTCATATAAAAAAATCACTTTCTGGTACAGGATTAAGAGGAGAGCTGCCACAGTCTGGAGAGGTTTACATTGCACCCTTTAGCTTTTCTGCTGTACAACTTCTTGTGTTGAGGAAGGACTTTTTGTCCTTTTGACAAGCCTCCCTTCCTACCTCTCAAGCATTTTAACATTTTTCCCTATCGATTCTGTTCTCTTACTGTTCTTGCCCAGATCTTTTATGCACCAGCAGTGGTGAAACTATTTCTGCTGCTAATGCAGACTATGTGTATAATATCCACAGATCACCCCTCTCTGAACCTCACAAGCATTTTTTGCACAAAAACAAACAAAAACAGAGTTGCAGATCTTGCAAAAACAAGTCTGCTCATGTAACTGCCAATATATTTATTCTTCTAGTGGGGTCAGGAACCCTGAAGAGGTCCCTCATAAGACTCGTGGTCAACACCTGACACAGAGGTGTGTCAGTAAAGTGCATACATGTTTTTTCTGGCTAAACTTTCAAAAGTTTGAAAGCATGGAAAACACAATATTATTTACCTTATGTATTCCAAATACAACTAAATTCTAAAAGAAAATAAAAAATCAACAGCTGTCTTTCAAGCAGACAGATGATAAAAATAACAAATGTAGGGGTTCAAAAATCACATTTTCAAGTTCTTTTCTATAATCACAAGTACAAGAAATGTATTGTTGTTAATATAATGAAATAAATTATAATGTATAAACACAAGAGTCTAAGAGTTTGGCATTTAAGAAAGATACCACACAACATGAGACTGTGAGAACAGCGGAAGAGTCAGGAATGCCAGGCATCATCTGTAGCTTACCTTAAGTGGTTTGCCCCCAATTTTTTAAATGGCAGTTAATAATAATAATAATAATAACAATAATAATAATAATAATAAGCATTAGTATTTTTAAAAACAAAACCAGTCCATATTCAGATTTCATTTAAAGTGGCATCAATCTTTGAGAAATCAGTCAAAGTTAACCTTCCCCTATTTTTTGCTGCACTTATAATAATTTCTTAATTCACATAAAACTACTCTAAATTCACTCAAAATGTAGGCTATTAATTTTCTAACTTATTTATAGTGATTTGGTTGTATTAATTTATTAGTTTTCCCTTATCTGTACTTCCAATTTATACATAGGTTTTATTTTTTCTTCACTGCTATAGCTATGTATTTCCACAATGCATAATTTTTCAAGTGGCAAAGTGATACATAGACTACTTGGGAAGTTTCTTTTTGGATGCTTATCTTGTGGGGGAATACACAGGAAAGAAAAATAATATTCCAAATCTGGAGTAATTTCAGGTTTTAGTTTATGTATGATCACAATGTTTCTGGGAGTGGATGGAAAACAACAGTGGACAATTCATCAAAAAAAAAGTTGGGGGAGTGTAATCAGGAAATGTAAATTCCAGTGTGGTTGTACGAGAAATTAGATAAATACCAATTTACACCAGAATTCATAAATTTTAGTCCTCAGCTCGCTGTAACATCTTGACTTCTGCTTTCTGAATCTCAATTGCTTATGTTTTCAAGCTTTTCTTTAAAACAATGAACTAGAAAACCAAACTTTTAAGAAACGTATGATATTCTTAATCAGTCATGTGACGATAAAATAAAGCTTTAAGGAAAATGTTATCACAAGTGAAAAAATCAGACTTGCTATGATCACTAAACCCGCACTGATTTTGAAAGCGCTCTTAAACTGTTGGTCCATTAACTCAAATGTATAAATACATTTATTACAATTTCCCAGTTTATGCCGTATTAGTTCCATGGAGTAATCTGAAGCACAGCAGGACAAAAGTACTCCCATTAAACATACAGACACAACTGTTGTTTCAGAATACTCTCTTTTGCATGGGCTGAGTGCAAATGAAAGGGTGAAGAGACAGCCTGAAAGGATAGGGTGGTTTCCTAGACTTACGCAAATACACCATGAAACAACCACAGCACACAGATTCCATTCAGGTAAGCTGCACATCAAATACAAACTTTCTTTATCTGCAAAACAGCTGTTCTTGGCATCCTAAGACATAAGTGCATATCTGAATAAACAACAAACAAAACCACCCAAGATCAAAATGCACAAGCAGTGACTGTCCAGTGAGGATATCAACTCTTCCAACAGAGGAAGCCCCAGGTGCCCCTGAGAGCAACGTGTTACTACCTGGGATGAGCTCCTGGGAGCACAGTTCACCCAGCTGTCTCAGCACCATGTAGTGCACAATCTATAACACCAAAATAGTTTTTTTAAAAAAAAAAAAAAAAAAAAAAAAAAAAAAAAAACATGGCACTGAAGTCATAAAGAGTCATATTTCTCTTAACGTATAAAGCATTATGTTTTATTAAACATTTCCTAATTTCTACTCTGAACGATACAGCTTTCAAGTCAAGACTACTTGAGCCATATCTCTTCACCTTACTAAAACAAGTGCAGTGAATCAGATCTCAGTGACACTTCACATCTTCCTACCCGGGCACGTAAATCCCACTGATGGCTGAAGGAATTGGATGGGCCACACTCAGCTTCTTCAGCTCAAGTATGACTACAGACATACTGTGTATCTTGGACAAGCATGAAAATCTCAAGGAGAACAAGACTTCTTTTGCACAGTCTCTAATTTCCATGACTCACAGGTAAATCAGCTTCCCTATGCTTTTCCTCAAAGAGTGAAAGCTCTGTAGCTTCCCATTTCCTGCATGCTCATTTGTTTGGCTACGCATCTGTTATGCTGTTTCTAAAACCAAAGGCATCTGATGCCTAAAACTAGTACTCTTCCTGATGAATAAATATAAGAATGGAGGTCAAAAAACCATCTTTATAAGATGCTCAAAATACATGTGGGAAAAGTCCTTTGTCAAATCATTTAGATAGCAGTAGCTGCATTTCTGACAGGCTGCTGTACTCTGCTGCAGAAACTCATCTTGTTTGGCTTCTGTCATCAGAAACCAGAAGAATGTGATGGGGACCAGTAAAAAGGGTCTGTCCTGCACTGCTGTATGAAAAGCCACTTGATCTGTATTGGATGGCATGACACTTTGCACTTCTAAAAGTAGTTTGCAGCATGATTTCCTATTCAAAATGGCATAATGGCATCTCTCACACCCTGAGAAACACAGAACTTCAGTGCTTTTTTGCTGGATCACGAATTTTTTTTTTTTTCCTAGTTAAAAAATGAGGTCTTCAAAATAAATAATATTATAAAAAGAGAGAAGGGCTGAAGATGTATCCAGTGCCCCACAGACTGTACCTGGAGGAATGCTCTTCTTGCTGTCTAGCAAACACAGAGAGAAGCAATGCTGAAAAGGGAAATTAAACATTTATGATTAAAAGATGAATGAGTTTTCAAAAAATTATACTAAAGCTGTGCCATTTGCCAAGGTTTTGAAGGAATCCTGAAAGTATAAGTGCTTGGCAGCTTTTAATATCTTGTTACATAGGCTTCCCCCCATATTGGTGGGGTGGCTTATATTTTGCAGCTAACTTTCTTCAGACAGTTTTGTCAATCCTGGACTTTGTTCTTGTTAGAAAGGTTTAATTCAAACACTGTTGCAGGTGGTTGTCACTTAAGAATAAAAACAAAAAAAAAAACAAAAACAGAAAACCCGAATTATGCAAAAGATCAGCTCTAGATTATATTTTTACCACGAATATTTTGACAATATTTTGTACTGTTTCCATAACAGAACAGGCAATTAACTGAGTGGTTACAACCTAAAAAACTGGATCCAAGTAAAAAAAGTTTATGGGTACCTAAGCTGAGATAAAGTGCAATTTTAAATTTCAGAGGATATTTTTATTATCTCTAAGCAGGTGACAGCTTCTGCCAGGTATAAGTACTATCTTTCTTCCTCCACTCCAGTCTTCAGTCTTCTTTAACTTTCCTAAGCTTTGAAATGAAGATGTTCTTAATACCACGGAAAGAGGCTTTGCATATGAAACGAATGATTAAACTCACATGAGATACCTCCATTTTGAAGATGAGGGATTTCATGAAAGAAAGATACACTGTGATCTTTTCCTTCTTGTCACTTTCATATTAAAACAAACACTGTATCATTATTGGAAACTGTTTGGCCAAGGTCACTCAATTGTTCAGCACTTGCAAGCTGGCAGCCCATCACAGGCAGAAATGGCACGTATAATCATTATTGATGCTGGCAGTCTCCGCCCTTGCTAATGCTGCTTGCTCTGTCAGCCAGTCCCTGGCTTGTCACAGGCAGACCTAATTATTCTTTGAACAGCACCTCAGATCTGTATTTGAAGGGAGCTGTTTGAAGCTAGACCACAAGTAAGCACCAAACGGTGTCATGCCTATTACAGAATATGCAAGTCAACAGCCTTTAATTAGGCTTAAATCCTCCCATCTGCATGAGTGCCAAGCCATGTGCTGGGGATCTCTGACGAAAAATACCTCAACTCCTCCCACGTGTGAAATGGCTGAAAGGCTGCCTTCTCCCTGCTGTGGCAGCCCCCAGACAGGGCTCCCTCTTGGATGACGTTGATCCCATCCTTGGGGTAGAGTGAATTATTCAGCTTCTGCTCCTACAGTGAGGGAGAACTACACAAGCTCAGGATGTCCCAGCTGTGCTCTGCTGTTGCGGTTTAACCCAGCCAGCAGCTAAACACCACACAGCCGTTCGCTCACCCTCTCCCCTCCCTCTCTGGGATGGGGGGGAGAAACAGGAAAGTGAAGTGTGAGAGTTGAGATAAAGACAGTTTATTAAGACAGGAAATAATAATAATAGTATGTACGAAACAAGTGATGCACAATGCAACTGCTCACCACCCGCTGATCGATGCCCAGCCCAACCCTGAGCAGCTGGCCCCCCACCCCGGCTAGCCACCCCTATATATTGTTCAGCATGCCATCAGATGGTGTGGAATACCCCTTTGGCCAGTTTGGGTCAGCTGTCCTGGGTCTGTCCCCTCCCAGCTCTTGCTGCACCCCCAGCCTGCCCGCTGGCGGGACAGAGCGAGGAGCTGAAAAGTCCTTGGCTTGGTGTAAGCACTGCTCTGCAGCAATTAAAACATCAGCATGTTATCAGCACTCTTCTCATCCTAATCCAAAACATAGCACCCTACCAGATAGCAGGAGGAAAATTAACTCTGTCCTAACTGAAACCAGGACATCTGCAAACATGAAAAGCACCCCCCCCCCCCTTAAAAAAAAAAAAAAATTCTCTTCCAAATTTCAGTTGTAACTGAAACCCCTGAAACTTGACACTATTGAAATGGGATTTATTAACATGAAACTAAGTATTTAAGTTTTCAGCTGAGTATGAGGCTGGTTCCCATATTCTTTCTTGCCCATACATTTAATAACTTTAAACCAGAAAAAGAACTCCGGTTAAAAGAGACTCAAACTTTACATTGACTATCACTTTAACCCAAACCATCAAAATACATACCAATTAATACATTCAAAAACAGGAAAAGAATACAAGTGTTTTACAAGCTGCAATGCTCTGAAAAAGTTTTGCTCAGACTTTCAGTAACAATTTAAACATTCCATATTTTCAAGGGAAAAAATTTCCTGTGACTAGAAAATTCTAGAGATACATTGCCTTAATACTATTTTTAAAATCACTGAATGTTCTTCTACTTATTGTGCAGCGTATTGAATATGCCAAATTGATACAGTTGGAGTACCACACACATTTGATATAGAGAGAACAAAGTTGGCACTGCTGGGGTTGCTTGTGGTGTAGCAACTGTAGTCTGGTCAAAAAGCCCATACAGGAATGCCTGCTCTGTGATACTGGTAGAAAACACAAAGCCTTCAACTACTAACATCTTATAGTTATTCTTCTGTTCAAAAGCTTGACAATTCTTAATTAGCATTGATTTAAAACTCTCCTTTGGGCAAGGATCAATACATAAAACTTATCTCTCCAAGTATTGTTTGCTGAGGAAATTGCTGAAAAACAGTAGCGAAGATGAAAGTTCACTTACTTTGTAAAGATGTGTTTGGCGACTTTTAGCACGGGACTTCTCTTAAAAGACTGTAAGTACTTACAAAAGAACTATAGGGGGCATATTAATGTAGATATCTTCATGCTTTGCAATTATATCAATTTCACCAAATATGAAAGTTTTACTTAGTTTGAGCAAAACTCACTGTCTCCAGACTGCTCATTTTTAACCTTTATTATGATCTATATAATGAATTTTTAGTTTGATGTACAAAAAGTTGTATTTTTCAGAAAAATTGGTTTAATAAGTGTGCTATGCAATGAAGGTATCCTGCTTACAGACTTGCTGCATGTACACCTCCCCCTTAAATAGCTTGAAAGTACAAACTTCATTAAGACCTCAGACCTAGAGGTAATTGTCATTAACAGTTATATTCTTGTAAGAGACTCTTCACAGGAAAGACTGATAAAATCAAATCTATTGGGCTGCCTAGCAATTACTGTGAAAGCCCAGACTATTTAACAGAGTTTTTGTTGTTGTTGTTGTTGTTGCTGTTGTTTTGTTTTGTTTTGTTTTAGAGGCTGGGGGATTTTCTCGCTTTTCATATGCAGTTCTATATCCGTTCTCTTCTAACTGCTAGCACATGGTTAAAAACATAACTGAAAATCTTTTATTTTCTATTAAATCCTTGATAGCTGTTTCAGGAAGGGCTAAACCTAAAATATTTAAGATCAGTTTCAATCTCAATTTCTACTGTGCCTATAAAAAGCTTATAGACACCATTTACTTCCTTTGCTGCCATTCACATACGTGAAGGACAGACTGATTCTTCCCTCAGATGTTGTACTGACCTCATGAACAGCAGAAATAACATACTTCCTGATTCTGTGCCCAGGGCAATAAATGAGATTTTTTTTTGCAGTCATGTAAATTAATCCAGAATGTGATACTTAGGCTGCACACTTGAATGGCCATTTTCCGCCAAGTGCTGATAACCTCATCTGGCTTTTCAGAAATGCTTCAAATCACAGTATTTGAGTTAGGATTAGGTATTAAGAAATGGGTACAAAATAATGAAATACATCTACTGTTGAGGGACAAATACAGGTACATAGTTCAAGCTGGTCAGGTCTTCCAGACCAATTAGAGGTCTACCAGAAGCAAATTTGGTTTTACTCTGAAAAGAAAATTTCATTTTCAGGTCAAACAAAACATTTCAAGGATGACCTTCTCCTAGCTCAAGAATGGTCCATCATGGTGAGCTGGAAACCAAGCACAGGCAGCAGGATACTTGCATGGTTGAAGAAGCAGCTCCTGAATAAACCAAAATGTAAAAAGGGGAAAGGTGGAAACAGGGCCCTGTGACCCAGGAGGAATACAAAGCCATGGTCTGAGCATGCATGGATGCATGCACAGGGAAAGCCAAAGCCCTCTTGAAGTTGAATTTTGTGAGGGCCATAATGGGCAGCAAGAAGGGCTTCTACAAGCAGATGGCCTGATGAGAAAGGGCACAGGAGAGACCAACGTTCAATGCATTCTTTGCCTCAGTCTCTACAGTTGACCCTTGCCTTGAGGAATCCCAAGTCCTGATACTTCAGGTAAATACTATATCAAGGAAGACTTATCCTTAGTGCAATAAGATCAAGGTAGGGATACTTAAAATAAACTTGTCATAAATGAGTCCATAGACTCTGATGGGATGCAACCACAAGTACTGAGGAAGCTGTTTGATGTCACTGCAAGGCCACTTTTGAAAATCTTCAAAAGATCACGGTGACAGGGGGATGTTCCCAGGGACTGGAAGAAAGCAAATATTCCTATCTTCAAGAATGGGAAGAAGGAGGACTCAGGGAAATGCAGGCTGCTTGGCCTTGCCTCAGACCCTGGAAAAGTGATAGAGCAAATGATTCAGGAAACTATTCCTAGATATATGAAGGAAAGGGAGGTGATTTGGAGAAGTCAGTAGGGATTTACAAAGGAATAATCATGCTTTAATAGTCTATAGCTTTCTTCAATGAGATGATCAGTTTGATGAATGTGGGCAAATCAGTAGGTTGTTTACCTCAACCTCAGTAAGGTTTTCAACTCTGTCTCCCATAACGTTCTCACAGACAAGCTGATGAGGCATGGGCTAGATAAGCAGACAGTGAGGTGGACTGAAAACTGGCAAAACTGCCAGTCTTAGGGGGCTGTGATGAATGGCACAGAGTCCAGCTGGAACTTGTTGCATACCCCATGTGTTACTGCGTCCTGTGCTAACTTCATTAACAACCGGACAATGGGACAGCATGCACTGGGAAAGTCTGCAGCTGATACAACAAATGGTTGTGCTGCCATCTACAGGGGCCTCGATAAGCTGGAGAACTGCACAGAGGAATCACCAAATCACAGAATCACAGAATTTCTAGGTTGGAAGAGACCTCAAGATCATCGAGTCCAACCTCTAACCTAACACTAACAGTCCCCACTAAACCATATCGCTAAGCTCTACATGGTTTAAAAAACCATGAAAGGAAAACCATGAAAGGAAACCCATGAAGATCAACAGTGAGAAACACAAAGTCCTGAATCTGGGTAGGACTAAACCCAGGCATCAGTACAGCTCAGTGTCAGTCTAACTGGAAAACAGCTTTATAGAAAAAGATCTGGAGGTCCTGAAGGACACCGTGTTGCATATGAGCTAATAATGCGCCCTAATGGCAAAAGTGGCCAATGGTATCCAGGGCTGTGTTATACCAATGGAGGTGATCCTTATTCTCTATTCAGGGCTGGTGAGGCCACATCTGGAATGCTGCGACAAATTTTGGGCTCTCCTGTGCAAGAGGCATGGTAAACCTACTGAAGGGCCGTAAAGGTGATTAAGGGATTGGATTCTCTCTGTTATGAGGCTAGGCTTGAGAACTGGGATTGTTTAGCCTGGAGAAGTGATGGCTCTGGATCTTCTCGCTGTGTGTAAATACCTGATGGGAGGGTGTAATGAAGATGGAGCTGGGCACTTCTCAGTGGTGCCCACTGTGAGGGTGGTTGAACACTGGAAGAGGTTGACCAGAGAAGTTGTGGAATCTCCATACATAGAAATATTAAAAAAAAAAAAAAAAAAAAAAAAAGAAAAAAGACTTGCAACAGCCCTGGACAACATGCTGTAGCTGACTCTGCCTGAGTAGATTGGATTAGACAATCTCCAGAGATGCCTTCCAACCTCAATTATGCTACAATTCTATGATTTCCTTTGACCAAAATGAGGATTGCAGTTTGTCTGTCTCCAATTATCAATTCTTCATTTTCCTTAGAAAAAAAATGACACAAATCTCTAAAGCCAATTTTATTGTTAAATACATAAATCAAAATGTTTTGGAGTATTATTTCCAGGTTTTGTTGCTGTAAGGGTATTTTTTTCTCCCACATGAAACTACTAGCAAAAGAGTTTTAGCCAAAAGAAAAAGTCAATCTCTAACATGCTCCTTCAGAGAAGCTAGAAATGTCTGCAGGGCTTGCCAGAACGACCCCTGCCTTGAACTAGGAGGTTCTTTGTCTTCATCCCACTGAGCAAGACTTTTAGTCCCTATGTGGGTCTAGAAAAAATGTTACATACTCATTCATCAATGCAAGCAAAAGGAAAGAAAAAGAAAAACCCTCCTTATTTATACTGCTAGTCCTTATTTATACTGCTAGCTTAGTTTTTTTTTTTTTTTTTTTTTTTTTTTTAATAATATATCCATTGTTCTTTCATATGGTCATGGTGACTAACAGCTTTAATAATGTGTGAGCAGCTAGACTTGATTAGAACACCATTGTATTATAAAATTCAGCCTCTTTTAAGAGAAATTAGCATTTCTACACAGCTGATCAGGAACCAGGATTCCTGTTATATATGAAATTCCAACATATTAAAAAGTCATTCTGATTTGAATTGCAAATATAAAACGATGACATTCCTGTGAAGTTAAAATTAAAAATCCCCACACAGTTCCTGCACACAAACATGCATCTTCTCAATAATTTATAAACAAGCTTTAAGGAGGTAGTTGCTGGGGTCACTGAAGAGGTTGCACTCACCAGCTTAATAAATTGTCTTTCCAACCATAAGGACGTTCTTAGTGACAAAACTAAAAAAAATAAAATAAAAACTCAATAAAATAAAATAAAAAAACCACCATTCTGCTTTGTTCTGATTCTTGTAAACTTCTAAAGTTATTAAAATACCACACCTCACTAATTACATTTCTTGCTTTGCACACCTTGGACCATTATTGCTGAGGTGAAGGGAAAAAAAAAGGCTTTTCAGCAGGAAAACGCTTGCAGCTCAGTTAAAGCCATGAAAACAAAAAAATAGAGACTCATAATGATTCTTCCTTTATAGAAGAAATGTATACAGAGTATACAGAATAACATACCTATTTCCCATCTCATAAAGATCCATGGATAGATAGGTAGACATAAGCTAACCTAGCTATAAGTTGTAATAAACTCTATACAGCTTCAAAATTATTATACAGATATTTTCAGATATCCTAATACCATTTTTACCTCTCTTCTTTTACTTTTGTGTGCTCTAAGCTCAGTACAAAGCACAAGTCATCCAGACTTGGGATTCACCAGCAACTGCTCACATAAACCAACCTGAGGTTTGATAATTATATATTCATTTACTAAAATAAATATTACAATATTCAAAATACTGCAAGACCTTGGAATTGAGCAGGCTTGATAAAGATATGAACAGTGCATAAAACTGTCCCATTGTTTTGGAACAAGGTGTTATAATTGCCCTGCAACATAACACTGTGGTATGGCAAATCCAAAGATTTCTGCTAGTCAGGTCACACTGAGATACTAAAAATTAAAATGATCAAAAAAAGCAGCAGTAATTACAGCCACAGCAAATTCCCCATAAAGGTAGTCTCTGGGGTCCTGGCAAGGGTGATTTGAATCTCAGCACTTCTCACTGCTCAGAAGTGATGCCAAGTGACATGACTTCCATCACATATTGCAAGCTGAGCCTGGCATTCCCCTCAGCACCCACTACTTGGGCATGTCCTTCAAGGTCCTTACAAAATGCACATTTCATTCCATCACCACCAGCTGATGCACACAGAAAACTGATGAAATCCAGTTGCAATCCACTGATGACAGACTGCTGATGCACACCTCCACAAAATCTTCCCAGTAATGAACGACAGGCATAAACACTAAGACAGAGGGCTCACATACCTCAAAATTGATGCTTACTCCTATTCTTTTTCCCTTTCAGCAACAGAAATACATAGGACCTAAAGAATTATCAAGACCTTCCAGTTCATACAATTTATGCTGCTCCTTTCTAACCTCTCACAAACACAGATCCAACCCAGGTATTTCAGATTATATCCATTACACAGGAAGGACGCTGACCTCCAGCAGCTCCTCTGGGCACAAGACCAGCAGCATCTTACAGAGCACTTCTGACAGGTCAGTAGTGTTGGGAAAGTTGAGATAATGAGTTCAGAGCAGCACTTTTGCCAGACATAGGGGCATAACAGCCTTCCCTACTCTGTTTTTTTTTTTTTTCTTCGTAGTTATAGAAGTATGTTGTGTTACAATGCCTTTGGGGTTGAAGGAAAGTATTGATTAAGCTGCCAACTTCCCATTTTTTCCCCTTGGCATCCCAGGCTTCAATTCCCTTTTAAATATGAGCTCAAGAGAAGTCTGTAAAAGTCACTCCTGATTCTCTCCTGACACAAATATAAGCCACAAGCAATGGAAAGGTAGTCAGTGACATTAGCAAGGAAGAACAGAAAGCTGTCCCTGAGTGTCTCCTCCACCCCATGCTGTAAAGCGGATATTAATGTTTTCTTTAAATCTCAAGGCATTAACACTGCTTCATCGCTATTCTGCCAGTTTCATTAATTGCACTTCTATTCCAATCATTTCATAAGCAGACTGTACTTATAATCTGGCTATTTATCCTAATGTTTGATGTTTCTGACTCATATAAATACATTACGTTTGAATGCAGAAAAGTACTTTGCATGACAAATTTGAGATTTCTGCTGGAAACATTTGACTGAAATTTATTTTTGCTATCCATAGGGAATAAGCCTCAACATTATTTGATTGTTATTCACATTTTGGTAATCGCATTATGAACCTCTACTAAGAAATGAAATGGCAATGTGCCTTTTTTCCTCTAAAAGCAAACGTCTTCCTCCCAGAATCACAGACCTTGAAAAAGCATTATAAAATTAAAAAGCCAACAAAAATAAAATGATGGATCTGTGCTTGAATATTCATTAAAACACGACATTGCTTAGTCACTGCTCGCCATTTAGATGATATATTGTGCTTAAGCAAGCTTAAAGCAACAAGGGGAATTCAGTCTTGTTTTTATGGGATGGGTGCAGATTTTAATGGACAGATTCCTAACAGTGCTCAGCCATCCTAATTGCATTAATATTGCTAGGCTATGAACCACTTTGTATCAGTTGATGATCTGACTTTATGTTGTAAGTAAGACCGCAGAGAAATAGCAACTGAATTCATTTCTGGGTTTTATTCAGATCTATTTTCATAGTCTTCATTCTGTCCAGCAGCTGCTCTACCTACAGTCCTTTATACGGAACAGCACATGCTTGAGTTGTCTACTGGAGTTATTAGCCCTTGGCATTGCTTGCCCTTTGTTTAAATGTTGTTGTACTCATCTCTCCCAGAGACTTCCTCTAGCATTTCCCATCTTAGCAGAAAATTTACCAGAGTTGATCTCTTCTTGTAGAGCTATCATCAAACACTACAAGCACAAGAGAAGATGATGTAAAAAATAACTTTGGGCTACTAAAACCCAAGGGTTAAGTTCATCTCTTGTTTCGCTTCACAAATCTAGGGATCTTTTAATTGTGTCCCTCTCTGCCTTTAGACTTTATGAGCACCAAATCACAGCAGGTTTCTCTCCAGAATTTGCTGAAAAAACAACAAAACTACAACTAAGCAAAAAAGCTGCCCTTTTTAACATCAGTTACTTACCCTTTTTAACATCAGTTTTCTAACCTGAAAACCTGATCTATTTCCTTCTCTCTGACCATTTGGCAGTAGCTGAGGATCTCCTTTGCCTTGTTATACTGGCCCCAAACTCCCATTGATTGAGTTTCCACCAAATAACTAGAAGGGCACCTTTGTCTTCTGTACTTGGGAAAAATACGAATGCAGAGCCATGGTGAAAATGGACACCCATAGGAACAGACAGCCTCGTGCACCAAGCACAGCAGCTCCACTGAACCAGGTGTGCCTCCATTCAGAGTGTGGGGAGGAAAGGTTGTTCAACCTCACAACACTATGGGCACCTTCCCCAGCTCTGGTAAAAGACCTCAGGCTCAGCCCCATCATAAGAAAGCAGGACAGAGGCTTCTGCCCAGCTCTTTCCAATTGCAACTCAGGGAGCCAGCCATGTATTCTTCTCACAACCCATTATGCTATATGTTCACTTACAGCATGGCTTGAAATCTTTTGTGTTGGAGAGTGAAGCAATCAGAAATAATTAGGAGACCTGTCAAAACCAGGACTTTGAAAAATCATCTGTTAGATTTTAGCTTGTTGTAGTGTAAAAACATTATGTGCAGTTTGCAACTGTTTTATCTCTCTGTATAAAAATGCTACTTTATAAAATGTCATAACATGCTGAAAAAGTCATAGTTTGCTCTAGAAAACTCAAAAGTTGGGTCAAATCCTACTGAACATAGCCAAGATACTTGCTCTAGGAACAGCAAAGCTGGTTCAGCTGTTTGGATGACCACTGTATGATGGATGCACAGAGCTATGCAGTTTGCTTAGCTGATGCTTTTTGAAAGGGGTAAAAAGTCCTTCTCGATTTGTTATCAATGTAATGTCCACTAGTCAAGTAGTGCATATTAGTGCTAAAGACAGATAAGTGGCTTAATAATTTAGTAAGTGTGATTAATAGAAACATGCCAACCCATTTAACTGGATAATTATTATCTTTGCATTACGATTCTCACAATTAAACTAGCACAATCCAAACATCCACATGAATTACACACATCAAGAAAAAGATATTCTGGAGTTCAAACTTTATTGTTTTCCTTAATAATTGGATGTACCCAGCAGTCTGACTGCCCAGATCAACAGTGCGTGTTGGCTAGCTCAAGGCCCCCCTCATTGATCTTTCGCACGCATGGCAAATTAGCCAGTAGGATAGCAGCTTGCAGCCCCTTAATCCTTTTAATGGTTTTGTTCTTATTGAATCAAGTGGCATAGGAACAATTGGATTGTCATCACAGTTTCTTTTCCTATTTTTTTCTCACTCCTTTTCTTGAACACTGCTTTAATTCCCCTTCCTTGTGGTGACTTGCTTCTAAGAATAGCAATGGCCTGGTGGAAAAGAAGGAAGAGGAAGCACCAGGGGAACATGTCATACACAGCAAACACTGCAAAAAGAAACATGCGAAAACACACATTTTGTGTTGTTTTGCCAAACAGGGTTTTATATGGACACAAGCATCTATTGATCTTTATTTATTTATTTATTTTTAGATAAGCAAAGACATGTTCCTAAAGTATGCAATCCATTTTCAATCTCTGTTCCTGTAAGCACTCTTTTATGCCTCTGAACACTCCTGCTGCCCATCTCTGAGCACACTCCAAATCTGTGGACTTGTGTGATGAGGTGATCAGGAATGTATTATTTCAGATTATCACAGAATCACAGAATCATCTAGGTTGGAAGAGACCTCCAGGATCACCGAGTCCAACCTCTGACCTAACACTAACAAGTCCTCCACTAAACCATATCACTAAGCTCTACATCTAAACATCTTTCAAAGACATCCAGAGATGGTGACTCAACCACTTCCCTGAGCAGCCTATTCCAATGCCTATTCAGTAAAGAAGTGCTTCCTAATATCCAATTATAAGGAACAACTGGTTTATACGGTGGCACTTGAGTATTTTCCATGTTATTCTCCAAGCTGATGCAGCTTCTGTTCTCAACCTGTATCATTTTAATGTAAAATTATGGGAGATTTTATGTCTCAAATACCTTTGGGCCTGACCCATTTTTTTTTTATATATGATATTGATAACAAAATTCAAACCTCTCCCTAGCAGCTTCTGTCAGGCTATGCAGCACGCTGGCACAAGAGGCTATTAGCCAGACATTTCAAACTCTTTCACTGTCAGCCATAACCCTAGTAAAGACTGCAATTGGAGCATACAGCCAAAGCATTTTGTGATTTTTATTTATGGAGGCAGAGGTAAGTGTAACTTAGGTTAGTAAGCTGGGCTGCCAACTCTCAGAGCACAGAAGTAGGTACACTTGCTACTCAGCCTCTAGGCATCAACTCTGGCCAAGATTTGGAGTGGATGTCTGGAAAGAGAAATCACTTAATAACTTAATCAGCCAAGATGAATTAGCAGATCTTGTGAACCACAGCTTAAGCAAACTGCAGCCAGTTTCCATGTCTCTTTTGAAGACCATCTTATTTATCTCAAAATAAAAAAATAAGAAAGCCTCAAACCAAATCAATAAAAATGGCAGAGAACAAAGAAATTACAACAACAAAAATCTAATGATGCTTTTCCTAAAAGAAATCAGATGCCTGGAAGCATTCTCAAAAGGCAGTGGTCTGTTGCTTTTGGTTGCCATTTGCCAGTGACGTGGAGAAATTCTTTCAGAGAGAGTGCATCATGCTGGTGAATAGAATGGCAACCCTCCCACATTTACTCACACATCATTGCTTTTGGTATACCTTAAGAACACAATTTATTCACACTTGGGCCCAGACTCTCTGCTAGTTGGGAGCTGGGTTTTATTGTTTAACTCCTAATCACAAGGAAAATAAGCTATTGTTGTGATTATGGTATCTATATTGAAAAAAGAAACCTTTCAAAACAAACACCCTCCTCTGTCCCAAAACATGCTTAAGCACAACCTATCCTGTTATCTATTCATTCTTCTAGATCAGTTTGCTCCAATTTACCTGTATAGAGTATAGAAAGAAAATCATACCACTCCAGAGTGTTGCCAAAATTTATGAAAATTTGTTTACATAAAGAAAAAGTCCAATAATTCTGACCCTCGAACTTGCCCTTTAATTTCTGTAATCAAGTTATTTTATGGTATGAATTTCTAGCAATGTCCAAGGAGTGAAACTAGCTAGATTGTTTTAGGTCATTATTTTGAAGGGACATCTAAAACCCACCGATAAATGGCAGCTTTGCAAACAGCATCCACAAGATCTTGGCCAAATGTTTAGGGGGCAGATGGTGTCAACTACCACACCTCTACTATTCATAGAATCACAGAATATCCTGAGTTGGAAGGGACCCACAAGGATCATTGAGTCCAACTCCTGGGTTTCCACAGGACCACCCCAAAATCAGACCATATGTCTGAGAGCATTGTCCAAACGCGTCTTGAACTCCGGCAGCTTGGTGCTGTGACCTGTTCCAGTGCCTGACCACCCTCTCGGAAACTAACATCAACACACTCTGACAGTATATACCAGATGAAGGCTCCCCTTAGGATCATTAATATTTGCTGCTTTGTGCAGTGCTATCATTATTTAGGTCATTAGAAAAGGGGTGTAGAATGCTGCCATATCAGAAATGTGGCATTTTCCCTGACTTAGAGTATCATGCCTTAAACAGGGAACTGTAGCTAGACTCTCAGGAGCCTAGATTTTTATTCCTTAAGGGTTTTTCCAGTGTGGTTATGCCATCAAAATCTTTCTAGTATCACGAGTTTTAAACCAGCTCTTTAGACTATAGCTCAGTCTAGTTTGCTTAGTGAAATAGCTACATGTAACTGAAGAGATGTTATGCCAGTGTCACTCTGTTGTATAAAATGACTGGCCTCTGACTGACATACCTAGTTAAGCTGAGAAAATGTCTTGGATATCTTATCCCTTAAATCCTTGTGATTTGTGTGATTAATGATAAAATTTGTTGAAATCAGAAATCTGCTGATTCAGTCCTTATTTTTCAAGAGACTACTGAATTTGTCTCATGAACTGGATAACCCAAGTTTTTATTTCATCTTTGCACCCTCAGTTTATAAAGCTTAATGTAGCTTTTATTCAAATACAGTCTTACAGCTGTATTCTCCCTGCTTAGCATCATGTTCTTTTTTGTTGATACTTGTCAGAATATCATTGACATTAACCTAATACTTACAAAATACAATGATTTTTATAGCTGCCTTAAAATCTTATGAAGCATTCAGTAGGAAGGTAGCCAAAGTTCAAGCTGATTTGAAAGTTTACATTTTAAAGGAGAAACTAAGATAAAATTTTAGTGTCCTGGATTTTCAACTAATAATACAAATAGAATATCAGAAGTAACAATTCTTCATCAAAACTAGAATTAATCTGAAATATTAGCATAAACCTGAGACAACACAGTCAAGCTAAAAGATCATAAGCAACAACCCATGTCTTGGCTTTGTATTACTGTAGTATAGTAGAGCATAACTTGTAAGAAGCTTTAACAAAATACTTTCTAGTTCTTTAAAGTAAAAGGGTAACAAGAAAAAAGAAAGGAGAATACGGGGGGGGGGGGGGGGGAGGTTTACAAAAATATTATTCCCGCTGTCATGGAAATGTAACATTTGAGATTAAAGAAGTACACAAGTGGAGATCCTTTGCCCAGTGAAGTCTTATTTTCATGGAAATAAGGATGTGGATAAAAGTGGGTGAGTAGGGGATGTGATATGGGTAAAACACATGTGTGGGTCTCAATTTTACAGTTTGGCTGACTTGTACACATAGACCTGAAAGTGTAACAGACCTGAAATGACCATTACAAATGACTATAAACCTAGAGTAAAATAAAATGAATATGTATAGGGACAGAGCACACAAACTGAGCAAGAATATGTTCAGTGAACGTTTACTTCAGAGAACAGTGACATTTTACTTGAATAAAGCTGGTCTGAAAAATTTCACTTCTGTAGCAGGCCTTCTTATAAGAAAGATTAATCTCTTTTAAAACAATTCAACTGTTGCCTGAAAAACAAACATTAGAAGACAGGTACTTTTAAAAATGTATTTCACTGATAGAAACTGTGAGAAAATATGCCCACTTCAACTGGATGGATGACCTGCCGAGATGAGTCTTGAAGTGAGTCAAGACCTGCAACAAGTCTCAACAGTGAGTCAGGACCTGCAACGAGGTGAGCCAAGCCTCCAACAATTTATTTTTTAAATATTTTATGCCCTTTGGCTGGGGAAGGTGTAATAATCTGTGATGTTTTAGTGTTACTTCCCACCTCCACAAAACTCTTAGGGCACAAGGAGGGGTGTCTCCTTGGAGGGTGTCGAGGTTTAGGAAGATGCTGGGATGTTTGGCCTGCGCCTGGGGGTCCTGCAGGTGCTGGAGCCCAAGTTAGGCTTGGTGGCTTCCCCGGCATGAGGCATTTGCTCTTTCCACCACCTCTAAGTGTTTAAACCTCTACTAGCAGGTAACTGTTTAACCTGGATCCACAACAGCTCCATTGAGAGACATTAAAAACTCAAAAGTGACAGCTGAGGCAAATGTTTATCAAAAAAATAAACTGCAAGCACAGAGCAAGCATCAGGCATTAAAAAAGCCACTGTAGGCTGTATAGCTCCTCTGATTATATCCCACACTTTATTTCTTTTCACTCTATATTGACTGAATCAAAAATCAGTGGAGACTAGCTATGGTTTTTATGTAATTCGCAATTAGTCCTGTTCGTCTATAATGGATCATACATTCCTTTATTCTCTTCTTCTCTGTTATACACAACTGCCCCAAAAGTAGTGGAGTAGTACCATAAGTAGTAACCCTGGTGAGGCAATAGGAAGAAATTTGCCTTATTGATTTTGTATCATACTAGTTAATGCTTCTCAAATAACAGATTTAATGTCTAAAAGTTGCAAAGTACTCATTTGAATATCAGAACATCTCCCTTAAGAGGTTTAAGAAATTGCCTCGTAGGACATGAGGAAGAGAATGCTAGTTAAAATTTTGCCAGTAGATGTCTCTGCTAAACTCACTGAAGGGAACACACTAAGTTTTAAACTAAGCTACAACAAAATGCAAGTGGCAGTTTGTGCCTTTAAACTGAAGAGTAGGGGTAAGAGCAACTAGGTCACTAGCAATTCTCATGACTATTCTGTCATAATCACAATAAAAGTGGATTTTACTCAAAACTCAGTGACACCCAAGTTAATTAAATATTAGTTTTGTCTCCTGTTATTATCTCACTGACTAAGAAGAATTCATGAAAGGCTAAACTTCTGTGTGAATATTCTTGACAGAAGTTAAGAATTTAGAGTCTTGAGGGGAAAATGTTTTTATCATTTAAATTCCAGCTTTTGTGAAAACTAACAGTCCATTCTTACTTCCAACAGAGAATTTACTTAGTATTTTCTTGCAAATTTTTTTAAAAAATGTATATGGGAGAACAAATTTTAGTTTTAGGCTGAAATAGAGCAGTACATGTAAGAATAATTATGTCCCAATTGATAACATTCAGAGATTCTTATATTTTCTTTACATCTATATGTTGTTTGGCAATGGTCTTGTTTGGAAAAGCACAGCTTCTAAGCAAAGAAACTAATATTAGTTTCTCATAATTGGCACTTGTCGTTAACATACAGCATGATTTTCTGATTAATAATGAAGAAAAGATCTCAAAAGGCACAGATCAGCTGGAAAAGCATCTGCTTAAAATACACACACGTAATTAGGAGAGGACGTCAAACAGAATTGATTACATATTTCATGGGTATATGTCAAAGAGTATAAAGCAGTTGACTTAACCCCAGGGTGACTTCAAGAGGATTTTCTCTATCTAGTGTTTGTGATTAGCACCATATAATCTGGATCTGCTGAACAAGTAGAGTTTTACACAATATGCAAATTTCCTTTCGCTTTAATTTAGCCCCTTTGGATTTAGCATAAAATCTCTGTGTTGCATGATGGGCTGAAACAGCTGGATCCAGTTAGCTAGGAAATTAAAAATGTAGTAAATGAAATAAGGTAATTCTTGCCACGGTAACCAATGTGCATTGGCATGGGACCCTGACATATGCAGAGGGATGGCTGCAGTGCACGCCCTAGGACCAGACAGACCTTCTTGCAAATACCAAAACACTGATCCCTTCTCCTGTTGCAGAGTGCTCTAGTTCTTCATATAATTAAATTTATTTCACTGCCCTATCAAGATTCATTTTCTACGTGTATATTGGTAAGAAACCTGTTAAGTATCTGTCAAGTAAATTAGTATCCACAATGTAACATTTTATTTCCTTGTTAGCATATCAAGACATGGCAAAATTAATTAGCAATATATTACATTGTTTAAGACTTAATGGAATTAATTCAAGTCTCATTTTATTTTCCATTTGTGTTTCAGCTCTGGTTTTCAGCTAGTACTACACAGGGTATTTGAGTATTTCTTGTGCAGGGTTAAGAATATAACTGCATGATTTTTAAATTATTTTTTTTTCCTATTTAAAAATGGTATTCCAAGAATAACCAAGACCTTGACCCACTAATCAATTTAGGCAGCAAAAAATCTTTGGAAGGTCTGCACCCAAGTCTAACTATGAAAACCCTCACCTCTTTGAAAAATGTGGTCCCACAGCCTTTATACATTCTCTATCTCTTAGCAGTGATAATGGCAACTTTGTAGTGAAACTGACAAGTCCGTAATCTCCTAACTACATCTGACACAGAAAATGATCTTCTAGGGAGGAAGATATTAAAGACAGAAAGTGTTTTTCCAAGATTTCCTTTAGCCATGTGTCGGCAGTGCTGGGTCAGTATATGAGCCAGCAGATCAGAGTTTCATTACTCTTGACTGCTGTTAATATTCCTACAAGCTTTATTGAAGAGTAGGGTCTTATACCCATTCTCTCTTGATGTAGGCTACAATACTTTCTCCTATTTTGTTTATTGAAAGTGACAGATTTCACAACACTACCTCAGGCAGAACTGGGAATAGACTCTGTATCTACAGAAAGAGAAAAAGGTATTTCAGACTTGCCTTCCAAATACATGATATGTGCTTGGCTGTATTTTCAGATAATTGCACAAGACTATCTCACCTACTTGCTCATTTTGTAATACTGAGTCTGTAATTGTTTTAATTCTATCTACAGCCATTAGCAAATATGTGCTCTGTTGAGCATGACTTTCCTAATAAATTAACAACAGTCCCAACAACAGCTTCTTTTGATGCAAAAGAACCAACTGAGCTTTCTTCCTAATCTGCTTTAACCAGTAAGTTGGAAATGAAAATGATCACAGGCTTCTGAGGTCAGCTGTACATATTCTTTTTTCCAACCTGACTGATTTTTATTTTTATTTTATTTTTAATAACGGGGACATTCTCTCCATGGAGATTGATTTTTTTTTTTTTTTTTTTTTTTGCCTTTGCAAAATAGTTCCTCTGCTGTCAGAATGTAAGCCTTTCCCTCTCAGAGAAAGCCACATCTACCTGAATAAGCTTGGATTTGAAGCATGAAATATATGTTGCAAATCAGAAATCACTCTGAATAATAGATGGATGAGCATTTCACAAATAAGAAAACTTATGCGGAGCCTTCACACTCCTTAGGATTTTTCCAACATATTCCCTGTTCTGCTTTATCAGTTTATTTCAGCCAATAGAAATGGAGAGTCTGTTATGCCCAACACAAACAACAATTCCTAAGGAAAGGGTAAAAAGAAAACACAAAATACTCACAAACACTACTTCCACCTCAACTAATCTGACAGTTCAGATTTCTAGTCCCACATGACCATTAAGCAGGAAGGTTCTTTAAAAGTCAAAAAATTTCTTATGCCATGCTAAGCTAATCATCTAAGCTCCCTTAATAGACAATGAGAAGAACTGTCATTGCTAGCTATAACTCACTTCATCTCAAATATTCAAAATAGGTCAGAGAAATCAAGGTGGTGAAGCACTGTCTCTTTCCATGGATTGCAATGGGAATCTAGATAGTCAGATCAGACATTGGTTCTGAGAACAATGTAAGGTAAATCCCACCCAGAGTCCAAATCCAGATCTAGAAACTCTTTCAGGAAGCAATTCTGCACCAAGTGGGTAAATGAGCACTGACTGGCATAGGCTGCCCGTAAAGGCTGGGGAGTCTCCTGCCCAGACATGGTCCCAGGCAACCTGCTCTGGGTTTCCCTGCTTGAGTAGAGCATTGGACAAGATAGCCTCCAGAAATCCCCTACCAACCTCAACCATTCTGTGAGTCTGTGAACACAGTTACCTAACTCACTGCTCCCCTGAATATTAGTATGTACGTGATTCAATAAAAGTCAAGTAAACTTTGTGTGTGAGTGAGGAAAGGCACTCAAGCCTCTCAAGTCCTCATCTAGCACTCTAGCCATTGTATTAGCCCTCTTCTCATGGCCTCATTGACTTCAGCTTGTAAGAGTGTCCATACAAATGAGGTCTGTGTCACCTCTGTGCCTGGCAAGATCATGGAGCAGATCCTCCTGGAAACTATGCTAAGGCCCATGGAAAATAAGGTGATGACAGCCAAAACAGCTTCAGTAAGGGTAAACTGTGCCTGACAAATCCGGTGGCCTTCTATGATGGGGTTACAGCATTGGTGGATGGGGAAGAGAAACTGACATCATCTACCTGGACTTGTGCAAAACATTTGACATTGTCTTGCACAGTATCTTTGAGTCTAAATTGGAGAGATATGGATTTGATGGGTGGACCAGCTGGTGGGTAAAGAATTGGTGGGATGATCTCAATCAAAGAGTTGCAGTCAATGGCTCAGTGTCCAAGTGGAGATCAGCAGCAATGAGTGGGGTTCCTCAGGGGCTGATATTGCACCAGTGCTGTTTAACATTTTTGTCAGCAACATTTACAGTGGGATCTAGTACACCCTCAGCAAGTCTGTTGATGACACCAAGCTGTGTGGTGTAGTTGACATGCTGGAGGGAAAGAATGCCATCCAGAGGGACCTGGACAGGCTTGAGAGGTAGGCCTGTGCGAACCTCATGAGGTTCAACAAGGCCAAGTGCAAGGTCCTGCATCTGGGTTGGAGCAATCCCAAGCAAAAACGCAGGCTAGGTGGAGAATGGATTGAAAGCAGCTCTGAGGAAAAGGGACTGGGGGTGTTGGCTGACAAGAAGTTCAACATGAGACGTCAATGTGCACTTGCAGCCCAGAAAGCCAACCGTATCCTGGGATGCATCAAAAGAAGCCTGGACAGCAGGTGAAGGGAAGTGATTCTCCCTTTCTGCTCTGCTCTCATGAGACCCCTCCTGGAGCCCTGAGTTCAGCCCTGGGGCCCCCAGCACAAGGATGTGTTCTAACAGAGCAAGTCCAGAGGAGGGCCATGAGGATGATCAGAGGGCTGGAGTACCTCTCCTATGAAGACAGGCTGAGAGAGTTGTTGTTGTATTAAACTACATGAGGGTTGATTTAGATTAGCTACAAAAAGAAATTCTTCACTTAAAGGGCGGTGAGGCACTGCCACAGGTTGCCCAGAGAAGCTGTGGATGCTCCAATTCTAGGGGTGTTCAAGGCCAGGCTGGATGGTGCTTTGGTCTACTGGGAGGTGTCCCTGCCAAGGCAGGGGCATTGGAATTAGATGATCTTTAAGGTCCCTTCTAATCCAAACCATTCTGTGATTCTAAGATTATACTATAGAGGTTCTCATACATCAATAGGTCAGGGCTTAGTTTCACAGAAGCCATCTGATGCAAAGCAGATAAATCTCCTTTCTTGTATTAATCCATGTACACTAAGGTACACAGAACTGCAGGAACGTCAGACTGCAAAGGTAGCATTCATGTTGGTAAGACCTTGTTCAAAGGATAATCTGAATAGAAATGAGGCTTCACAGTTTAAGTCAAGGATAAACAGCATCCACACACAAAGCGATAAAATACACTGATTGATTAGTAATTTGCTCTGCTATGGTTAAAAAAAAAAAAGTTAACTTTTTTGGTTAGAAATGCAAAAGTGCAATGGTTTATTTTGTAGTACATAAAGAGAGTAGGTATAGAGATAGATTAATCACTGCAATTTATTAAATGTCCTCCCATCTTGCTTTCTTGGTTGTACACTACTATATACTTCTCCTGATTTCAGTGATAGGGAGAGAAGAGGCCTGGGATGTTATCATTCTTGTTAGATCACCAACCACTGCCTTGAAGAAACTGAACTAGCACATGGACAAACTTTACTCTTATCAGCTCATTAACAACTTTGATTTATAGCTACCGCAGCTCAAGGAAGGCCTCCAAATTCTTATGTTAACAATCATGGCTGGAAAAAAATGATTAGCAGAGAGAGAAAGCAGACATGAATGCACAACTAATGACAACAATCCTGTCTTAAAGGCTGTATTTGGGAATGACAAATGCAAGAGTGCACTTTATCACTCCTCAGGATTCAGAGCAGCAGTTCTTCTAAATCATTGGGTCTTTGTAAGACAGTGGCATTTCTGCTGGTTTTAGTAAAGACCATAACACAGTAACACTGAGGATACTAACAAGTTCAGCAGCTGCCATATTCCTCATGACAATGCTGTTCTTTCTATTTCTTCCCCATGTGTTTTTATTTGATTTTTTTTAAAACCAACAGTTAGACGAAGGTGTATAAATCATACCAAAAACCAAAGGGCATACTGCCATCTTACTTAAAGCAGTTTTACACCAGGATGGTTCCAGTAACTACAGAAGCAAATCCCGATCTACAGTATAGAAGTGCAACTAGTAGGACACCCAATACACGTGTGTAATTTCTTCATCATCCAGGGATTAAACAATGCACATAAAGATGGATGGAAGAGGGAAGGCAGACATGGGCCATACTAACTGGTATACACAAGACTTTCTGGTGCTAATAGTGTATGGTTAAACATTCCTTGAAGAGGAATCAGTAAATCCAGCATCCTTTTACATGGTAACACATGGAGCTCCCTCAAAGCAAAAATGCCTCAAGTTTCTTATACTCATTAATATCTGGGGACCTGCAATGCACATAGCGTGCCAAAGGAGAAGTTCTCAGTAACTGCAGACCCCAAGAGCTCAGTTATCACTGCAGGAGCAAAAAGCCCATCAGCAATGTTCCCTGCCAGCACTGGCCTTGGCAAGCCAGTGCCACAGCACCTGTGCTGATCCCCCAGGTATTAGTTGCTTCGGCTTCCTCTTTCCAGATGTCTCCCAAGCACGAAAAGACTGCTGCAAATCCCTCCTCTGTAATAATACTGCTTGCCACCAAATTCCTTCAACACAGAAGTCTTGCTAGCTGCTTTGTTTGAACACAACAATTATCTCTTGCCAAGTGTATATCTTCTGTCAACTGTGCAGCACTTTTTCTTCATCAGCTCAGCTTACAACAAAGACATTTTCCTCTTGTTTTAGTTCCTAAGAAGTGTATTTTTCTCTCCAGCTGTATTATGCAAAAACACCCAAGACATTTCTGTACTGTACTACCTCTCCCTGCATTATATCTACAAGTCTGAGGAAAGACTGACATTTTTAGTCCTTGCCTAGCCCTCTTCACAGATTAGGCAGCTTGTGAATACAATCCACATCAATATTAGTAAATGCGCATTAGAACAAAACCAAAAACATAAAAGCAGTTTTCATTTCTAGAAATAAACCTTATATACAGATTAAACCCTCCAAAAGCAGCCTTGGAAGGATTTTTTCCTGCTAACTCACCTTTTTATAGCTTCTGAAATCAAGCC
Organism: Heteronetta atricapilla; assembly: GCA_011075105.1. NCBI lineage: Eukaryota > Metazoa > Chordata > Aves > Anseriformes > Anatidae > Heteronetta > Heteronetta atricapilla. The sequence goes on from CM021732.1 coordinate 90,795,395, forward strand.
CTAGCTGTTCTGCTCTGCTTTCAAGGGTATAACTGATGTGTAGTTTGCATTAGTCAAGTCACAAAAGAAAACTAAGAAACCTAGACTGACATAACATGTTAGCAGCAAGAGCTGGTAGCAGTACATAAATAACTTCCTTTCTAGTTTGTTCTCTAAACCAAGTTCATCTGGGGATAGAAAATAGGAAACAGAAACAGTCACCTCACTAACCATGAAAGGAGAGGAGAGATTTTTGTCTTTTGACGTACCTAGTAGTGTCATTATCTGGGAATCAGAATACCTTTGGCCTTAAGCTTTTTTTTTAATAACCCTTTCATATTTATAAGTCTTACCTTTCTTTCTGACGCCAGAATTTAAAATGTCCTCTCTTTAGTGTACCCATATAGTCATATTTAGAGTGTGGATACAGCATCTTTTCCCCAGTGTCAATTTGTCAAACATTTTTTTTCTCATGAAAAAAGACATCAACAAACCCTATTGATCTTCCAAGTGCAGTTACAGAAGGTGTTAATTGTGAGCAGCGAAGTGAGGAGACTTGTATAAATTGTCCAGGCTTCTTTTACATTACATTTCATCTTGTGGCAAATGGTTGGCAGAGGGAAAGTAAAAATTTCATCAATGATTCATCCTCTCTCAAACCAAGGGGAGGGTTTCCTCAAAAGTGAAGAATTTTATGTATTTTGGCCAAAATGGAACATCCACTTCCAACACACCTATCACATGCCAGAAAACATGTATTAAGGCCATCTTTAACCTTAAAATATTTAAAAGAAAAACCACAAATCCATTAAAAATATGAATGAAAGCAGCACCAAGGATTAAAGCAGTAAAAAATCACAGGCATTACACCAACTGTCCAAGTGAAAAGTCAAGATGATGGCAGGAAGCAGTCACGAATCTCCACATATAAGAAATTCCAGTGATCCTTGCCAATCTGATCAAGGAAATTAAAATATTTTCTGACCCTGAACTGGATAATTTGTGAAACCACAAGTATTTAAACATGACACACATGAGAGTGTGTACAGTACCATCATCAGGAGGCTGTCCAATATCCCACCACTAGCTGCAACCAGTCCTTGATATATGAGATGATGACAAAAACTAAAACATGGCAGAAAACAACTCAGAAGTCCCAACTTTCGAATCCCAAGGTAAAAATAAAAATTAGCCTTACCATTTAGCATCCTGCACTGTATTTTTTTTTCCAGCTGTTATGTGGTATAATTGACTCTATGAAAGCCAGCACAAGCTTTACTTTCCAACAACCAATCAACAACCCAGTGGCTTTTAAAAGGACTTTAAAAGGACTTCATCATGCTTAGGAGACTTAGTCTGTATTGCACTATTTCTTCCAATACATATTACATTTTACTGTGAAAAGGATTAATGTTTCCTGACTGAATTGACATCATAATTAAAGTAGCACTTCTAAAATAATTGCCAGTGATGTACATTAGCCTCATTTGTAAAACTGATAAATATTTACTAATAAGAACGCATAGCAGCTAAGGTCAAGTTTAAAGATCCTAATATACAAGATGTCTGAAAATGCCTTAAATACTCACACACATCATTATATAACTTTGGCATGAACTATGCCTTCTTGTTAAATGGAAGTTGAGACAGGTCAAGGACTTAGCTGGGATGATATCAGACTTGGAAACAGACCTCTACTTATCTCAGCACAGCCTAATGATGAAACCTTCCATTAGTGATCTCCCTCTCTATCTTCAATAATTACACCGGTCAATCCAGCTACCTTACATCCCAAGAGAACTTCAGCAGTGCTTTCATTACACAGGAGGGAACAATTAATAACAAAATCACTTTGTTTATCTTGCTTGTTTCTGCTCGAGGCTATTTCCAACCCAGAACGAGAACCACTTTTTGTAGTGGGTGAATACAAACCAAGAACTCCAGGAGCTACAGCAAAGAATCATTCAGAAGTGATTCCCATTTGACAGTGCATTTTGCCACTGGAAACTGACAGTTGAAGTGGAAGAAATATATATAAAGTGGATTCAAACAAATCTGCAGTCCTGTATTATGAAGCATTCCTACAGCATGTGATGGCTTTCTTGCATACATGCAAATGACAATAATCTATGTTCAAAAGGAACAGAGTTCCTTCAACAGAAATTAAGTAACCTGCAAAACTTCAATACTTTCTGTGATGTCCAGAAGGCACGGTGAGGGGAAAATGGCAATACCAGATCACTAAATCCCTTGCCACATTGGTCTTGCCAGGCACAGATATGTTCAATGCCTACAGATACCGAAGAGCTAAACATTTGGCAAGGTAAACAAACTGTTCTGGACAGCACCTACCACTTTGTACGCTGTGGTTTGTGATGGAAAAATCCAGATGTGAACAGAGCTGTACAACTTTGTACTACCACCTTTTAATGGTAGTTACTTGATTTCTCTTTTGTATGATCAAATTTTAATTAAAAAAAAATACCAAGTGGAAATGTATGTACACATGTAATCACTCAAATTTTACTATGAAGGGAGATATTGAACATTCCTACTTATGTGGAACAAGTTTTAATTCATCTGGGGTCACATATAATGGTATAGGACTAACCTGACTTTGGGAAAAATTCAGGGATAACCTGGTGTCTAAAATCCTTTGCAGAATTCAATTTATTCTTTCACCATGGATCCCTGTAACTTTCACTGGTCTCTTGTAGATGTTAAGAGGCAGTGCTGGCACTTCCGCTTTTCAGTGTGGCACTCCAGAGTTTGTCTAGAGACCACCAAAGTACCCAAGCTATACCAGTAGTGAAGAAGTTTGTAAATCCAAATATATCACAAACATTGTTTATTTAGTTTCTCAATTTTCTCCTCAGTGTAGGTTTCTTCTCATTCAGTCCTTCAGCCTATATAAATATATATATTTTATCTCACCTCCCTTTGCCTTTCTACTATTAAGCAGTGTGTAAATTTAATTTTTGAAAGGAAAATAAAAATATTCCTTTTTTTTTTTAAATAAAGGAGTATTAGTCTCTAAACTTGTAACAACCTCCATGTTTTTGACCTAGCTATTTTCAGCTTTAAGAAACCTTGCTTTCTAGCAAAAACATAAGCTGTTGCAATAAGCAATATCAGGAAAAACAGAGGTTATTATACATGTTAGAAAACAATAATTAGAATATGCTAAAACAAAAACAAACAAACAAACAAAAAAACCAACCCACAACATTAAAAAAATCTCTGTGAAGCTAATTTAATATAGATGTTGTTATGCCTCAGAAAACTGATATCAATACTTTGGAAGACTTACTAAACTTTTTACCACATCCACAGAAATGTTCCAGCATCCAGAAGACAGCAGTCCATAGTTATTCTCAGAGTGACAGAGCACCATAAAATGCTTTGTAATGATTTTAATCAGGCAGCCTGGTAAAGAATATGGCACTGATATAGTTGAGTGCATTTTTTATTAATGAACAAATACAACAGCTCACCTTGTTCCCTTCAGCATAGTATAAATGCATCTGCTTTGCTATTTGAACCAGTTAAACCGGGGTATTGATGAGTATTGGAGCAAATAAAATACGATATACTTCAGATACTGGAGACAGAAAGCTACTATTAAAGCCAAACTTATATATATATATATATATATATATATATATATATATATATCTTAAAACAAATAAACGAGCAAAACCAAAACTCAATAAGCAATAAATGAATAAAACCCAGAATTAAAGCCACCTGACTCACCCTCATAAATTTTTTGCGGATGAATCCTTTGACAGACAGGTTTCCACATCACCTACCCTAGATTTTCATCACTACTATCCATGAGAAGGCAAATTAAAAGCAATAGTAAAGACTGAAAGGTCTCAACAGACTCTTTATTCTTGTATGTATTCTACCGTTTTATCAACTGCTACACACTTTGTTTGGGGCCAAATATTCCCCTCTGTCTAGTATCAGGAGATTTTTTCAGTAGTTTAGCTGAAATGGCTACCAAGAAAAGGCTTAGATGGATGAGGAATGCAATGGAAGAGATGCTCCTATTACATCAGGCAAACCAGGCAATGCTCCTACACATTAAACCAAAGCAGTAAGCCCTCTTTACAAAGGAATGTGTTTGCTTAAGATCTTACGTTCTTCTGAAGCATTCTGTAGTGCAAGAATGTATGTATAGCAAAGGCTTATTTTGGATCCCTGGTTTCCATGTGGAGTTCCATAAAATAAACCATCCTTTTTCATTGGGGCTCAGTCAGACTCCTGTTTAAGTCACAAAATCACAGAATCATCTAGGTTCGAAGAGACCTCCAAGATCACCGAGTCCAACCTCTGACCTAACAAGTCCTCCACTAAACCATATCACTAAGCTCTAAATCTAAACGTCTTTTAAAGACCTCCAGGGATGGTGACCCAACCACTTCTCTGGGCAGCCTATTGACTTCCACGTGAGCAAGTATCTAAGAGAATATCCCTCAAAAATATTTCTCTGTGACGAAGAAGAAACTAGAAACCTTCATATAAATCCTGGCAAGAAGCCTCCACAGGCACAAGAATAAATTATGCAAGCCTGAAGAACGCATGGTCAGTGTCTCTCTGGACTCAGATCATGATGCACTTTATGCCTTAATATAGGAAACTGAGGAGTGCACTGGAGAAGGGAGGTCCAGAAATTTCACATTAACAGTGCACACACCTGACTATGAGACATATGCCAGGAGCATATTTTGTTAACTTTGCACACTCCACACGTGGAAGTACACCATGGTGACAGGCTCCTGCACAGCCAGGGCTGCATACTTCCCTGGCTAGGTGCAATCTCCCACACCTTTTCAGGCACCGACCCATGACAGCAATCACAGACAGCCTGTGTGTTTGGGGTGCAGAGCCAGACAAGCAGAAGGGCATCCTGGAGTCAACATGGCATGATGAGTGATGCCCCTTGCATAAGAGTGTCTGGTTTGAAGACTACGATCCAGCTCAAGGTTGTACCTGGGACTGCAGTGTTAACTCCCTAGTAGGGGCTTCAAAGATACACAAACGGGGAGCTCAAGAGTTTCAGAATCAAAAGGCTACCTAGCAGGCCACTGGCTTGCACTGGCCTCTTATTCCAGACTACCTGCCTTTTCCTGGGGAAGATGAAATCATGGCAGTAAATGTGCCATGGAAATGATCTTCCCAGAGATATCTACTGCAAAGGGGCCTTTGTCAGGTTTGTGCTGGTTTCCCAAATTTAGTGTGACTGGGGAACGTCAATTCCATAAACTGCAGGAGAGAATGATGGCAGGATATGAGTTTGTTTAGAAATCTCAAGTGTAGTTATACATAGCCACAGGCTCTGATTGTTCAGGGCCAAGTCCAGCCAAATTCTGAATACCCAAGGATAGAGACTTGGCAGGCTTCTCTGGGCACTTGTTCCAGTGTTTGACTGCCCTCATCCTGAAAAAGAATACTTCTTCATACCCAGTCAGAACTTCCCCTGCAGCAAGCTGTGACTTGTCTCTTTTCGTTTCACCTTGCACCTCAGGGAACAGGAACTGTACTACAATTTCACAGCCATGTGCTTCTCTGAGGGAGAAAGCAGAGAATTTCCTTAAGATTTACAGTGGTAAGTTATCTCATATCAAGAACAGAATGAGAAAACAAACAAACAAACAAACAAAAAACTATGTAATGCTGCTTTCCACTACAGTGTTTCAAAGTACAGACAAAAATTAACTGCTGTGAGAAATCAATTTGGAAATTTTGCTGCATGAAGATAACTATGCATGGAGTGGAACTGGATTTCCTATCTATCAAAAAAGCTTTTGGCTGCACTTTAAACTCTCTTCCCTGGTTTCTTTCTAAAGCTGTATTACCAAATAGTTTTTCTGCACCAGATCAAGTTGCCTGGTCCTCATGCACAGCAGGAACTCTTACTGCTTCAAGTATGAATAGGATGTAGCTCAGCTACCTTCTACTATTATTTTCCTATTGCACCTTTCTGAGTGTGAGGCAAACCAGAAGTGCTTGATATACTCAAGTCTTAAATGTGTTAGGTTAGAACAGGCTGGATACTTTATGTTTTTTTTTTATATATATATTTTTTTATTTTTTTTCCAAAGGAGGTTGGAATAATATGATGTGTAAGACCTTAACAAAGCAGATACCCTGAAAAATCTGTTCTTCACATTGATGAACATGGACAGTAAATATAGAAAGGAAAATTAAGCTACAGCCATAGGAAATATGACCAGATTTGTGCCCCAAGTATAAATCTAGAACTTCAGTCTTCATTATTAAAGTCATGTTAACTGACCTGTGAGTTTTTCCAGAACATCAAATCCATGTTTCAGAGCAATGATATCAAGAAAAGAGACTGTGCCGTCTTCAAACCTGAAGAATGGAACAAAGCAGCACGGTAAACAAATCATGCAGCTATGGTACAGACTTCAAATCTATTTTGAGAGGCACTATTTTATGTCCAGTGAATCTAACTTGCAGACTACGAACTCTTCCCTTCGGGATTCCTCTTCCAGTCTTTTAACGTCCTGTGAAGTCAAAATATATTCTTTAAAGCTAGAGGTTCATATGAGAAATTGCTTGTACACAAAAGTTATTTTTTCCCCTTTTGGTCTACTTGTGGATTTTGGATTTTTGGTGTAATGGGTAACAGTTATGTATTGTGCCCTAATCACAGAATCATCTAGGTTGGAAGAGACCTCCAGGATCACCGAGTCCAACCTCTGACCTAACACTAACAAGTCCTCCACTAAACCGTATCACTAAGCTCTACATCTAAACATCTTTCAAAGACATCCAGAGATGGTGACTCAACCACTTCCCTGGGCAGCCTATTCCAATGCCTATTCAGTAAAGAAGTGCTTCCTAATATCCAATTATAAGGAACAACTGGTTTATACGGTGGCACTTGAGTATTTTCCATGTTATTCTCCAAGCTGATGCAGCTTCTGTTCTCAACCTGTATCATTTTAATGTAAAATTATGGGAGATTTTATGTCTCAAATACCTTTGGGCCTGACCCATTTTTTTTTATATATGATATTGATAACGAAATTCAAACCTCTCCCTAGCAGCTTCTGTCAGGCTATGCAGCACACTGGCACAAGAGGCTATTAGCCAGACATTTCAAACTCTTTCACTGTCAGCCATAACCCTGGTAAAGACTGCAATTGGAGCATACAGCCAAAGCAGTTTGTGATTTTTATTTATGGAGGCAGAGGTAAGTGTAACTTAGGTTAGTAAGCTGGGCTACCAACTCTCAGAGCACAGAAGTAGGTACACTTGCTACTCAGCCTCTAGGCATCAACTCTGGCCAAGATTTGGAGTGGATGTCTGGAAAGAGAAATCACTTAATAACTTAATCAGCCAAGATGAATTAGCAGATCTTGTGAATCATCTTGGTTGGAAGAGACCTCCAAGATGACAGAGTCCAACCTCTGACCTAACATTAACAAGTCCCCTACTAAACCATATCACTAAGCTTTACATCTAAACGTCTTTTAAAGACCTCCAGGGATCGTGATTCAAACACTTCCTTGGGCAACCCATTCCTAACAACCCTTTTGGAAAAGAAGTTTTTCCTAATATCCAACCTAAACCTCCCCTGGTCCAACTTTAGCCCATTCCCTACCCTCTACCCCCCAAAAAAGAAGCTTTCACACAACCCCTGAGAACTGGCAGGAGATGTTTATTGCTGGGACATCTTGCAGGTAAGCCTGCAGGATGTCTGTGGTGTTTCGTGGCTCCAAGCTATTGCTTGCAATGGAGCCTGAGCAACGAGTAGGGGGGCTTGCCAGGCACTCCTGCGATGCCGTTGGTGCTCTCAGATGGCAGAGCACAAAGACATGCCACAGTAGCCCAGGTCTTTTCTGGCCAAGGTGGATCCATTTCCATCTGTTCCCCCACATCTGGTGGATCCAGCTCTATGGGCTCCACGGTGATGGGCAGAAGGCTAAGCCAGTCTTTGCCTGGGACTGCCCAAACAGGATGCCTTCCGTCTGGAATGTTCTCAGGCCAGAGTGCTGAACCAGGGGGGCATCCAGTTTTGAGACTAGGTCCCATTCCACTGTCAGTTTGATTTTCATGCATGGGTGTGATGCTGCCGCTTGGTTTATGGCCATGGCTGGGTCCCGCACTGTGGGCATGCCTCTGCTCCCTGTGGCTGTCTGCCTGATGTTCCTGCCTTCACCCCACATTGCCGTGGCTCCTATGCAAGGCCCCCGGTCGCTGGGTGTTTGAGGGGCCGGCCTGTTGCCCACATCATTTTGGTGCCAGTGGTACCGCCTGTATCTGTCTGTGGGCTGGGTGCCAGAGGTCCCTTGGGCACTGGTGACTCTTGTGCCACCAGTGCTATCCTTCCACCCACGACACCTCTCCTTCCGCTCAGGTGCATTCCTTCTTGGTGCTTTAACGGACTGCATGGCTGTCCTCGCACACCAAGAGGCCTGCCGCTCACCCTGCTCTTCTCATCTCCTTCCTGCCACACAAGCTGGCAGTCAGAGGGCCTAGAAGCTCAGCGAGTGGTGGGCCAGCTGCAGGGGGCCTGTTTTATAGGGCCCGCAGCAAAGGCGGGGCAGCGGTGGTCACTGTGACCTCAGAGAGCCTCTGTGATGGAGTGGCCCACATGTGGCCAAAGGTGGCTGTGTTGGGAGTGGCCTGGAAGATGCCCTCACGTGGACAAGGAGGAGGGTTGGGGGGCTGAGGGCCCCTTTTCTGGGGCTGGCTCCCCCAGGCCCTTTGGCTTGCCAGAGAGAAAGGCTGCCCCTCGGCCACAGTGCACCTCCCAACCTGTGCCCTGGGTTTATTTTTAACACTGTTTTTTAGGCAATTTATTTCTACTTTTTATGGAAAAGAACAGAAGCAAGGTGCATCTTCAGCCCTAATTCCCATGTGTACTTTGTGCTCCAAGAGAAGAATTTCTTCCTCATGTCACATCTAACCTAAATCTCCTCTCCGTTGGTTCAAAGCCATTATTCCTGGTTCCATGGCTACACTCCCTGACAGAGTCCCTCTCCAGCTTTCTTCTAGGCCACTTTTATGGGTGAGGTTAGGTGGCAAAAATGCAGGACCTAGAAAATTGCAGCCTTAGCTGTAATAAGGTCTTAAGTTATCTCCTTCCAGTGTCAGAAGTTGTCAGGAATAGGCGAGGAAACATGTCAAGACTTTGTGTTTGCTCCACTCCAAGTATTTACATCTAGTACAGTTAAGTTAGAAAGAAAGAAGAGACCTTCCTTGGAGCAAAGAGGATGATCACTAATAGATCTCCCTCCAAACTCTCCTACTGGAAATTAAAAATAACTGACCTATATCAAGAGTGCTGTAGAAGGATAGGGAAAAATGTGCATCCATTACCAACAGGGTAAACACCAAATGGAGACAAAAATGCTGGATTTGATGAACAACTGCAGCCATTCCCGCAGATCAGGAGAAGATACAGCTTTGAGATGGGAATATATTCAAGAAATAGCACCCAAGAGAATTTCAAGTATATTTTCAGAATTTCAAAGTATATTTTCTTTAAACTCTGTATGTATTTTTTGACTCAACGTGCACCACAGTCCACAAGCAATTTTTAGGAAGTGACCATTCATGTTGCTTTACAACAAAGGGGAATGCAGAATAATGCTGACAAGTGAGGAAGTCAAAACTACACAAAATTAACTACTGCGTAAGGCTGAAACAGATCACAACAAGTCTCTAAGAAGGCAGTAGCTACCTCCAAAGATTTAATGGTTAATGTTGGAAATGAACCCACCAGCAACAACCCCAAATCTCATGGTTCAAGTTTAAAATTAGACTCTGACCATGACGATAAGGCATTTCCAGGGACTTGGTGTTCCTTGAACCTGCCTCAAAAGGGGCTGATGATGTCCACATTGAAAAATTGCTGGACAACGTGAAGCACAACAGAAGCACTCTTGGGCAAAAATGTTTTGCATGCACGCATAGTGTACAGGAAAAATAGGGTATTTTTTTTCTAGATGTATAATTTTTTCTTAATGCATGTAGAAAGCTTTTGGTGCTGCAATTAAACAGTTACTGTAAAAAGACTCAAAGGTTAGAAGTATCTGACTTCAAATACTTCTTAAAAATAAAATAGATCTCAACAGAATACTGTAATAGCTCTCACTTCTACAGTGATTTTTTGTACTCATCTTCTATTTCATTTGTCTATAGTTATTGACTAATTGAAACAACACAAGTAACACTGACAGGAGAGTCAGCTGAAGAACATATAAAGCTCCCAAAAAATAGTTGGTAAAGTTCCTTATAGGTGTAATGTATGAGTATGGTATAGGTCAGGTTGTGGTTGGACTCAGTGACCTTGAAGGTCTTTTCCAAACTAATTCATTCTGTGATTCTATATAGTAATATGTTTAGCTGGGACTAAATTCAGATAGAAGCACTAAATAATTACAAATAAAATGATAAGAGAGAAGTGGTAAACTGCTATAGGGAAGAATAGTCCAAAAGAGATCATTCATGTCCATATATTCCAACACAACATAGTTCAAATAATCCTTAGGAAATTTTGAATCTTGTCTAGTAATAATTTATAGTGAAGTCTTTTGCTCCTGGACCCCAGGAGCAATGGTTTTCAGTGATGAAATTTAAACTGGCCAGTTGCCATTTCAAGGAGATCTAGTAGCAGGAGCACTTTCATATTATGTGAAATAGCAACACAGATCTGTGGATCAGTACCTGAGGGAAGTAGTATTTCCAAAAATACAGAAAAATTGGTGGGAGGAGGAGGGAGGAGAGAGAAGGCAGAGGCTAACAGTAGTTTTGAAATTGAATGTGGAAAAACACTAAAAATTTGCATAGGCTGCAGGAAATGTCACAGTGGTCCTGCACAGTTGCCAAGGAGAGATTACAACAAGGATCCTTAAAGAGGAGCTGACCCATGCTGCTCAGATATTGGAATGCCTAGGAAAGCAAATAAAGCACTGGGATTTGAAGACTGGAGTAGAGACACTGGCACCAAACCCATCAAGCAGAGTTCATAACCCTCAGTAGAAATAAAATAAAATAAAATAAAAAAATACTTGAAAGGGCTACAAAGGTGGCAGCAGGAATCTTCAAAGGCCTAATAGGAGAAGAGAAAACTGGATTTCTCTTTATTAGATATGGTTATTAAGTAAGGAGACAACTGCAGTACATCCATCACGAAACAATAGAGAATGCATGAATCATGATACTGTTTTAATATCTTTAAGATTTTCACTGAAGTAGTCCAGAGCTTAGGAACCCCTTTCTGTCCAGGGGAAAAAAAAAAAAAAAAAAAAAAAAGCAAACACAATTGTGATTTTTCTGGTCAAACATTACACACCAGAACAGTGCAATCGTTGTGGCAGTATATGTATCTTGCATTGTTATATCCAACCTGCATTACTTATTCTTTCTGAATTGCCAAGAAAAAATGACTACCAGCAGCAACATTACAAGAACCAAAAGCCATAAAATAGTTAAAAATAATGCTAAGGATTTTTGCCCAAATAAAGATACAGGCAAGTCTCTTTTTACAATTCAGATACGGACTACTTTGCAACATTCCTCTCTTGTATTTGTATGTTTATATGGCCCACTTTATTTCTACATTACCAGCTTTCCACTTCTGATAAATAAAGCACTAATATTCTGTTATTCCTACAACGTGCATATTTGCACTACTGCCATTGCACTTCACTCTCCATATTCTCCAGATTTACTGAACATGCTACATGCAATTTCATGTAAAGCTGTCATTTCCCTCTATTAAATTGCTATTTTATATAGCAATTGCTATTTTAAGCTATTAAATTGATAATTTTGCTTCATCCCCTGAGAAATTTACATGAATCATCTACAAATGCTACTATTCATCAAATGAAGCCTTAAGTAATACAGCAATTTTACTTATTATCAAAGCAAACCATGATGCTATGAAGGGCAGCTATTCCCCACTTGCAACACGGAGAGCTCTCTCCCAGCATATGTAACTGTAGGACTGAGAGCAAACATATTCCTTTACATTGCAAAACACTGACTTCAGTGGCTACTTTTCTGTTTGATATAATTGATACTTCAAATAAATTGTTTTCCCACTCAGTGGCAGCTCCAATGTTAGAATAATCTGTTCAGGATGAAGTTCATTTGGATGGTAGTCCAACAACCATTTCCTAAAGTCATAAAGTCTCTGCAGCTGATGATGTATAAAGGATACTTACAAGGATAATAGTGCAGAGTACCAACCTAAGGAAAAGCAAGCTTACCTCTCTCTTAGCTGGTTCTTATTACAATTAATCCCACTTAATCACAGCTGGGATGAGCTCAATTGCTTAGCTAATTGTGTTTGTGAAAACCTGATAACATTTCACATCAACCTGCTTAAACAGTTTGTGGCATAACAAAAACACAGAGCAGTCTGCCTAAATCTATCAAGGAGTTATGAAGTTGATGAGTTGCTCTTTTTTTATTATTATTTTTTTTTTTTATTTTTTTTTTCAAGCCACACAAGACCTCTGCTATTGGAAGCACTAATTCTTCCTTTGAATCATGACAGAAAACTCTTGCCTACAGAGAGTGGTTGCACTGTTACGATCTTCCTAGGGATGGAGATAGCTAGTTTTTCTTTGAATACTGTCAGTTAGCTGTTATGACACTTCTCTGCTAGCCTTCTGCATACAAATGCTATTTACTATTTTCTAGAGCTGCTAACCCACACTTCAGGGCAATTGAATTAGGGAATAAAACTGTGACTTCCTGAGCAGTTTTAGCCAGGTCACCTTTACATGGAACTATGATGACAAGAATCAGGCCCTGGACAGATGTGATTGGAAATAAAGTGCTAGAGGCCTAAACAAACACTTCCTGCTTAGAGAGGAGTAAAAATGGATGAAAGACCTGGAGTTGGACAGCACTGACTTAAGTAAGGAGTATGAAAGGGCCCTTGAGACCAATCAGCCAATGCTAAGGCTGCGAAATACGTTGCATAACACTAGTTATTGAGTATATGGATGGTATACAAAGCACAGTTTTTAGGTATTTTGGGTGGGAGCAACTGCCTTTGTATTCTGGAAAGGCTGACCTGCCTAGCAGGCAGATGAAGCATTCAGCTGTTCCTTTCCCCAATTCATTTACCCAGACTAAATCCAGACACAGAGCTACTGCAAATGTACCACTTCTCTGTCCGAAACACAGTCCAGAGCTTTGAAACGTTAATAAAAATTCTTCCACAAGGTCAAAAATAATCCAGCTCATTCGAGAGCACTGTTGAGTCAATACAAAGCACAATGAACGAGTGCAGAGGGAACTTCAATGTCAGCCAGACTGTACTCTCCCTTACACTGGGGTAATAACTCCATTAGGTCAAATGAGCAAGAGTCATCCCTTAATGTCTAAGACAGGTAAAAGTGAATCCAAATGTACAGAAAAAGCATATTTCTTGAATAAGCTGATTTTCTTTTCTTTCCTTTCTTTCCTTTTTTTTTTTTTTTAACACTCCTCAGGAGTGGAGCTGTCCTTTGAAGTGAGATGTTACACAAGTCCCTTTCATCTTTTCAATTCATTTATTTTCATCTAATTAAAAAGTACAACAATACAGAGAGGTTCTTGGCATGCATTTAAAAGTAGTTCATTCAGATCCTATTTTTCACCTCTGAGAGGTATTCCATATCACCTCCACATGAAACAACTGTCTTGGTAAATTTCATTTTTACACTTTGTAGAAATACACCTGTTTATTCTAGATTAACATTTGCTGGAATTACAATAGCACCAAGGGTGTACAGTGTCAAGTTTATGGCTATAGGAACGGGCTCTTTTCAGTCACATTAGGTTTTTAAGTTAGTAATTGCCATCTCTGATATTAGCAGGGGAACAGGTCTTAATTAGTCTCACTGCTTTCCGACATCAAAAACCAACATTTCCAAAGGAGCTATATTTGTTTGCTTTTCTTTAACTTAAAATATATCTTTACTGGTGTAATGGCTTTATGTGGCATGGGCTTGGTAGTGGGGGGCTGTAGGGGTGCCCTCTGTGAGCAGAGCCCAGCAGCTGCCCCATGTTAGAGCAAAGCCAGCTCCAGCCGGCTCCAAAAGGGACCTGCTGCTGGCCAGGGCTAAGACAGCAAGTGAGTGATCCTGTGGGCCTTTAGCAGAGAAGATCTAAGAAAAGGGGAAAAAGTGCTGTGCAATAGCAACTGGGAGAGTAAGGAGCGAGAAGCAGCCCTGCAGCCCCCCAGGTCAGTGCAGCAGGAGGGCAGGAGGTGCTCCAGGCAGGCAGCAGCAGTTCCCCTGCGGCCTGTGGAGAGACCCCTGGTGGAGCAGGCTGTCCCCCTGCAGCCCATGGGTCCCACACGGAGCAGATCTCCACGCTGCAGCCCATGGAGAGGAGCCCACACAGGAGCAGATGGTCTGGGGTCTGGGGGGAGCTGCCGCCCACCCATGGGGGACCCGTGCTGGAGCAGTTTGCTCCTGGGGGATGGACCCCGTGGTACGGAGCTGTGTGGGAGCAGTTCTGGAAGAGCTGCTGCCTCTGGGCAGCCCATGTGGGAGCAGCTGGGAAGGACGGCATCCCGTGGGAGGGACCCCGCGGGGAGCAGGGGCAGGGAGGGACTGTGAGGGAGCGGCGAGGACGAAGAGTCAGGGACTGACCACAGCCCCCATTGCCTGTTCCCCTGTGCTGCTTGGGGGGAGGAGGCAGAAGAGGGTGCATGGGGGGAAGGTTTTTGTAGTTTGAGTTTCTCACTGCTCTAGCTTGGAAGTTATAGGTAATAAATTACATTAAGCTCTGTATGCTGAGTCTGTTTTGCCCATGATGACAATTGTTGAATGATCTCCCTGTCCTTATCTCAACACCTGAGCCCTTTCCATCATATTTTTTCCCCTCTTCCTTTGGGGAGGCAGAGTGAGAGAGCAGCTATGATGGAGTTTAGCTGCCCAGCAGGGTAAAACCACAACTGCTCTATTAAACCTTTACAGCTCTCTTCTGCTCTTTAGCATGGCTTTCAGCCCACACCAGAACAAACTTTCTAGGGTGCTTGTGGCTCTCCAGAGGGTGCACTCTCCTTGCCCTGGCTATGTCTCTCTGCAGATGATGCTATTTTACTATTAGCAATTTGCCAGTTAGTCACCTTCTTAACTGGGTGAAACCTTGGTCATGCTAACACCAACAGCTGAGTTTTATGATGGCATCCCATCCCACAAGGGAAAGCATCTCACTGTGCCCTTTTTGATCTTCTAGTAAGATCTGTGGAACAGGATCTGATCCCCAGGCCACTAACCTCTGGCACATACCCTTTGGAGCGAATCTTTGTTTTACGTGGTGCATCCCACTGAGGCAAGAACATAAAATTAGGAGATAGCCTGCTGTAATGGGCATGTATGCTATCATTAAATATGCTATTGCAATAAGCCAACTTTGCGTAACTGCCTACACAGGAGCGTGCTCCAGTAAGCCAAGAATTTTAATGCAAGGAGGGCAGTAATAAATAACAGACTTGTTAATACAACACCTACTCTCACCACTTCAGCAACTCATTTTTACCTCTGTTAGAAGCACGTTACGTGTTCATGGGTGATGATTGTTTCTCACACAGAGAAAGGAGAATGTTTACCCAGTGCCCGAACAACCACCATTTGTGGAGTAGGAAACAGAAGAAATAAATCAATCCATTTTTATTTCTCAAATGTCTCAGTGCATCTTTCCCTTATGTACAATTTCTAAATGGCAACTCTGCTCATTACCTGTATCTAGAAAAATCTTCCCTTTTTGCACAATAAAGATTAGCAATACTTGAGTCTCTTACTCAAATCAGTCTGAAAGACACACTCTGATTTTACAGGTTATCAGCTCCTCAGGGCTCTGGCTTTGAGTAAAAATAACACCTCTGAGCACTATTCAACACAATTACTTTCAGCTGTATGCAAAGTTTTAATAAAATTAGATTTCTGACAAATACTGTTTTTACAATTAATTGTATGCAGAATATTTTTAAAAAGAAATTTCAACAAATACTGCACCCATAGGTATCTAAATCATGCAACCACTAATAAGCTATATCGCAGGGAAAACATACTTCCCCAGTCAAGCCCTTCATGGACCCTGTAAAGTCATAGCACAATAAAACTACTTCCCCACTGTCCCCCAAAGATCCATCAGTCATCCAAAACCCTGTACTGCATTTGTTGCTGGCCAAAGGTTCCCCTCCAACACGTTTTCTTTGCATTGATAGCAGAAGAAACAAAATAGCCTTTTTTCTTTTTTCTTTTTTTTTTCATATTCCATTGTGCAAAGGGCTATTTCCTTATAGTATATAAAACACTGTACAAGGGGATATTTCCTTAATGTATATTGAACATAAAAGTCTTTGGGAACATAAGATCTTCTGGTTAACTGCCCTCAAAGAATACTATGTTCAACTATTAGTTAGCTGGCTTGTGATTTACTCATTCATCTTAAATCATAACTTAATGTCAACAAGAACTCCATTAAGATGCAATTTAGTGTAACCAAGTATACTACAAATGATTTCTGTATCTGAATATTTACATTTGATATGCATTTATTCTCCCCTGATTAAATATCAATAATCCAAATGTTCATACCTTTACTTCCCATGGGAAGGTAATATTCAGACATAACCCCAAGTAACAGTTGAAGTGAGCAATTTGCAAAGTGTATTTGCATAAACTGTTCACTGATAAATTATGAGTAATGAATCATTAATAAAAATTCAAAGCCCTTTCTTTGACTTTTCTCCCTAGAAGGAAAGAAAGGATAAAAGACATTCTGGAGATAAATTTTTCATAGGCAATAACCTGACCAGCTGTAATCATTTGTCCATATCCAGTATATGCTCTTCCTTCATGGCAATCTGAAATCTAATTTAAAAAAATTTGAAATGGTGTTATCATCAAAATGCATTCAGGATACTATTGCCATAAAAAACAGAATAGGTTTAGGAATAGAAGAGAACAGAAGGAGCAAGGTTTCTTAGCAAAAATGAATATTTTGGCTCTATGTCAGGAAGTAAAAAAAAAAAAGAAAAAGAGAGACTTTTCATCTTCCCCCAGCTCTGCCTTTTCTACGACTTCTCCCTCTAAATAGAGAAATTTGAGGAGACAAATATGAGGGATACTTCAACTAATAAGGCATTCCAAGGTGTACATTCAACTTTTTTAGGCATAGGAGGTACAGCTGATTGAGACTTTCATGAGGAAGAAACAAATAACTTCCTATTCTACTCTCATGCTTGACAAAAAAAATTATTGGTAGCAAGTTATGCTACACCAAGCCAGGGGCATCCTGCACTTAAATGCCCTACTGAAAAAACCTGCAAAGCCTACCCGCAAAACCTCAGAACTACTATAAGATGCAGACCTCTTCTGATGTTTTTTTCACTTTTCAGCATCGTGACAAGGCTTGCTAAGACTTCACACAACCCCTCATTCAACAGATGAGGACAGGGAAGTAGAAGCAGCAGGAGACTTTACCAAGGAACTACTCTGACCTCTGTTTTGAGAGGTCTGCAGCTAGTGCAGAAAGCCAATAACCGTTTCTACCAAAGTGGCTCTCCTTTTCAAAGAGAAGTGATGGAGATGCCAGAAAGATTGTGTGATGATGCTATAAACAAAGGTAGCTGCTCTAGCCTTCACAGCTGTCCTAGACCAGCACTGATTATGTCAATTAACTGGAAGAAGTTTTGGAGGGCTTACAGTCATCAGTGCCCAGAGGAAAGGATCACCTCAACAAACAACTCCTTATAGAACCCAGGAAGATTATGGCATTTTATCTGGCATTGCTGATGCTCAAAGTAGAGAGCACTAAGAGATGACTCTTATCACTGGATTTGACAGAAGAGTAGGAAATCATGTAGGTAAGGAGATGGCAAGGTAAAGAAACAGCAGAGGGCTACAAGTATGTGCATTAATAAAAAATAATAATTTAAAAATGTATGTGTTTAATATCATCCCAGCTATCAACCAAATAGAAAAAGAGATAAAGAGAGAGTGGAAAAAGCAGAGATGTTTATGAATTAACATAGGGTACATGGACGACAAAATGGAGGGATTAGAGTCTCCGTAGGATGCTTGACTTAATTATATGGTAGAAAAATAATCAGAATTAGAAAATGTGCTAAAGACAAAGCAATGACAAAAACTGCTGAGTTCAATCTTTAACACCAGAGGCAACAAAAAACAAAACCGGATACAAATAAAATAATAATCTGAAAATTGGCTTTTGCGAGTAGTTGTACAATGTGTGATGGAAGACACTGACTGATGGAAACCCTGGTCTGAAGGATTATAAATTAGTGTGGCATAGATAGTTAAACAATCCTAAATAAGGTTTTCAATTTGAAAGAAGCAAATTGAGACATTCATGAAATTACTTGGTCAGAAAAACTGGATTGAAGACATCAGGGACATAGACATAGAGGAAACCTAGTTACTTGAAGTTGAAGTTCAAAAATGCATGGAATTTACATCTCAAAAACTGGAAAAAAAGATAGAAAACTTAGTGAAAGTCTTCAGAAAAATCCTTCCCCCCCCCCCCAAAAAAAAAAGTCTTAAGGAGATTTTAGCACTCTTATAGAAGCTGACATGAAATCAGAAAAAGCACTGCTAAGCAAAGGAAGCTACTTTTGGAAAGACAGAAAGCACAAGGATAAAGTGAGAATTCCCAAGAGCCAAGCAGCGTTAGATCTTGACAAAGAAAATTAGACCAAACAGCAAACTATTATTTAAATAAAAGGAAAATATAAATAACTTGTTACACATATAATGTATAGCATATAATAAAATAAAGAATATAAATACAAAGAAAATGAGAATTATTAAAGAGCTAAGAGGTGGGAGGGGAAAAAGGACTTGAAAACTAAATGACTATTTGGCTACAGTTTTTAACAAGGACTCTGATGAAAAACATAGGTCAGCACAGGGTGAATCATGGCTGAAAGTGTGCAGAAAGTGTGAAAATTGAAGTTACTGCAACTGGTGTGGAAACTAACCTCAGAGGTTTTAATGTACGTGAATAGAGGGAGACAGAAAAATGATGCCCCAGAAGAGTAAGAGATTGGCATGAAAAACTCCCAAGTCTAGCAACACAGACCAGCTGCAGACAAACAAATTTGTCAAATCTGGAATCAAAACCAATAAATAATACTCCACTTGAAGAAAGGGCAACAGGAATGATCCAGGCAATGACGCATCTACTAGCGTGACCTCAGTGTTATGTATGTCTTGAAAACAAGTTCTGAAGGAAACAACAATTAAATGAGTAAATAAAAGCAGGTTCCAATGCACCACGGATTTTGTCCATGGAAAACATATCCCAGAGAGGCTAACCTTTTCAGAGCACATTTTTTTTATGCAAAGGAAATGCAGAAGAACTAATCTAGCTGGATTTCAGTAACACAGTACCTCTAGTTCCATATAAGAAGCTATTACAGAATAAGGATTATTAGAAGAGTGCTACAGTAGGTTAAGAAATTGTGCTGAAAGGAGAACTATTAAGCTGGGAAATGGTTACCTGTTTAGTTCCTCAATGACTTGGTTTGGGACAAGAGTCTCTTTTTGTAGTCATAGTAATGATCCCAGAATAAAAGGTAGAATTGTGAACATAAAACAGACTCATGAAGTGAAATCTGGAGATTGTCAATGCACAAGAGGGGGCTGTATACTGGACAGATCTTTTTGAAAAACCTAAAAATAGAAACAAGATAAAATATCTGATGCTTCATAATGTACATTAAGTATAATACCTGCGTAAACCATTACGCAGTTAGGGACTATTGACATTAACTTCTGCCATGTACGGGAGGAGCGTCATGTGGAACAACAGACAATAGCTGATCAGATCAGCTATCAGCCAGCACAACAGTCAAGAAAACATGCTAGAATTTACAGATACAAAAGTACGCCATTACTGAAGCTCTGATATGTCTTTCTGTGACATACTTGGTACGATTATCAGAGAAAAGGACATCCCGTCTCATAAAAGTGTTCAGTTCATTTAGTATGGAAGCTCTAAGCTAAGCAGAATTGCTCTTGGTATGTCAAAAATAAAACAGGTTATTAATAACCAAGGAGGAAAAAGACCTATTTAAGCTACAGGATAAAATGCAAATGACCAGACTGACCACAGCATAATACAGACTGCAAAAGCCTAATACTACAAATCAAAAGTTTTATGTCCAAAATGAGATTATAAAACAGTCTCCCAACAGGAGTAGCTGGAACAAAACAAAAACAACATGCCCTCCTGCCCCTGTGCCAAAGGTCTCTCCCTAATCTTGCATACAGGCTCAGTATACAGAAGGGATCACATAGTCTGGGTGTTTTTGTCAGTGAACAGGTTGCTTACATGACCCAGAAGGTTCTTGCCCCTCCTAAGAATCCAATAAATGGCAATACCAAAATAGCAACTCCTCTCACTTTACTAAAGTGCGCATGTATAGAGCCCTCGACTACTGAGACAAGAGCAGAAACATGCACTTACTAACAGTTTTTTTTTTTTTTTTCCTAGAAATTTGCATCTATGTTCTACCAGCCTGATGGTATGATTTATTGACTAGTTCCATATGCTTCTAGTAATGAGGCAAGGGTGGTGAGGAACAAAAGATAATTTTATTTAGATTAATCGTCCTGGAAGTAAAAGGTGATCTCGACAGTTGTATGATTTTATGAAATGATGTTAACAATAAAAATGAAAACACCCACCTCCATGATTTTTCTTTTCATGTAAAAGTGCAAAAATTCTCTCTGCCTCAATCATACCAGACAGAATTGTCAAGAAAGAAAATTGCACAGTGACACTGTAATGCAAAATAGTCATTTGACAAACTCAACATGAACCAATACAGTATGTCATCCATTCTCTCTTGTCAATAAAAGCACTTTCATAATTCAACTCTCAATTAGTGTGTAGTCCTCCAATACTTCTCGTGGTTGGAAATATTTTGAGGTTTTGTATGTGCTATGGAGAGCTTAACAGCAAGTCCAAGACAAAATGGCAGCACCAAAGTTCCACAGAAGTATGGCAAAGAAGTATGTTGTCTATAAAAAGCCCACTAGAGTATTTCTCTTGGTTTATTTACCAGCCTAAGACTAACCATGGCTGAAATGAAAACAGTTGCTCTTCCACTACTTGTTTTTTTCAGGTATAGGAATAGGGACATGCAGCCAGGTGACTGCAGTCTGATATGATATGAGGAGAAATATCCCATAAAAGACCAACCTGAGCTTATTCCAAATATAAGTGTCTCTTTAGACTTGTTAATCACGGGATAGAACTAACTATGGCAGAGAGCAGGTAACTCTGCATGCAGGGAATTCATAACATACAGAGGACAGTATCATCACACTTAGTACTATGCAAGCAATGAAGTATTTTGCAAAAACAGTCTTAGAAAGATGGCAAAGTAAAAAAAAAAAAAAAAAAAAGTAAAAAAATCCCATCCATTGAGTTGACGTAGGCTTTGACTGGGCCAAAAGGGCACCAGGGTGTCCTACCACCATGCAGTGGTAAATCAGCAAACAGCATGGCCAGCACACACCAGGCTCAAATTTCCCCATATGAAAGGAAAATAGTTTGCATTGACAGAATGGGAACTCCTTCTCAGTATGAAGTGTTCCAGTAGAAAACAAGTATTAATTTGGAAAGAAACGGCATGTGGAGTTGCCATTCACAAACACGGTATACAGGCTATAGGGAAATACAGGAAGCATATAAGATGTCTGTATGAAGTACAGTCTAAAGTAAAGTCTAAAACACCAGCTATCTGGTATTTTGGTGAACAGAGGAATCTATGATTTTAGCTTTAATTCAATAATAGTCTTCTGTGTCAGAGAGCAAAAATCTGTGATTTCATACAAAATCCCTGCATGCCATCTTGAAATGTATACAACTGGTAGGTCAGTGCAATTTTTTTTCTTCAAAACAATTATTCATAGAATTAATTCCAAATGTATTTCAGATTCTTAAATCTCTTAGCATATGTAGAAAAACCCTGTATAAAACCTAGTAAGACATGTCAGGCCATTCAGTATTTTGATATATCAGCCATGCTTTTGGAAGACTTCTTTCCCCCACACTCCTTTCCCCATATATGTAAATGTTTGCCTTACTGGATATAATTACTGAAAAAAAATCCAGTTGAGATTAGATTTCAGTTATAATTAATGATGGATGTGTCAAAGTATTATGATGTTGTTTATCACACTGCTTGCAATGTAATTTAGTGCAATAATACTAAGACTTGCTATGTGACAGTTATTTAGCATCTAAGTCTTCTTAAGATGCTCTGCAGAGTATCCTGAATGCTAACTACGGGAAGATTATTTTATACAAAAGCTGCTTCAGGCAAAATGTAGTGACACGTTGCTAGAGCCCAGCAAAAGCTCTTAAATCTTATGTCATCTACAAGCTGAAATATAATAATTAAATGATCTAGACATATTGTAAAGCTAATGAGAAATCCAAAGGATAAAATTAAAAACTTGTATTAATAGGGCAGCTTAACCATCTTGGGGGGGGAGGGGAAGGGAAGGGTCTTTGTTCTTTGTGTTTTAATTTCTGAAGAGATATCTTCCTTTTAAAAGTGTACATACACACAGAAGATGGAAAACTAAGATCTTAGGGAAAAAATGTATTAACTTTCAAAGCTATAGACTGCTTGGGGTATTTTAAGGTAAATCTTCACTGTCCTGTTTTGTTGTTTGCCTCTTTGTACTCTCCAAATTCATTTTCTTTCACCTCAGACCTAGCTCTAAGAGATTTCCCCCCTCTCATGGGGTCTGTTGAGCATTTGTGTGCATGCCTGTGAGCCCCGTAGCGGGACGTGGGTTGCATTCTACCATGGACGTGCAGGTTTGCCCTAACGAGCCCTGTTCCAGCCTGGCCCAGTGCTCCTGGACACCTCAGGTTTGGGTGGAAAGCCGTGGTTTTCCATGTGTTGCTCATGCCAAATGAACAAAAATAACTGGTTGCTGCAAATCTTTATCAGGAAGTTTGCAGGCAGAAAGGGAAACATCAAAGAAAAAGTTCATTATTTTTGCAGTTAGGTTAGAATTAAGATGTTTTAATGCTAGGTATAGTCAAGATGCAAGGCTGAGTTCAGGTGAACTTGTACAACCAGAGAAAATCAGTTCATTTCAGGATGCTGTTTTCAAGCTGTGACATGCTGAAAATTCGTATTTAAAGTCAAAACTGCACAACAGAATTATTTTGCTTTAAGTTTCCAGTATGCAGTAGCATTCTGTGCACATATTACATGGCATTTACAGTTCACTAATGTGTTGTAATTCCATCCTCCAAAGCTCAAATACACTTTGGGAACTCAATTCTGTCCTCTGATTAAAAAACACAGTTCACCACAAGTTCTTCTGAAAACAAACCAAACGCTTCAAGTGTTTACAGCTCAACTGAGACAAAACCACATGTAATCTTCCAGAGAGTTCTGCCATTCTTGTGGAAACAATTCTTAAACATCATTACTTTAGTACAAGCCTATAAACCTACCTGCAATTCCTTGTCAGTTATAACTTTTGAAAATAATTGATCACCCGTGTTTTTGTAACAAGCACATTCTCTGCTTTCTTGGGTCTTTCCTTAGCCAAGCAAACTAGCTCTTTCAAGGGTATTTTGTGTCTAACATTGCCTATTTTTTTGAGAAAGAATATAATGTTCCGCCTAATGCAGTTTTGCATTTACTAAAGTTTTTAAAGCTACATTTGTTATCGGAATTCAGTCCTGCAGATAACATGTTTAATAGAACTTGACTAATGTTTTTGTTCAATTAGCTATCATATCATCAATTGAAATTCTGGTGCTCAAACTCACTGGAACCATTTCAAAGGCTCCTTTGAGAAAAACAGAATACATTAGTGAGGTAAGTGGAAGATTTTCAAGAGGTACATCATCCGATATTGGCACATCCATCATCACAAAAAGCTTGGAAAATTTTACGCTGTCTAGAAAGAATCAGCATTTTTTACCACTTTAAGTCACCATAATAACAAATGCAAATGAGTGAATGGACGGAAGGCAATATTGATTATCCACTGTGATAGATATTGATAAGCCACGGAGATACTGGCAAAACTTGACCCTCAAGAAGCACTTGGGCCGAGGCTTGGAGAGTGAAGATACTGATTTCAGGGTAAGCCCCTTTAGTACATCTCCTACGGACCTTCTTGCAATGCCCACACTGGGAGGATAAATACTGCTTTGCCATTCAATGAAGGTTAGCTGGAGCTGAAAAGAAAAGTGCCAGGGTTCCCATTCTGAAATATTACAGGTTTTGTTTCCAGGTGCTGGGAATAGCACTACTCTTCTGCCAAATAATGGCAATGTTGGCTTTCAGAGTTTAACACCAGCTGGGGAAATAAAATCCACAGCCACTTTCAGAAATTGTGTGAAGCAGCGAAGACACTTATCCTACATGCAAACAAAAAGTTTATAGAATTTGAAAAGGAAAGATGATCCAGAGCTCTCAAATCCTAAGCATTTTCTTTAGTCATAGGTTATGACACCTTTGTGGAGTCAAAGTACACTGGCAGACTGTGTACTAAACAACGAACTGCAAATAATCAACATTGCATACATCTGATATACAAAGCCAAACAGATAATTTTGACTAACAACAGAGTTTTATCTGGAATAGGACAAGAATTCCCTAAAGCAAGTAGAGAAAGAGAAAATATTTAGTCTCAGAGTCTCTGAAAAGCACAACTAACATGTCTTTTTAACACGTGAGGACTGCTTTAAATACCAAGGGACTATTTGAAGGCAGCATAAAGAAGATACAGAATAAAATCTGTTAAAAACAGCAATATCACTATCTATACTGTACCTAGCCTCTGTTGGTCAGCAAAACTGTGCAATGTTTGAGAGGCATGTGACCAGATAACATGCTCTTGTTAGCATCAGATGAGATCTTCATGAGAAGAAGCAATGGAGCACAACAGAGCATTTCTTAATTTGTCAGGTGCAAAATAAACAGCCCTTCCTTTACTATACCCATATCACTTGTTCTCCTTTTCTCATTATAAAGAGTCGATGAATCCTTCTAAAGTAAGACAGCATAGGTACAGTTCTTGAGAATACCAAGTGTTCTCATGAATGACAATGAATGAAAAGTATCTACATTTATCCTTGCTGTAAGCAAACTAGCATATTCTAGCTGGTGTAACTCTTGGGATGTTTTAATACATACCGATTAGCTGATGGCTAATATTAATGCTAAACAAGGGCCAAGTTTTTGCTTCCATCCCTCCTAGAAACACTGGATCCAGACACAGCACTGTGGAAGACTTTGTGCGTACCTTGAAAAGCATTTGGTGTCTTTAGCCAATTCCTGGGTCAGAAAAAAAATCTAGCAGCCATATATTTCTCTTACTGTTTAAGGACAAATTAACTATGCTTGCCTTGGCATTGGTAATTTATAGTTAAGGAAGTAGGACTGTTAGGAACAAACAGTCTCTCTAGCCCAACAAAACATAAACTCCACATTGGGTAAAACATCTTCATCTACAAGGCTGGTTTTGAAGTCAAACAAGCTAAACAGCATTTTCTGGTGTGAAGACATTCTGATATAATTGTCTTTATTTAAGCAAAAAATGTCATAAAGGATGGAAAAATCCATGTTTACTTCCAACACAGTGAGCTAAAGTCTCATTCTTCAACAACGAACACATTGTGGCAAGAGGAGCTTGGAGATAAACTAAATTGAATATAGCGTAATTATATATAATTGTAATTGGACTGGTAATTATTTTTCTTAATTTGAGCCTTTATCAAATGGCTGAGGAAATATTTATAATGTAATTGTTATGCACACTGGCACAATTGTAATTCACACTGCAAATACACAGCATTCTCTAAAGCTTTTCTTAAGAGTCAAGTATAAACAGGGGATTGTAAAACAAAACCGAAAAAACAATGGAGAGAAAACAGAAAAATGAGTCAACATTTCACTGGGATAATCTCACAAGGAAGATCATAAAATTATAATTTAAAGAAAGGCCTCCAAAACTGTTACTAGTATTTAGTCTGAATGTCAACATTTTCTACCAATGAAGGGTTTCTGCAAACAGGATTATTATTGATGCATCTCATATATGCCAAGAAGGTCTTATTCTCTTAGGATGCTGCTATAAGGCAAGGCTAAAAGGGAAAAGACAAACTTTGAACTTTTCAGTCATAAAGAAATTCTCATTTTAAACGGTAATCAAATTGCCAGGGTGAAAAGGATTCAAGGTTTTATCACTTCATTGACTGTATTTTCCCTGCAATCAGGGAATTAATTGAAATAAAAACACTACAGTACAATGTTGGAAATAGTACAAGGTAACACTGTCTTCTTGAATTGGCCCAGAGACTGGAAGAAGACCCAGCAGGGCCCTGAGCCTCCAACCAATTTGTGTCTGTCTAGGTAGGTACATTATTAAACAAATAGAAAAAACACAACAGACACAACGCCACACTGAATTTTGGTTGCCTGAGGTCGCAGAATCAAGTCCAGCTTTGAGTGCAAGATTCTGTCTAAAAATCAATCATTAATCTAGACACTGTTCACTTACACTGAGTATACAAAAAAAAAATAAAATCAATTCTAAAATGATACTGCTGACTGTACTTCCTTCTTCCTAATTCCTTTTAGGATTACAGTTCATTCAAAGGTACACTATACATACATATGTATATGTACATCTATACATATACACATTATATATATACATCTTACTTTCCTCCTGCTCAGTTTAGCTTAATGTCACACAATGACTGTTTTTCCCTGCAAACTGAAACAGATGCCAAAGATATTTTACCCTATGGAAATCAGACAAATGGTACTGTCATTGCTTTTT
Source organism: Heteronetta atricapilla (assembly GCA_011075105.1). NCBI lineage: Eukaryota > Metazoa > Chordata > Aves > Anseriformes > Anatidae > Heteronetta > Heteronetta atricapilla. The sequence continues at coordinate 90,822,232 of CM021732.1, forward strand.
TTTTTTTTTTTTTCCTGGAGATTTGTAATGCATATAGTAATTATTTCACCATGGGATGTCAAATCACTGTGGTATAAGAAGCCACAATGTCTCTGTTGTAATTGATAAGTATATGTTCCAGTGCAAATGAAGTTATACTACGCTTTGTTTTAAATTGAAGAACTGAATTTCATTGCTACCATAAGGCTATTCCCTAGAAAATACACTTTGTTAGAATTCTGTTTTCAGCTTAAGGAAAAGTGGACAAGAAGCAGAAGGCAGTGTCTGGATGTTTATTTATTTTCAGGGGAGAACCAGCCAAAGCTGCCTGATTTAATGGTATCTAAACCTTGTAATGCAAGTTCTATAAAGAGAGGCTGATTTCCCAGCTGTAGCAGTCAGACCAGTAAATTAGGTTACTGCAGCTGATGAGCCTTGCCTCACCTATATTTTCAGCCTGTCATGACTACAACAGCTCCCTCGTCTTTCTGAGTCCCAGGGGAAAGAGTTTGGCTGAACGCCTGGGGTTACAGTACCAGGCACAGCCTGGACCATAGTACCAGGCTTAGAACTGTTACTCCTCTGGCTTGTAAAATGAAAGCAGGTGGGCTCAGTGTCTGTGTTTTGGCCTCCTTCCTAAATGGTAACTTTGACTTAGAGATCTTGTCATGTATTTAGGTTTTCAATGGAAACTGAACTGGCATGGGAAGAGTGTAAATAATATTCTCCTATTAATGAAAAAGCAGTGTGTGACTGGTAATTTATCAATGTGAAATGAAGTGATCAATCAGCTATTATTACAGAAGGAGGTAAGGTTCCCATTATTTATTCTGAGGACTGTATCGTTCAAAGACTTTTTTTTTTTTTTTTTGGAATCACAAGTAGCCCTAAAACAGCTACGCCAGTACAAGTTCACTGGGATGATATGCTGATGCCTTCTGTACCATCAAGTCCTTCCAGTGCTTTCTAAGCTTAGTCTGACTGGAATTGATAGCCACGTCAGCACAGCCCAAAGAGGAGGTAAAGAGGAGGCGCAGCTTCTACTTTTATTTTCTGTAGAGTGAAGTCTACAGAGACGCTGACACGGCTGTCACCAAGCATGGGGTCCAATGTCCCTCTTACTTCGGATGTTAACTACAGGCTGCTATTTTAAGAAGGTGCTAAGAAAGAAGGGTTAAGGGAAAAAATACTCATCATGCAACGTGTTGCATCCATACTTGTGGTTTATTGTTTGGTCAGTAATTCCACGAAAAAGCTCACTAGTGACCTACTCTTGTTCTTTGTTGTGTGTGTATGATTTTCTTTTTTCTATGCATCATCTGCACCTTAAAAAAGTCAGGAAAAACTCTAAAACCTTTTTTTCCTTAAGAGCATCAATATTTTCCTTTTTCTTATGAATTAAATCTATTTGAGAATCCTGTAGATGTTTCTGTCATGGGTTCCCAAGAGCACAACTGCCAGATGCACTCTTGCATACATTTGACTAGCAAGAAGATGAAAAAAAAAATAATAATAAAAATATCCACACGCTTGTTTATGCAATCTTCAAATACTAACCTGAATGAGCTCATCTAAACATTTCATCTGCTCTGGCTTTATATTGCTCTTTTCCCACACTACGAAGCCAGTGACTACTAAACTTTATAAAAAGGTAGCTCTCTGTAGCTTAATTATAAATAAAATACAAAATAATAGGGATACCACATAAGAAGTCACATAATCTGAGTCATTAAATTTAAGACTGTTTTCTGAGTCTTCTGCTATTAACAGGCAATCCTTTATGGGCATTGACAGTATCATTTGTGCACATAAATACAGTCAGAGAATACTACTCTTCCTCCTCCCCCTTCAGGACACCCACACAAAAGCAAATTTGACAGACTTGTCAGGTGTTTTCACACCTTTTCAACATGTCACTACAGATTAAAAAGTATCCGAATGAACCCCACATGGTATTTAACTATAGCTGGGCTTTCCTTGTTAAATTCCTTGTGTACCTGAGAAAAAAAAGTTTCTGAAATCTTAAATTAATGGATTGTTAATCTTTAACTGGAGAAAGCAGCTGAGATAAGAAAAGTTTACTTAAAGAAAATGTTCTGCTGAGAATTCTTACGATCATATAAATTTTTAACATTCCTGAAGCCATTAAAATAGCTGAAGGTAGATCTCATTGGCTGTTAAAACTGCTTCATTAACTACAAAATGATCTCTTCAAGATTCACATTCCCCCCTTTAGCTCATAATTTAAATAAACCAGACTAGGATAAGAAATCTTCCTTTATCTTTGACTCACAGTTCTGATTGCCAAGCATTTGTGTTCATCAGGCAGGAAGGGAGATTAAGTGTGAACGTAATCAGTAGTCCCTGCATGACAGAAGTATGTGCTAATTTTCATTTTCCCGCACATGGAGATCTGAAATAAAACCCATATTTGCTATATTTTAAAAGCAGTTATAGTATAAAGTTAATTCGTCAAATAACCTGAATCCCTGGAAACTTCCTATAGTTGATCTTAAGGAACAGGACATCCACTCACATGTGCACACTACCATACCCAGGATTTGGTGGCATTGTTAAAGCATGCAAGCATTAGAGAAACTTTTAGAGGACATGAAATTAATATACCTTATATTTAAATTCCTATACATACTTCATATAAATGTAAACTGCGGATGTGCTCATACCATGGACACTAGCTTCATATACTTTATTCTGTGATAGAAGGATTTATAGTAAATATTTAGGATGACTGCTACAAATTGGCACACCAACCATTTAGAAGACCATTCTCTTTTAGTAAGAGCACACAGTTTGTTTCCTATTTTGTACAGCAGCTGAACACATACAAATTTCTTCTTTGGTGGAGTTCAAGTTTTACATCAGTTCCATTAATTATGTTTCCCTATGCTCTGTTGTGAACTTACATAAGCAACACAGTTTAAGGAATACGAACAAGAAAATCATGAAGGTGCTAAACCTTCTTGGTAATACAATCGTGTTATGAAGATAAAATTGGCTTCATTAGATCCTATTATTTAAAATGTTTTGCAGGCCAAGTTCTTTATAAAGGTCTGGCTGAAAGTTAGCCACGTCACAACATTTTAGTCCTCACTGACGTTTAAAACTGCACCTTGCATCTGTGTCCAAAGCTCATTGTAAAGCTCAGTAACAGAGAGCTGCAAGAGTTACTGCTGCAAGTTGTTACATCTAGAATTTATATTTCCAGGCTGTCAAAGCTTGCAGGCAGGAATATTTCCTTAGTTATCTGTCTACTGGTAAATCAGCCATGATTCCTTGCTTATGTGCGTCCTTATATACATTCACATACATCAAAACCCTAATTCTTCAGGAAGTGTCAGCCAAAGGGCATGTTCCTGCTTCTTTTTGTTGATCTAATTTAATCATCACATTCATTAAATGCCAGGAGCGTAATTCTTATGAACAATGAGGGGGGCAGTTTTCCTGCTCATCCTCAATTCTGTAGCAATCTGTCTAGGAAAATCAACTAGAAATGTCTAGATAGAGAATCGATGAGAATTCATGTATTTTTAAATCTCTTTAAATGATTAAAAGGAATTAAATTTGGCATATGGAAAGTAATCAGAGGTCTCCTGTTGAGTCCAACAGGAGATGAATTGGGCCATCAGGCCCCTACACAGCAGTTTTGTCACTCTCATCCCAGTGTTCTCATGCTATTCTCATTTATTGCATCACATTTCTGAAAGCCTGCAAATGCTCTTCCTAAGATTTAGCACAACAGAGTACAACCTCTCCAGGGCTAAACGTGTTGTGCCAGCAAAGGGCCGTAATAAAGCAGGTAGAAAAACTCAGAAATTTGAAATCTTGAAAGCTATGGTAATACAGGAATGAGAAAATGCTTTGTCCTTGCAAACACTGCAGCAGCTTTAGTGTGAAAAGTATTAGTAAATATAGAAAATTTTGATGCTAACTGTAAAATTGTGACTATATATTAAACTTACCCAAAATAAAATTTACATGGAAATTAAGGGATAATTATGAAGTTTCAACCAGATAATCCATTTTGACTGAAAAATGTCTGCTTTTTAAGTTAGGAAATCACCAAAAGTGATGCTTTCCTATGAAATATTTGCATTTCAGTGAAATAGCAGTAAAACTTTCAACAGATGGCTTTAATAACACTTCTTGGAAGGAGCAAAATATCAAACTTTACAGAGGTTCTTGTACCTTCAGATAATAATTTTAAAAGGAACTAAAACATGCCACTATTTGTGGAGTACTTAATACCTTCAAAAAGACAGCCATGTGTTTTCAGCATGTAATCTAGAAACTAAAACATCTGATGTCTGGCTAAGGAGATTAAGGGTAGGAATCACTGTCAAACAACACTCCTACTCTGTTATCCTATTTGGGTCTGCAGAATAAGATTTTCCACACAGGGAGAACAAATTAAGATGAATATATAAGAAAATAACTGTGAGCAAATGGCTGATCTCGGATGACAAAGAGTATTTTCAAAAGGCAGATTTTTATGTGACATCTACAAACCTCCAGGAACACCCAGGTCACTCAGAAGACCATTTATACCCAATGGAGAGCAAGTTCACCTAATCCAACAATACTGAAACAAATCCAGAAATAATGGTAAATGGCTAAATATGAGGGGGTTGTTTTGAAACCAAATTTTCAATATACAAGACAGACAGACAGAGACACAAATAAATTACCTTTTGTTCTTTTGTTTTGTTGATAAATAATATATATGCTGTATGTGCAATGTACAGCATCCTTACTGTCTTACACAAACCAAGTTCTAATTGAGACCACTGCCGGACCCAAAATGCTAATGTCACACTGAGTTACTGGTGCTTTCTAAATGATGCTAGCATTCAAATTAATATGAAATCTATTTCTTTAGGAGAAAGAGCAGTCTCATGTGTAAACATCAGATGTGTAAAACCTTATTTTGAAAGATTTCTGTCACCCAGGAATATGATTTGAATTAACCAGAACCCAGTAGTCAAGATGGCACTATGAAAAGGTTACCAAACCATTATCAGTAAAAGATGATTCGACATAACTTAGTGTCCACATATTGGTATTCCACAGTGAAGGATTATATTTTTATATGCATATACACGCTTTATTGAATTTAAGAGAAGCTCATTTAAGGTTTATTTAATCTTTTAACTTCTGTTTCTCAAGACAAACACAGAAAATCTAATGCTAACAGTGACTCTGGATCTTTATTTTGAAACACTATCTCAACTGACACATTACAACAAAATATAGGAAAAAAATAGCTATACAACAAACAAGACAAAAACATAATCTGACATGAACAATATCCTGCTTTAATACTGATGAGGACTTTAAAGTGGCTGCGCTCATTTTTATAATGACAGCAGAAGAGCTAAAAAAAAAAAACCTTCTACGGTATGGGTTAACTGGGTTGCTGTTACTTAGCAGTAATTTATTGTTTTGTTCAAAAAAGACAGACCATGCTAAATCTGTCACTGACAAAAACAGAGTGCCATTTTTCCTCATGTAAACTAGCCATATATTAGTGAATACACTGAGACCTATCAAGACACTTCTAATTTAGGCCAAAGTGAGTGATAAGGACAGTTAGATTCGTACTAGCCACTTCCTAGCAGTGGATGTTATGAAGAAAATCTATGCAATTTATATTGCTGAACTCACAAACCGTTGGCATCAGCAGCAATCCAAAAAGAAAAAAAGCCATTTCAGACTGCTACCTGGAGACATAACTGCAAAATGTCTGCCATAAAGGATGAAGTAGGAGATACAATCCACTCAGCGTAAGTACTTTCCTAGCTGTAACTCTAAAACTTTTTTATCATAAAATTCACCAAAAATAAAGCTATTACAATCATCTGACACAGCTATTAAGCCATAGCAGATGCTATTTGATAATATAATAGCCTAGATGTGGAAAAAGTAGATTATAATAATGCTAGTGAATCCCTCTGAATTTTTTAATTGAACATGAACAGACTGAAATGTGTCAGCCAAGTGTTTAATCAAATTTGAGTATTTCCTGTGTCAGTAAACGTTTAGACGTGAAAGTCAGGAAAAACTCTAAAACCTTTTTTTCCTTAAGAGCATCAATATTTTCCTTTTTCTTATGAATTAAATCTATTTGAGAATCCTGTAGATGTTTCTGTCATGGGTTCCCAAGAGCACAACTGCCAGATGCACTCTTGCATACATTTGACTAGCAAGAAGATGAAAAAAAATAATAATAATAAAAAAATCCACATGCTTGTTTATGCAATCTTCAAATACTAACCTGAATGAGCTCATCTAAACATTTCATCTGCTCTGGCTTTATATTGCTCTTTTCCCACACTACGAAGCCAGTGACTACTAAACTTTATAAAAAGGTAGCTCTCTGTAGCTTAATTATAAATAAAATATAAAATAATAGGGATACCACATAAGAAGTCACATAATCTGAGTCATTAAATTTAAGACTGTTTTCTGAGTCTTCTGCTATTAACAGGCAATCCTTTATGGGAATTTCAGCTTGCTTTCTTGTATTCCAACTCTATTTAGACTGAAAAAATACATGCTTTTAAATGACAAGACTTGTCTCTGATGCTACTGACAAGAATAAGTTTGATCTTCAAGAACAACTTTCAAAAAAGAATTTAGAAGCATGATTCAGAATGGAAGGAAGCCACTAAACTGAAAAAGAAAAAAGGCAGCGAAGGTGAGAATCTCTTGAAACTTTATATATATGGTTTTCACAAGTTATATATAAACATATATCTCAGTCTTAAAGCTTCATATATATGGTAGCCATGGAATCAGGAATAATGGCTTTGAACAAATGGAGGCGAGATTTAGATTAGATGTGATATGAGGAAGAAATTCTTCTCTTGGAGCACAAAGCACACATGGGAATTAAGGCTGAAGATGCACCTTGCTTCTGTTCTTTTTCATAAAGAATATAATGAAAATGCCTAAAAAACACTGTTAAAAATAAACCCAGGACACAGGATAGGAGGTGCAGGGCAGGCCCTATGACCGAGGGGCAGCCTTTCTCTCTGGCAAGCCAAATGGCCTGGGGGAACCAGCCCCAGAAAAGGGGCCCTCAGCCCCCCAACCCTCCTCCTTGTCCACGTGAGGGCATCTTCCAGACTGCTCCCAACACAGCCACCTTTGGCCACGTGTGTGCCACTCCCTCACAGAGGCTTGCTGAGGTCACAGTGACCACCAATGCCCCTCTTTTGCTGCAGGCCCTATAAAACAGGCCCCCTGCAGCTGGCCCACCACTCGCTGAGCATCTAGGCCCTCTGATTGCCAGCTTGCACGGCAGGAAGGAGACAAGAAGAGCAGGGTGAGCGGCAGGCCTCTTGGTGTGCGAGGACAGCCATGCAGTCCGTTAAAGCACCAAGAAGGAATGCACCTGAGCGGAAGGAGAGGTGTCGTGGGTGGAAGGATAGCACTGGTGGCACAAGAGTCACCAGTGCCCAAGGGACCTCTGGCACCCAGCCCACAGACAGATACAGGCGGTACCACTGGCACCACAATGATGTGGGCAACAGGCCGGCCCCTCAAACACCCAGCGACCGGGGGTGTGGGCCTTGCATAGGAGCCACGGCGATGTGGGGTGAAGGCAGGAGCATCAGGCAGACAGCCGCAGGGAGCAGTGGCGTGCCCATAGGCGGCAGCGTCAGACCCATGCTTGAAAATCAAACCGACAGTGGCATGGGAGCTAGGTGTGGAACTGGATGCTCCCCCTGGTTCGGCACCCTGGCCTGAGAACGTTCCAGATGGAAGGCATCCCATTTGGGTAGTCCTGGGCAAGGACTGGCTTAGCCTTCTGCCCAGCACCATGGAGCCCATGGAGCTGGATCCACCAGATGTGGAGGAACAGATGGAAGTGGATCCACCTTGGCCAGAAGAGACCTGGACTACTGTGGCATGTCTTTGTGCTCTGCTTTTTTGCATGTCTTTTTTACTCTGCTTTCGCCATTTAGTCTGAAAGATTTCTGAAGCGGGGCACACTCTTTTGGCTTTGATAACACATCCAGCATGGTGGCATCTGGGATCTGGTACTGGAAACTTCAGATATTTTGAGCATGGAATAAACAGTAGCAATTTGCAAACTACTGGTGACTTTTCAATCTGGCCTAACACAAACCTAAACATAGTCTAACATATCCTAAACATACTCTAGCAACTTATGGCTCAATTTATATTAACTACACTGGGATGTAAGAAGGGACAGACAAAAAAATTTAGTCAACAGCTGAAAAGTGGAGCATTGAGGAGAGGGCTAGAGGCTTGCAAATGCTGTCAGCAAAGAATTACAGGAATTAAAAAATTAATAAAATTTGCCACTCTTTCCTTGAAACCTTCAGGTATTCTGCTTTGAAATTATTATTAAGAAAAAAAAAAGGGGGGGAGACAATTTGAGCATCATAATGAAAACACTTAAACATACACACAGATGCCAGAGGATTTGGAGCATGTAAAAGCTAGGTTAAAATAACATTAAATATCTAAATTGACCCCCTGAAACTAGTTACAGCTCTTCAGTAAATCTGCCTTAACTTGTGCTTTTGTCTCTAAGACTTCAGGAGTCAAACAAAGAGTATTATACTAATTACACACTATACCATGGAGTATTTATAGCAATTCATGTTCCCGAGAACTGCCTGAGGTAGCAAAAGCTTTAATTCCCCCATTTTGAAGTAAATCAATGCCTTAACATTATCTGAACAGGACTTGTATGTTGTAAATATCATCTGGGTCAAAAAGCCAGTCTCACCTTTTTACATGCTAATATCAAGTACACGGTACAAATCGTAAAGGAAAAAAAAAAGTGATTCTTATGCTGAACAAGTTAACACTGTTTTTCCTCATAAATCAAACAGGTTACTCAATCACACACGTAAAATCTGCAAAGCACCAGAAAAACACTACACAATAAATTTATCACCAGAAAATGCTATACAATCCCAATATCTGGTACTACAAATTTATAAAGCTTCTCAAAGACTCGGGGCAAAGGTTTGATTCTAAATTTGAGTCTAAGAAATCCCTGGGGTGAAACTGTATCACGACAACTTGCTCACTGCAGTGATTGCAAATAGGCATCCTAGCTCAGGCAGGATTTGTGCTGTATTTGATCAAAGTACAGTCTAAATTTCTTTTCATTTATGTTTTTTATCATTATTTTTTTTTTTTTTCTGAACAATGCTAAAAAGCATGCAAGATCTACCATACCCCCACCCAAAAGCAACATCTCCCGCTCATACATCCCCTACTGCAGATTGCAGCCTAGTGCAAAGACACTCCAGTGTGATTAAATATCTTCCTGAGAGGCAATGTAAATTGCCTGGCATGGATATCTCTGGCACTGTGGCTACAATGCATTGAGGATCTGAGCTGGTTTGACTAAAAGTAGCTTGGGCATCTATAACTGCACACAACAATAATCACAAACATTTAGACATTAGACAGAATTTCCTGAGTTGGAATGGACCCACAAGGATCATCAAGTTCAACACCAATGCCTGTCTTTTCTGCTTGTTCCTAGTACTTACAGCTCTGAGCCCTATACTTGACCCATTTCAGAATAGAATTTCCCAGCTGTGCACCAGGAAACACTGAGGATGAAAACACAAATCTTATTTCTCCCCAGGACTTAGTGAAGAGATTACTCAGGAGAGAGCCTTCTTTTATGGCTCTGGACTCTGTAAAATATGGGAGTGGTCACTTCAAAAGCAGAGTGGCGAGTGATTCTTTTTTTTTTTTTTTTTTTTTTTTTCCCAAATCACTACTGGAAGAGCCTTATGGTTACAACTGACTTTGTACTCCAGGAGGTATCTGTCTGAACCTCTGCAGGAAGCAAAGAGGCATAGACCTGAGGGTTTCAGAAGACCTTAACCACCAATCTTCTCCATCTCCGTAGCTAAAAAGAAACGTGTCACCAGGTGCTCAGCCAAAAATTCAGGAATAAAGGCTGTCTTGAAAACTGACAGGGATTTTTAAGGCAAGAGGTTGAAAATATAAATAAAGACATCTGAAGCGTGTACAATTGAAAGGAGGTGGGGCTGACTGATGGTGGGCCAGAAAGTCACTCACAGTTGTATTTTCTCTCCAAAGTGTTACCTATATTGCTGCTTCTCTCTTTGGGTGGCTGTTTCCTAATCCAAGTTCACAAACATGTTTTTACATGTTTGGTTGAACTCTACAAGCATTTATCAAAGGCACTACTTGCACTTTATGCTGGATTCATCAATCTAAGTTGCATACCATGGTGAATCAAGAACAAAAGTGATACCCAAATGATTACTTTTGTCTCACCAATTTATAATTTTCAATTCTGGTTGTGTTGAGATTTTGGGCAATGAATGAAGCAATCTTCATTACTGAAAAAAAACCAATCACCTAGAGTATTAAACTGCAAAATGACATATGAATGCCTCCTCAATGGTGGGATTTAGAAACAGAAACTTGCAATAAAACTAAACTTCAACCAGAAAGACCAACTTTTCACCAAGGGACTCTACAGTTGTTCCAAAACCACCATCCAGCCCCAGGACATTGTCTCTAATTCTTCAGAAACAAAAACCAACTGCATCAAGAAAAAATAAACCTTTGCTGCTGCTCTGGTTAAGTACACTGCATCATAGACTACAAAAGTGTGGGTGGTGCTCTGGGGCTCTCAAATTATCCAAGCAACAGAGACAAGAACCACTCGAACTGGTCAGGGACAAAGTCACGCCATCTGGATTTTCAAAGATGTTGAAAATGCATTTGGGAATGAAAAACACACAACAGCTAACATGCTGGTTGACTACGATGCAGATAGATCCAATTTACAGACAAAACAATAGTGCCTTTTCTCTTAGCCATAACTTCCAGAATGATCTGATTCTGAATAGCACTCCCAGATACAAAAGAAAAATAGGGCAGATGATGAATATTTTATCGCTGAATTCTTGCTATATATAATCATATTATTTTATTATCTCATGCTGCGCAGAAAAAACATAGGAAATGAAGCTAGATTTGTGAATGATAATAATAATTTGTCAAGCTGTTTGATACAAGGATGAAAACACAATAAACATGATTTTAAAAGTTAAGATAAGAAGACTGGTTACTGCTATGAAATGGGAAAATATAGAAGTGATTTAAGGGTATTAAAGGGATCTAAGAATGTCTGTGATAGAATAATTTATTTAGCAAAACCAACAAAATAAAGTACTAATAACACCAGCAAAAGCTGTATCCATTAAGACAAAAGATAACAATTTTGACAGTCCTGGGAAGGAAAGATGGCCATATATAAGGTAACAGTAGCTTTGGCCATAGTGGCCTGCTATTTCATCTGAAGTGTAGTAGTTCTGTTCCTAATTGCTCTATCTCTGTGTATTTTATTATTAAGAACATACTTTAAAAACATAACAAAGCAAAACCTCATAACCTCTGAATGGAAGAAAGATCATCTGAAATGAAATAGCCTGGAGAACACTGATTGAGATTTTCAGTGCTGTTGTTTTTTGTTTTCAGGGAAGGTTTTTCCTCATTCCTGACCTATATTTGAAAACTTCAGGCATTTATAGGCAGGACTTTAAATCTCCATAGTTCACAAGGGATTCTGGACAGAATCAATAACGCTCTAAATATGAACCTTTAAAAATTAGTTTTTCAAATAAAAAGCAAAGCAGCAGATGAGGACAAAAGTAAATATTTATCAATGTATGAGTCAAACTGAGTGACACTTTGGAGTCTTACAGGAACTAGCATCACACATCTGGGCCCAGGTGTCAGATTTGATTATTTCAGTTAGGTTCTTTCATACCAAGATTAGACACTCTGCACCCAGCCCAAGAAATCAAATTGGATGAATTCCCTTGTTTATAACCCCGTAGTAGAAGAAGGTTAAAGCAGGCCTTTCTTCTGATCCAGTAACAAAGAGCAGTGGGAACTGCAACTACCTGAAAGACTTGTAATTAGTCAACCTCTGAAAACTCTTGAAAAAGATAACAGAGATGGAGCTCCCTCACGGTTCCAACATATCTTTCCCCCTTTAATTAAAAAAAAAAAAAGTATAAAAGAAGAATTGAGATCTAACAAACATTTCAGGTATTTTTATCTGCTATGCAATGTCAGGAGTTGTGTGTCAATTACCTCTAGAAAAGATACTCAGAAATTAGAGCCTGCCCAGGTCAAATTAAAGCAGGTTTTCTCCTTGGCTTGCAGGTATTGCAAGGGTACCACTAGATCCCACGATTTCTGTGCCCTTTCATCCAGACTTGCAGTGAGTAATCCTGCTGCACTTCAGAGCCTTGTTGGCTTGATAAAAACAGAAGCAGAGGTCAGAACAATAATGCTTCCTTGATGTTTTTATTTCTAAATTAATGGATTAACTGACTGTTCACCATACCAATGTCCATTTCAGAAATATGGCTTCACACTGTAAGAGAGCCAGGCTAATGCAGCCAGCCAGAGCATTTATCAGTCCAGAACTAAAACCCCACAGCAGCACTCAAAGCATGTAACTAGGAGAGCTGCACACACACGAGGCACCTTTAGGCATTATTACATATACACTAGAAGGACGGGCATTTACATCTTGGGAGATGTAGGACTTTGTGCTGCTGAATACACATCCATGAACAAATGCTAGGCATGACTGGCTGTGTTTTTCATTTCCCCTTTATGCCTCCAGCCACTTCCAAGGACTATCATTCAATATTAAATGTTGATCTCAAGTCTTCCCTTTGTCTGGATGTATTGGATGTGGGACTGGAAGGAAGCCCCTTCACTGCATTTATGTAAGCTGGTGATGGCATGAGGGAGAGAGGTAGAGAGATCAAGTATCACTGAGAGAGGTATTTCAGTATTTTAAGGGACTGGGGAAGTTTATCTATCGCCTTGTATTTCCTTATGTATTTACATTTGACCTCCGTTAGGTGTCCTCTATCTTCTGTGGGAGAGCTTTACAGCTTCTCTAGAATCTCAGTCCTGAAATAAGAGTGCACCAAATGTATGTCCTTGGTAATTCATCTTACTGTGTGTGATGCTTTGATAAAGCTTCTCCTGAGGGTAAAGCATACCACCTTGCCAGTGAAATATAAGGCCCTTTCTTTCCACTTTCACCATGGATCATAATAGAGACTGCCCTTACTTTCCATTTTCACTGGGGGTCACTAAAGAGAGTGATCAACCTTGGCCTGGCTGCTCCAGATGCACAGCTTCAAAACCAAGTCAGGGATCTCAGAGTCCCTCAAGGCTCCATTTTAGGGCCGGTACTTTTCAATATTTTTATAAACGATCTGGATGTAGGAATAGAAGGTATTTTGAGCAAGTTTGCTGATGACACCAAACTTGGAGGAGTTGTGGACTCGGATGAGGGTGGAAAGGCCTTGCAGAGGGATCTGGATAGGTTGGAGAGCTGGGCGATCATCAACCGCATGAAGTTCAATAAGAGTAAGTGCCGGGTCCTGCACCTGGGACGGGGAAACCCTGGCTGCACGTACAGACTGGGCGATGAGACGCTGGAGAGCTGCCTAGAAGAGAGGGATCTGGGGGTCCTGGTAGACAGCAAGTTGAATATGAGCCAGCAGTGTGCCCTGGCAGCCAGGAGGGCCAACCGTGTCCTGGGGTGCATCAAGCACGGCATCGCTAGTAGGTCGAGGGAGGTGATTGTCCCGCTCTACTCTGCGCTGGTGCGACCTCACCTCGAGTACTGTGTGCAGTTCTGGGCACCACAGTATAAAAAGGACGTGAAACTGTTGGAGAGTGTCCAGAGGAGGGCTACGAAGATGGTGAAAGGCCTGGAGGGGAAGACGTACGAGGAACGGCTGAGGGCACTGGGCCTGTTCAGCCTGGAGAAGAGGAGGCTGAGGGGAGACCTCATCGCAGTCTGCAACTTCCTCGTAAGGGGGTGTCGAGAGGCAGGAGACCTTTTCTCCATTAACACCAGTGACAGGACCCGCGGGAACGGGGTTAAGCTGAGGCAGGGGAAGTTTAGGCTTGACATCAGGAGGGGGTTCTTCACAGAGAGAGTGGTTGCACACTGGAACAGACTCCCCAGGGAAGTGGTCACTGCACCGAGCCTGACTGAGTTTAAGAAGCGATTGGACTGTGCACTTAGTCACATGGTCTGAACTTCTGGGTAGACCTGTGCGGTGTCAAGAGTTGGACTTGATGATCCTTAAGGGTCCCTTCCAACTCAGGATATTCTATGATTCTATGATTCTATGATCTATTGAGGTACTGTACCTACAAATTAAATAACAAGTGGAATAACCATTAAGTCACTGGATGAACCCTTACATTTTTACTGGTTGTGACAAACTGGATACGGGAAGTTAAGTTGGTTATTTCAGATAACGTATTTCAGTTATGAGAAAGAATACTAAGAAGAAATCAGTTAGATGTGAAATGCCTATCCAACTGCATAAAGCAGCACAAGTATCACTGCCCAGTGCATGCACCAACACTGTGACATTTGTCCAAAGATAACAGTTTCAACAACAACAAAAAACACCCTGCTTTGTTAAACAAAGACTTACCTTTCTGCCACAGATTTCTTTGGGAAGTAAAAATCTGCTCCTGCGAGGTATGCAGCTGCAGTTCCACCTCCGAAATAGGTTTTCCTCAAGAGGGGGGCAATCCGATTGTTTACCAATAATGCTCCTAAACCAGTAGGAAATCCAAAGATTTTATAGAATGAGATAGGGATAAAGTCAGCTTGGTGAACTCCCAAGTCTAACGGAGAACTGCCCACATACGAAGCTGCATCCAGAAGAACAAACCACTTCCCTTGTATTTTGATTGGGTGGAGTTTTCCAGATTTTATGTCCTGTATCCATGAAAGGGGATATTTGGTACCAGAAAAATTGCTCTGAGCTGGATAAGAGAAAAGATGAGGTGTCGTGCAGTTTTGTTCTTCAGCTGGTAACCAGTTTTTCTCAGATAACAATTCCTTTGGTTTTACAGGAACAGATAATACATTCATTGAGGCAGTTATCCCCCTCATACCCACCACAGACGTGTGGCTGTCAGTTAGGTAACAAAACCGACTACTGGGTTGCTTTGAGCCTTCAGGTATCCATGGGAATGCTTCTGCTACCAGTTTAAGTGCAGCTGTGCATCCAGATGTGAAAATAACAGTGTAATCTTCAGAAGTAGTGCAAAAATGTTGCAATATTCTGAAAAAGAAAAGAAAAAATCCAATTATTTTCAGAGATTTCTGGTTTATTACCATGTGTCCCATCTCTGGAAGTGTTCGAGGTCAGGCTGGATGGGGTCCTGGGCAACCTGATCTAGTGGGTGGTGTCCCTGCCCATGGCAGGAATTGGAACTAGATGGTCTTTAAGGTTCCCTCCAACCCAAGCTGTTCTGTGATTCTGACATATTCTCTATTTCCTCAGCATAAATTCTTCTACTCTGACACCTAATTTAAATAGAAGTACACATGTTTTGCCAAATAAACTTCAACAAGTGAAACCAGAATAATTCTGCTCACAGGACACTTTTTCCAGAGCTGCAGTGAATGTGGCTGAGTTTTAAAGGACAGGAGCCAATTCTGCTTGGCTGTGAACAGAGCGGCCAGTCCAGTCCCTCTATGGGATCGGTATTAAGCCTGCATATGATTAAAATGTATACTGACCTTGAAATAGACCAGATTTATCTGCACAGGATTAATTTGGGGGTTTTTGTTTGTTTGCTGTTGTTTAGTTTACAAATTATCTGCAGCAGACAGAATATCCTTCATTCATTCAAAATAAATAAATAAATAAATAAAGATTCTGCTCACATACAGGGCATCCCAACTGAGGATCCCAGGATTTAGTAGGGAAATCTCAGCATACAGCTTTGCTCCTTGCTTATACTAACAGAAACAGAAGACAGTAAGAAGCAACAGATTTACACACATAAGGCTGTAATCTCTGTTGTCCACAAAGATATCCTAAACCAGAAGCAATGTAAAATCTTCCAACAAGCCAGACTAAGGAAACTTAACTGAGCCAGTTTCTTGAGGCACATCTACACTACACACTTGCTGCTGCCTGGACAGCACCTAGTTGGCTCTAAACTCTCTTTTGTGAACCCCCACCTGTTGGTACCCGTGCTAACTTGCACATCTATTGCGTCTTACAGTACACACGACTTGCACCAGATCTTTGCAGAGGTTGAGGAGCAGCATTAGTTCAGTCACTTTCCTGATATGGCATCCTGATGAACTTTTTCTGAATGAACTTTAATAAAAATTCTATTAACAGGAAATGTAACAACCATTTAGGAAGATTGGGTAGATTAAACAGAATATGCAAAACTGAACCAGAGCATACATGTTGCTGCTCAGAGGTGCTGTCTGGTTTTCAAGCAAGGTAAGATGTTACAGGGTTTCTCGGTGCATCTCTCCCACCGTAGAGCATTTCTGTGATCAACGTAAGGTATCAGTGCTCTCCAAGCAGCTGGTACTCTGACCTGTGCAATTCCAAGGTACAGCTCTGCATTTGGGTAATATATAAACCCTGGCCCTCAATGTGTATCATTAAAAGCTTGCATGTTTTATGTCACAGGAGATTCCCTTGCTAGGGCAGGCATTTAAATGTTGCATTTAAATGCAAGTTGTTCAAAAGGTTATGTGGCAAATTCAAGCTAAAATTTCCTGAGCCACAGAACAGCGGAGAGAAATGCCTCAGAGTTTTATGTGTCCAGTGAAGGATGAATGCTACAGGCAAAGAATGGTAGAGCTGGATATGTGCTGCAGTCAAAACTCTGGCAATGGGAAAGAAACAATTGCAATGACTTTGATGATTAGGACTAAAAAGCGGTCTACAAAGGTACATTGAAATAATATCAACAATATATCTGTCTGCTGAAAGAAAGTCTTGTACTGGGAAGCACAAGATGCGAGAGACGGCTTCATAATACCAGTGAGATTTAGGTTTCTCCAGAACTTCAGTTTTTGAAATCTGATGCAATTGTTGGGAAGTTTGTGCTTCCTGGAGATGAAGAAAGAAGTTCAGATTTCACAATGGACATCAGCAGGTCATGGATTTAAGCTTGACATGTTGTGAGAAACCCATCTAAAAGAAGTCATGCAGATCTTTCTGAAGTAGACCTGCCAGGTGATAGCTGCATCAAGCATTCACAGCTCCAGACTTAATTTTTAAAGACCACTTTCCGAGAAACCAGACTTCCTCCTTACACCTTAGAAAACCACACCAGGGATGAAGACAGGGATAATCACAGCAGCTTAGTGCAGGGAACGGAGCTGCCAGCCTGCTCCATTCATTACCGTGCCCTGCTCTCCCTGGTCGCTGAATGCCATCCACTCAACCCATCTCCCGCAGTGAGCTGTGCAGCCTTTCCCTCCGCTGCCTACAGCAGAGCTGACTGCAGGAACCTGAAACCCTTAACCCAGAGAGCAGCCTCTGCCGCAGTTAGCCTAGCTGCAGGGTTACCACTTACACCAATGCCTTGAATTTCCTTTATTCATCTTTCCTTTCATTCACCAAGAAACAGTGGGCAGCAGAGCAAGCAAGAGTCCTACCTTACTTTTCAGGCAGGACAACATTAGACTGTGGTTATTTATTATTATTTTTTTCCCTAGAAAAAAAATAAAAAAGGAATTGGAAAGATTTGTTAGAAGGCCAGGTCTTTGTGGTTATGGACACGTTTACATGTATTATTTGATGTGGATTGTTTTTTATTTTTATTTTTATACACTACAGTCATTGGAAAGGTCTTGGAATCATTACACTGATAAAAACACGAATAACAAAAAGGCTGTGCAATTTCCAGAAAAATTCAAAATATTGAATTTTCTCTGTTTTTTGCCTCTGTGAAACTAAGACTAATTACATATTCATATGTATGTGCACATAGAGAATACCTTTTGAGTTTAAAAAGCTGGGTTACAGGAGCAACCTCTTGATATATAGTTTCCTTTCATAACAGCAAGCTGACAAAAGCAGCAATAAAAAGCACACTGAAGACTCTTATCAAGTCTGTTCCTCTTTTACTTTCTGTGCTTTCTTTGCTCTCTTCCTCAGTCAGCCTCTTTGTGCCACACAGGCTGAGTGGGAGGTGAGACAGAGCTGGGCAAAATGCCAATTTTACTACGGAATAATAACCTCCAGATCTCCACAGGAATTGTACTGACTTGCTCCAACACTTAATTTGACCAAAAGACACTGGAAAATGACCATAACTGGGATGCAGGCATTGTGGATCAGGATTTAATAACAGGATCCAGTTGCCTAACCATGAAAATCAAAGCCAGCGAGTACTTTTATAACACATTTAACACATATAGTACTTTTATAACACATTTTCACAACTTTACAAAACACTGAATAAATATAGATAGATAAACACATACATTTTGGCTCACGAGTAACGACAGCTCTATGTTTCAGTCATAAATAAGAGACAAAGCTCAAGCACATTAGTAGTATTTTAACTATATTTAGTTTTTAATCATTCAAATTTAGAAACAGCTGAACAGTACTGACATAAAATCCACAACATAATAATGATATATTTATCTATTCAGTTCATTACCTGAAACTGACTTTCACAGGAAAATAATCAACTTTAGGGTGAAATTTTCCTAAGTGTCCAAAAGCATTAGAGCCATTTTTTGGTAAAGCATTTAAGTTCCTAAAGCTGGAGGAAAAGCCAAGTTACAATTCTAAATGTCTTCAATAGGAAATAGGTTCTTTTGTGAATCTCATTAGGTACCTATTTGCATTTTGGGTCATAGAACTGCTATGACTCTAGTACTTGTGAAAGAGGTAGAATTTTCAAAATCAGACATAGATTTTTGGCTAAAGTATTTCTGACATCAAAAAAAAAAAAAAGAAAAGAAATAAAGCAAAAGCAACAGAGCCAAACAAAAAAAAATCTCCTGCAGAATGACTTCTGATGTTTTCAGAGCAGACGAGCTACAAGCACCTCAGAATGAGGTTTATAAAACAAATCCCACAAACTCCTGAACTAGAGCAGCATTGCTAGGATAAAATCTGAGTACTTAGGGACAGAAAACTGCAATCCTCTGAACGACTTCTGCAGACCCCAGCACTCCATCCTCACTTTTGACATTAATATTGGGAAGCACTGGCTATTACACACAGAATTCCTAATGCTCTGTGTCTTCATGTAAGACGTACCCCATTACAGTGAAACGCAGTTCACCTTTATTACACCCCTGGAAGATTTATAGCCATATATAAGGTAGTTGTTGGCAGCAGGACTAAAGACTTGCAGTAGAAAACTGATAGTTTGATCTACTATAGCTCACAGCTGCAAGCAGTAGTAGTATTTTATATTATTACAAATTCCCACTTTTGAAAGAACTCTTTGGAAGAAAGGACTAAGAGGATAATTGTTTCATTAAGCATACTCATACAGCTGTGCCATCATGGGGAAGACTGCAGAAAGGCTGAGAAACCTGACTCAGTACCTCACTTCTAGGCTGGCAAGGGAGGGAAGAAGGAACATGCACTATCTTCACTGTGCATCCAAGGTAAACCCTGCAGCTTGCCTTGACCTGCTGTGATCTGCCCTTTTTCTCCCCCTCCTCTTACCTCTCCAAAAGGACACAGATCGAACACAAGGCAGTCAGTAATGCAAGAAGCATATCAGCAGTGTGCCCTTGTCACTATGGAGGTTAACAGTATTCTTGGCTGTGTTGGGCCAGCAGGTCAGGAGAGGTGATCCTTCAACTCTGCTCAGCACTGGTGAGGCCACATCTGGAGTGCTGGGTGCAGTTTTGAGCCCTCATTACAAGATCGATGTGGAGCTACTGAAGAGAGTCCAATGTAGGACCACCAAGATGATAGAAAGACTGGAGCACCTCTCCTGTGAAGGGAGGCTGAGAGAGCTGGGACTGTTCAGACTGGAGGAGAGAAGGATCTAGAGGATCTGATCAGTGTCTCTGTCTGAAAGGAGGCTGACGAGAAGACAGAACAAGGCTCTTTTGAATGGTGCCAAGTGCCAGGACAAGAGGCAATAGGAACAAACTAGAGCACTGGAGGTTCGCTCTGAACACCAGGCAGCAATTCTGTGTTGGGCAGGTGATGGAGCACTGGCACAGGTTGCCCAGAGAGGCTGTGGAGTGCCCCACCTTGGAGATCTCCAAAAACTGCCTGGACATGGTCCTGGGCAACCTGCTTTGGGTGTCCCTGCTGGAGCAGGGGTTGGACCAGATGGCTCCAGAGGGCCCTGCCAACCTCAGCCGTTCTGTGAGTCTGTGAAGTCAGCCCAGGGGGAGCCCACAGATTCGCTCCCCACAACCCAGTACACACTGGTATTCTGAGACCCCTCTATCAGTTGTTGTTTAATCCTTTTAAAGAGCTACCCTAAGAGTTTTCTATCTTCATGAACACTGCTGAGCCAAAATGCCTTTCTGTTCTAAAGTCAACAGTGCTAGGGAAAGTCAATTAATTTTCAACCAAGCTTGCTGTCTCATTTCATACACTTAATATGCACCTAATTAATAATGGGCTTTGTATTTAAAGTTACATATAATCAAGTCAGATATTCTGAGGGAATAGTCTTATTATCTAACTTATCAAATACAACAGCCTGAATTAAGAGCTTAATTAGAATTAGACACTCCGAATTGCCACTGGCAGCTCGGCAGAGGGTGCAGGCTACTGATTCATTCAGCTACCTTAGGTACATGGAGTCACCCAAGGCTGGATGAAGGAGTTGTCTTCCAAGGCTGTCACCTAACTGTAGCTACCTCAGGTTAAAAAAATAAAATAAAACAAACAAATTAATAAAAAAAAACACATCTCACAAATAGTTCTTCTGTGGTTCTCAGAAGCAGAGCTGTAGCAGTGCTAGCACAGATACAGATGTCCATACTATAGTATTTCCATTATAGCCTCCCTAAACTCTGTTGATTTACCTGTTTTTTTTTCCATGCTTCTAGACTTTAAATACTTCAAAAATATGCTTTATGCCAGTTCCTCCACTCTCTTCAAATTTACCATTTTGCAAACACCTATAAAAAGCTGAGCAACTTATCTTGCCATGTTTGCGTTCTTCCATGTTAGCTGTTTATATATCTTATATGTTATATATTAAAAATATTTCTTATTATAAAATGTTCCATTGTCACCTTATCCAGGAGCCCAAATCCAGTTTAGGCTTGTACGGAGAGATGCTTAGCTTGAGCCTCAGAAATTTCACCACACTGCCTTCTGCTCCACAAAGACTCCAAAAAGATGTAATGTACTGTTTTCTAAGGAAAAGATTTTGTGTGAATGGCAATTGAAAAAAAATTAAAAAATACTTCTGAGACAAAGTATCTTACTTTGACCTATGACTATTTTTATTTTAAAATATCTGAGAGGGAAAGGGTTTTCCTAACTGCCTTTTTGCCTTTATAATCCCTTCTACACAGATATGTGTGTGAGAAGTATAGCCAGTGGCTGCATCTACATTTCTAAGAGCATTTTAACCTTCCTCATTTATTAATGAAGGGTCAGCTCCAGCTATCAAAGCAGTCAGCTGAGAAATTCTCATCAACTTCAGTGAGAGATTAGTAATGGATCCTAAGGTCTTATAGACTGCTGTGGTAGTTACAGACACTAGGAGCTGGTACATGACAGCTTGCTTTGAGGCTTAACTTAAATTCCAGCGACAGGTTTTTTTTTTTTTTTTTTTTTTTTCTGTACATGTTCTTTCTATGTGTATGAAGAAAAAAAAGGAACAGAAAATGTGGGTACTCTCATTTGTTGCAATGCAATAGGATACCATAAAGAAGCACACGCCACCTACCGCACATCCCAAATTTTCCTTAGCTCATCTCACTGACAGAAGTAAGAAGTGACAGGATAGCTTAACAAGTTACAGCCATATCCATAAGGGGAATGTTCTGGTTTACCAAATTAAAAAGACAAGCCCTCTGGGTAGGAAACGTCTTATTTTGTAAAGACAAGGTCTATTCAATATGTCACAGTACTGTATTATATTCTCACTGTCAATTCCCAATCCAAACACAAAAGCAAACTGAAATCTATGAGAAGCTGTAAGAATCAAATGTATTTAAGCAGGAAAAAAAATCTGCTAGGTCTGTCTTCCTCTAGCAAAGCATTAATTGAAAGAAAAAATGCCCTTGTAAAGGTTGGTTCTTGCCCTCCCGATCCACCCTCCTTAAAGGACTGTTTTCAACAGGAATCTGTGCCATAGCAGCATAGATTCAACTATGCAGCTAATCCAGCAGAAGTCCACCAAATTCAGGAATTTGCCCATAGATTAATGCCTGCATAAGGAAGAGTACTGGGATAAATTATCCTTTATGGTTCTCAAAGTTTATTCGGTTGCCATTTCTGTTCCAGCTTCTTTTCCTATACTGACAATGCACAAATGTGAACCTTTCAGAACATGTGCCAGCTGTGAAATAGGCACATTGCTTATTTATCCTCACCGGTCACATCCACGTAAACTTGTTTTCTGACTGCTTTACTCAAAAGGAAGTCATTGTGATCCCAGCTTCTTACCATTTTTGCCTGCACCAGAGTGATTAGGATCTCACCCATTTACACTTCTGCTGCTTACGGCACCACTGAATTAGCTCCCTGAACTTATGAAATAATAAATTAGTGGGAAGGAACCTGATAAGCCTCATTTGTCATAGGCAGGTGGAGAAAAATCCCTCCCTTTCCATTTGAAAGCATTACGTTATTTAGGCATTTGCGCTCAGCCACCTGAACTGAAGCATTATAATCCATTACATTTATTCTCCCAGGCACTGACTGATTCACTGGAGACACGCTGTGGAAATGCCCGTTTGCTTATAAAGGGTCATAGTCGGCCTTCACCAAATAAATCCTCTCTCAGCTCTGCGAAGCTGGCAGCACAGCAGAGTGCCTGGAGTTTGCCTCACACTACATCTTCAGAGGAACAGTTGCTCTTTAAAGGCTACAAAATGTCTTCCTGCAGGAAAAAAAAAAAATGCTTTGATGAACCAAGTCCATGAGAAGCACCCATCCGGACTAAAAGGTGTTGACCCTCATTACAAAGTGCACATCCAGAGGCATTTGGTGTCATCGTGGGCATACTGACAGAGCAAATTCAGATTTAGGATGGTATTATGGCATTGCACATAGCCAGAGGAGCAAAACAGCAGGAAGGAATCATGAAAACCATAAAATACGATACTGCAGGCTAACTGCTGGTACAGTTTGTTCTAACACAGATATTACTCCTCTCCCTGGCAGAAGCCTATAACTCCTATAATTTTCTAGATGTGGCAGAAACCCCTGGGTAACTGTTTGCGTTGAAATTAAATAGTTATTATTCCGTGGTAGAGAGAGAAGATCAATAGCTACATGATTTTAAAACCACTTTGTGGATATCTTGTGTGTGTAAAATAAGCCAGATGAGTTTACTCTAGTGCTTGGAACAACTGCCAAAGATTTGTGAAAACACTAGTGTATCCCAATATTTTCATTAATTAGGACAGAAATGACTTTGTGTATTTATACCATAGGCTTTTCAAATGAAAATTCACCACCTGCTATTCAAGTCAACCAGGCAGGAAATCAAAAAAGCAACCAATATTTTAGGTAACCAGTAAAGGAGGGCTAGTCATCAGCAGCAGACAGCCCATGAACAAACCATTCCAAACTATATTTCCACAAACTAATTGCGAAATAGAAAACTACTAATGAATCTAAATCAGTTTTTCAGTCATTCATGGGTTAAAATTCAAATGATTTTTGCCACAAGTCTTAAGAGTCACCAGGAGAAAGCAAATTTAAAGCCAAACACTGGAACGATGCACTAGTGTACTGCCTCAGTAGATATCACTGTCTAGGACAACTTCAACTTGAGATGTTCTCATCACAGTATTTTCTTCGTAACATCTACTAAAAACTAAGGTCAGTGTTTCCAAACTAGCACAGACCATAAAATTTTAATTTAGGCATCCCTTGAGCATAAACAAAGAATGCATCAAGATTGACTTCAGTGATGAATATGAAAGACAGCACAGTATTTGCCAGAAGTATCTTTTCTATTAGTATTATGTGCCAGACTAAAAACTTATTCGCAGGTCACAGGAACAAAGGAAAGGGTGTGCATGTCTGAACAGATATCACCTTTCTTAAAGCATCTGCACTGAGGACACCTGAGCACATCACCCTTTAGATGTGCTCAAAAGTCACAGGCACTAGTCCAGTTCTTTCCATTGCTTACTAAAAGCATCTATATGCTGGGTGCACGCTGTACAGCCACACCTATCCAGCTTAACCTCACCTTCAGTGTCTTTGGAACACAGTCACCCCACTTTCCAGTCTTAGGAAGTCCTGATCTTAAAACTTTCCACATGTTCTGAGCTCCTGCAGACAGATTCCTCAGTGTCGCAGTATCTAGTTAATTCTGCAAATGCCAGCAACCGTCGCTAGCTTGAGGCCTGCCTACCTGCACGAGGGCATTTGCTGGTAACATGCTGCAAGTTCCTTCACTTTGTTTTCTGATTCAGAGAAAGTGGAGCTTGAAAGCTGGCTATTTTCCAGCATAAACTTGCAAAGGCTGTTTGAGGAAAAAAAGATTAAAAAAGCCAAACACACGTAGGTATTCTGATGGTTCCAGACACAGGTCTTTACAGTGCTTAACCTTCTAACTAACCTCAGACAATAACTAAGTTTTCTTTAAGGCATTTAAAAAAATACAGTATTAAAAGGTAGACTTTTTTTTTTTTTTTTTTTTTTTTTTTTTTTTAATTTAGAAAAAAAACCACTGCCCATTGCTTCCAATCTTTTTAAATGTTATTCAACTTTTCTCTACTGATGGAATTTGTTTCTGGATCAGCACTGGCCTTTAAACTATATACCTCTGTGATCTTACCAGATATAATTTTGTTTGTTTGTTTGTTTCATTGGTTTGGTGTAAGTTTTTGGGTTTAGATTTGTTTGTTTGTTTGTTTGTTTGTTTTACTGGTTTTGCAGCCAGTTAAAAAAAAAAAAAAAAAAGAAGCTGCAGTAATTTTATTTTTATTTTTTCTGAAACAGTATGTTAAGCACTCCAGACACTGTGACCCAAGTTAATCTCTTTTCTGTACTGGTGCCACAAAAGGGAAGTGTGGCAACCAGTAACTGTCTACAAGACACTTACAAAAAGAATTTGCCATGAAAACCTGCAAGTTGACTTGTTTGCATATTTTCCCTGGCATTTCCAGTTTTAAAGTGCAAGCAACTCTCATAGCTTCAAAACTCTCTTCAGAACTCTCATAGCTTCAAAAGCATAACCCAGTATTTCTCATTTGATTTCTCACCGAAGTAGGATGTGCCACTTGACACACATCTTCTCAATGTTCAGATCCATCATATGGTTCCTATCTCTGCTCTGAAACAAAGCCTTGATAATAATCTTGAAAAATATTAACCACAAATAATGACAGCTGTACCAGCGAACTCACATGTATATTTTTGGGTCTTTACTATTAACCTGTTCCTCTGCAGAAATTACAAAATACAAGGTGAAATGAGAAGGCCAAAGGCAAAACGCTCTTGTATCGAAAGGAGTCAGCTACACAAAACGGACTGACAGCAGTGATGAAGTATTTTCACTCCAAATGTCCAGAAGTTCAGAAAATGACCATTTCCAGTATAACCTTTTAGATCCTCTTTGACACATGTCCACAGTATGACTGATGGGCTGGCTATAAAAATCCTTACTCCCATAACCAAAGCTTTCTTAGTCAAGGAGGAAAAAAAAGTAAAGAAAAAGAAGGGATAATTTCTTGCAATTCATGAATACCTGTGCAGAGAGATCACATTTACTTAGTAACCATTTAGGCTGGGAACTTCAGAGGTACTTAGGTGCTTAAGCAGCAACGAGATGGTTTTGTGAATCTGGGCCTTGGTTACTATGGTGACAGGGACCATGGCAAACACTCGTACATAAATAGGCCTTATTTCATCAAAGGTTGCTTTTTGAGTGCCGAGCTTTTGTCTGGAAATGGTTTTAGATGAAGATGTTAATCTGAAAGCATCTCATTCTGCTTTCAAAATACAGGGGGCTTACATAAATCTGTTCACGTGTTTCAACAGACTTCTCCTTTACATGGCTTAGGTATGGCAGGCAAATACGACAGGTCTGCAGCATCATCAGTCTGTGCTTCCCCTCGCGTGGGTGACAAGCCAGAGGTCTGGAGGACTGCTGGCCACTGCAGCTGGTTTATTTGCCATCTGCTTCTGATGTGGTGTGATGGGCCACCTCAGCCGTGTAACTCTGCTTTTGCTTTCTAAGAACACTGAAGCATTCTACAGAGAGAAAAACTGAACAGCTCCTATCAGTTTGAAGGGGAGAGACAATAATATAAAGAGCAGAGCCGGTACTCCTTGGCACAAGGGTTCTTGAAACCTGCAGGACCTTCATACTTTGGTAAAACAGAAGATTACCCCATCACCTGCTAGCTTGAAATAGCACAATACCATGAATGCCAGTGAAACCATCCTGGTGACCACAGCTACAGAAACACTAAGGATTGAAAGGCTTTTCTGCTTGTTTGTAGCTGAGCTGATCTACAGCTTCAAAGGCTCAGTGTGCTCACTCTCTGCACGCTGCTCGCACTGAGCCACGTTCATATTTTGCCTGAAACAGCCCCAAGATTTCCCAGAAATTGTGAATGGGTGTTCGCTCACATGGGAAACATCATTTCTGCCTGTCAAGTTGCACTTCATTCACTTTAAATCCTGACAACTGTGCTTCCCCTGCTCCTGGCAGTTGAGGGAGAAACTGCTCTGCACATGATGGATGCAATGAGGCATAAATGGCTGTTGAGGGATATTCTTGGCTTGCCTTAAAACAGAACCCGGCTGCAATCCCTGGCAAACTCGTTACGAGACGAGGAACAACAGCATTTTAAGGAGCTCACAAGTGGCACTTTTAGAATCGTAAAATGAAAACAGCTTAGGGGAAAACTTCAAACACGTTAGCACCAGGAAACCTCTGTATAAATGCCACTGCTTTACAAAATGAACAGAAAACATTAAACTTAAGAACAAGACACTGTGTATGTGAGAAGGAGCTGAGAGAAATATTCTGTATCCTGCTGCAACCTGGCCTGTGCCGTCTGAGGAACACTCTGTCCAAATCAAAATGGAACTGGAAACCAGGAGCTGAAACTAATGCCAATTTTAAATATTCCATTGGTTAATTCTGATATAAATTAAAACTATAAATTAGAAAAGTTCACCCCATAGGATGTATGTTAATTAACCTTTCCTTTCTGCATTTTGTGCTGCCCTGCAGCAGAAAACATCATGAAATCAAAAGTAACTAAAAAATATACTAATGACCATAATTGCCTATAGTCCTTCCACACTGCATCCTCATCTTACAGAGCTGCTAGGCAGAAAACCTGAGCTAGAAGATGTAGTAACTGCTTTGTATGTTTCTTTTCCTCATTATCTACCTCCTGGGAGGTAGAGAATTTGTGGGATGAGACACACAGGTCATACCTTCAAAACAGCAATAACATTGACTTTTTAATTTCAAGGATTTTTATAAAACAAAATCAATAAAAAATAGGATGGAGAAGCCTCATCATGTTTAACATCTTTGAAGGGCTCTTGGGCATGGGATGATCATTAGTCAAGAACATTTGCAAAATTCCTCTTTTGGATACAAAAAAAAAAAAAGATGTTGCAGCTGGCACCCGAAATCTATGCACAAACTCTGCTCATGCACAGACTATGATCTTGCTCCTAGTTTCAAGATTTCTTAAATCTATTTTTCTTGTTGAAGGAAATAGATAACTCTTCTTGTTACTACTACTACATTTGCACACTGCAGCAGAATCAATAATTGTGACAACACTGATGCAATTCCTATCAGCGTATGCACGTGTAGGGGCACAAGCTTTGTTACATCCTCACAGTTGCATACAGCTCTATGCTTTATTAACTTTCAAGAAAAAAATACAGTCTCAAATTTATTGCTGCTAGGATCTCAAAGTCCTGAAAGTGTATTGAAGCTAAATGGAAAGCCTGGGTACTTTCATGTATTACCTTGTACAGTGATGAAACCCTTTTGGGAAAAATGTAATTGAGTGAATAAATCTTACGCTAAACACGGATTTAACCTATAACCCTCTTGCATTAGTGAATCTAAGCATTCTACAAATTGATCAAAATAGGAAAGTTTTATTAATGGCTGAAAAAATATATTCCACAAAAAAAGGAGACATTACAACAACCTCCTTTGTTTTACTCTGCAACATCACATTCCAGTAGGGTAGCTGTTGTGAAAGTCATCTGTTGTCACACAGAAACCAGACAGGATGTGAGCAGTAAGACCTACCCAGAGATTGAGAGATCTACCAAAGCTGTCCTCCAGAGTCCTGGGCTTGATCCTGCCGGACCTCTTTCCAGCAGGATCACATCTGAATTATAGCCGTGAAGCAGGAGAACAGAATTCCAAGATGTTTACTGTACAAAGGTTTCTCAGATAAAATCTACTGCCTTCTCTGCTCTGTGTACTTTTAAACTCTACCTATTATGATTTCTGCACTCTTTCTGAAGATTTGTCACCCCTCTGATGCTTTGATATTAGCTTTGATAACATCTAATATCGCGAGGAGCAGAATGAAAAGTGCAGAATAGATTTGATGAATATTTATTCAGAATTCTAAATACATTCATGATCCGTATGTCTGTGCCCTTTGTACACTGCTTTCTGCAAACATTCCAGCAAATGTGCTGCGAGTTTGAGTGATTACAGAATGTTCTCAGAAAGTAAACACAGAACTTGCAATTGTACACTTGAAATCTGACTCTAAGGGTTATACTCTAAAAGCCGAAGGCAGAAGCTTAATATGCACCCCATGTCACATCAAAGGGCTCCAGCGCTGAATTGCAAAATCTGTGCAACAAGAATGTCAGAAGAAATTATTTGGTGAATAACAAACTACACTGGAGAGTGGTCAATTTTTTGTGGGCAATTTCCAGAGTAAAAGATAAGAAAATTCCTATCACAATAATTATGTTCTCTGCCCAGCTCATTAGGAATTTATCCAGAAATGAACACTGAAAGGCAGGGATTTCGGCAACTTTCCCGCAGAAGCCATTCTTAAAAGACAATTCAATCCCAGTGGGATGTGTGAAAGTCCATCATACTGCAGTACATATTTTTAGCTATTACAATTTCAGATTTCATTAACTGTTTGTTCAATGTGACAGGGCAGCAGGAGATGAGTGCTCCGGTGTCTCATTTCATACTTTTTTATCATCTGTCTGGACCATCTGGCTGCAGCACAGCACCGCATGCCCCTAAAACAAAGATGGATGCACAAATTGTTAAGAGATGCTATCAAAGGATGTCTCCTGTGAGTATTAGCAGAAGGAGACAGAAGCAGTAAGTGGCCCACAGTAAAAAGCAGAAGTGCTCTTTCCTAATCTACTTTGCTTGTGATTTAATGACAATTAAATGTAGAAGATATTTCAAGTTGTTGCTCTTTATTGACATTATAGATCTACTGGGCTTTTCCTCATTATGCATGATTTAAAAAAAGTTTTTGAAAAGGGCAAGAACTGCATACATTTTTTTTTTTTTAAACTTACGGTTTCATTCTTAGATCACACCAGCCTTTGTAACTCTGCCCTTTCCTTGCATAACAATAGTTTTACAGAAACATAAAAATTAAGGTATAGTGAAAACCTGTTGCACCAAGCCTTTGAGAAAGCAAATAATTTTATTATCCCAAAATATTACACAAAACCTCACTCTGATGTGGTTGGTCTGCCATCAGGCAGACTTCCACTCAAGATGTGCAGATGCTGCCCACTAAGCCCGTGGTCCTCACACTACATTTAGAATCATAGAATCATTAAGGCTGGAAAAGACCTCCAAAATCACCTGAACCAACCATCCCCCTACCACCAATGTCACCCACTAAACCATGTCCCTAAGCACCACGTCCTACCTTTCCTTGAACACCCCCAGGGATGGTGACTCCACCACTTCCCTGGGCAACCCGTTACCACTGCTCTTTCTGAGAAGAAATCTCTCCTAATTTTCAACCTAAACCTCCCCTGGTGAAACTTGAGGTCATTCCCTCTAGTACTATCACTAGTTACCTGTGAGAAGAGGCCAACCCTCAGCTCATTGCATTGACACTGCATTGACAGTGACAAGCCCAGGTGGCTCAGGGTGGCCTTAGCTACTTCATGGCTGGGTACTCAACGCCTGCAACTCCCTGGACAGCTGCTACCAGGCTCGGCAGCAATGGGGGAAAACTGGGAATCAGCACCTAGGGATTCTCCCTCCTATCTTACGGTATTACTTAGCCCACTGCCCCCCACAGAAAAACACAGCATATTCTGGTTAGGTTCCTGCAGTTGGAGGCAGGGCCACTGCTGCTTTGCGCCCCCCCAGTTTCTCTGTTCTCAGAGTCTAGCAATACCACTGTTACTCTCTTCATTCCTGCTAGCCCAAATCAAAATGGTTACCTTGGCTCCTTCCTGGCAGACACCAGCAGCAGCAGGATTTCACCAGCGGACACCCTGTTTCCAGGGAGCTCCCCAGGTTACAAGGGTGTTTCTGCACTCTGTCATGAGCTGGGCAGCAGCATCTGTATGCTACTGAGAGCTCCCTCTAAAGCATTTCTCCTGCTGCAGACACCACCAGAAGTTTACTCTGGTTCAGGATCCACTTTTACCCAAGTGTCACACTGGTTTATCAATGCAGCCACAAGAGCTTCACAAAAAAATATGGACGATACCTAGCTCAGTTGATATTTCTTGTTACAGTACTGCTTCAAACGTAGGCAGGGATGTACTATTGCTAATATGCCACCCTTGTAGCACATAAAGAACTTCAAGCAGCTCTCTGAATGCCTCTCGGAAGGCAGCGCACCTGAAATGGTTGATTATAAAGCAAATTCTGCTGCAGTGTATCTGGTTTTCATCTGACAGATGTTGGGCAGGTTCCCCAGTTCTCTGCGTACAGCTACTGATTGATTTGTTTCTTTCCTTGAGACAGAAATGTTTCTGCTTCCTCTGCTGCTCTCTCCCCCTCCTCCCTCCCATTTGGCAGCTATTACAGAAAACTCCTGCAGCAACAGCCATCACTTCAAATGCTGTCTGCTTTTCACTGGAAGCAGCAGATGTACCCAGAGCACTTCGCTAAAGTTAGCAAGGGAGTGTTGACATGAGGTATCTGCACCACAGGATCACTGCAGATTTATTGGGTGCTTAAGCCTCAGTTCAGGAGAGTATTTAAGCTTGTCTTTAAGTGTCGATGCTTACGTATCCTTGTTGTTTTCAATTTGTCTAATATTACACACGTATCTGAATAACTTCTTGAACTGAGACCTTAGATGAAAAGGTCCTGGCACGCATCACTCATTCTTCCTCAATCCCCACAAATTATTCAAATCTCTTAAATGTCACAACAATT
Source organism: Heteronetta atricapilla (assembly GCA_011075105.1). NCBI lineage: Eukaryota > Metazoa > Chordata > Aves > Anseriformes > Anatidae > Heteronetta > Heteronetta atricapilla. The sequence goes on from CM021732.1 coordinate 90,853,618, forward strand.
TTATAAGTGATCCAATACTGCTACATCCACTTTTGAGCCAAACTGATTATTTTTGTTTGACCACAGGTCAAGCAGCAAAAAGAAAGTGGACTATTACTCCTCTTAATGCCAGCAGACTGGCAGTTAGGGAAGAGCTATTGAGCAGAATTGTAATGTTTTTGGCACAGCCTTTTTGTTCCTTTCTTTGCATGAACATCCTGTTGTGGAGGTCTCTAAGAAACACTTACAGGTAGAGAGATCCTGGAGAGGACAACCTGCCGTGCTTATAATATTCCTCTCATTTGCAGCATAGATTTCATCTAAGATCTCAGTGTGTACACATTTCTTTTAACATAATTTTCAAAGTTAATATTTATCAAAACAATGCCACTTCTAATAATCATACAAAAATACAAGTTTTAGAGAAAAGTGAATAGTTTCCATTGCCTTCATGCTTCAATCTAACATGTAACTGCAAGGTTAATAGACAAGGACTGAGCTTAAAAAACCTCCACTGCTAAAAAACTGAAAGCTCCTCCCAAAATCTCACTCCTCTCACCACAAACTGGTGGAGCAGACACACAGGTCATAGCTGCTCTTTAATTATTCGCATTCTTGTAACACACAAGCAGCCCTGCTCACCCACAGGATCCCACCATGAGAGATGCTGTATGCACACAGGATAAACTAAATTCCCCAGAGAACTTGGGGATAGCTTTGATCTCCTCCCGATTCCCAGGAAACCCTGCATATCCTGCAGAATCAACAAGGTTTACAGCAGAGCCTTGAAAAACACTTTACTACAAGGCTGACTGCACAAACCAAAATCAAAAGAAATCTTGTTTTGCTTAGATATGTTTCTGTGTGCATGCACACTGAGAAAAATAATTTCAGCAACGCATATAAATAAAGAGAAAATTACTCCTGAATACTTGTAAAGCTTTACAAGATCTGAAAGGCTATGCAGAAGAACAGATAGCAGTCACCAGACCTGCTTCTGTGTCCTCCCTAAAAAAAGCCCAATTTAAGAGAAAGAAACATACACTCCTGTGGTATCTGCTGTATCTGGCACCTAAAATTTCATTTGGATATATGAAAATCATTGCCAGCATTATTGTCCTCATTGTCGTCATGAGAATTAATCTCACTGTTATCCTTAGGTATCGCTCAGCAACATTACAGTGGAAGAAAAAAATGCACTTCTGCTACAAAGTTGCACTCCTTTATGACCAACAGTGGTACCATTATTTCACTCCGAATGAGAAACTAAAAAGATGTTTACTTTTTAGTCATGATATCTAGATGCTAAAAATGATTTGTACATATTTTGCACAATAACTCAATAAGCATTTTTAACTAATATACTGAATAATGATTGAACAATTGGGGAATTGAACAGCTTAGTTTTTTTTTTTTTTTTTTTTTTTTCCTCCACACAGTCTCTCTTCTTCCCTTTTGCAGAATGTTTTCTAACTGATGCTCAAAAAAAAAAAAAATAACAACAGGTCAGAAAATCTCAAGCATTACAATGTGCTTGCACATATTCCATTGCTCCTGTACATACATTGTTCTGTACAGCATCATGGTACGTTGCATTTTGATTCTTTGATATTCTTAGAAAGCTACAACCAGAATAGCTTACACAAGCTAAACCCTTCACCTCTTCTTTGCACAGGTGGTAACATTTAGGTATTTGCACTATTAAGTGTGACACACCAGATCCTGCAAATTGACACTCTTGTCAGTAATCCCACTGAATTATGTGCCAAATAAAGACTGCTAATGCAAGAAAAACTTGGTAAGCATTGCATTTATTTCTATCAAGTTTTGTCCCAAAAAAGTTATCAGCATTATTTCCTTTCAACCATTTATTTTCATTAAATCTTTTGGAAAAAAAAAATAAAATAAAACCACTAATTACAATCTTACTATGCTTGAACTCCAGTCATTTTACATGACTTTCTATAAAGTTCTATAATGACCATTCCTATCTATTCACGGAGGCAAAGTTTCCAAGATAACACATCTTCCTAAAAAATGCTATCCTCTACCTTTGGCATGCCTCCCTCATCCCATTCACAGCTATTCCAAATTCTCCTGCATGCAGCCGTTTCCTCCTTCAGCATTTTGACCATCTTGTTCCCCCCATGTGTCTGTCCCTGGTCTACACTGAACCCCAAGAGTATTTGGATCCCATTTCTGCTCTAGAAGAAGCTGGCAGCACATGCTCATTAAAGGAATATCCACTCATGGATATTTTTATTACAACACCACCTTGCTGTGTTCCAACCCTGCCACTCCCCAGAATAAATGTCCTCTCAGCAAGTGAGACGCTGACACTGTTGCTTCTCATGTTGATCTGTCTTGTCTACTAGGTCTACTATGCTCCCTTAAACATTAGTGCCCACCTGCGGTCACTGGTCTTATACCTCGGTAATAAACTTCTCAGGAAAGAGACTGCCTTCCTCAAATGCTACCTAAAGCACCGTGTGCATGCAGCATTTTAGACACTACCAGAACACAATGAAAAAAAGAAGTATGGTAACTTGTACCTAAAATGCTGGAATGCAATCCAAAATGCACATAAAACAGGAAGACTTGGGATGCCTGATTTGCTAGCGTCTCTAAAATTCTGGCTCAAACAATGTGCCTATAGCACCTGCTCATGCTAATAACAGCTTAATGCATTTAACTGTTTCTTTGTTCTAAATCAATAACTGTTTATGTTTTAAACCAATTTTAGCTGATATTTTCGTTGCAGTGATTCACCCATGAAATCATGTAGAGGATGTGTGAAAACACAGATCTCCTCTCTTCAAGTACCAGATAAAGCCTGCTTCTGTCAGCAGTAGAATCTAAAATGTTTCACAATCAGCATGATGCTAAAGAAGTATGTATTTGTACTCACAGAAGAAAACAAAAGCTTTCTACGTGAAAGCTACCCAGAGACCCATAATATTTTTTAAACCGTGAAACTTCGCTACATCATCTACTCCCTGCTCTCAGTATCAGAAACCAAGGGAGAGTATCCTAATGGGCACAGCCAGAAACTATTAAGATAAGTTATTATAAAAGAATGCAACATTAATAAAACGGGAGTAACTGACCAAAAACACACATGCACACACAAAAAGAAAATGTTCAATAAAGAAGCTTTATTTTGAGATTGCAGCTTAGTGGTTTCAAGTGATGTATTATTTTCTTTGGAAGTAACATACTATATTGCTAAAATAAGAAACCCACAGGGAAAAAGCTTACTAATGATAAATTATTGTAATATAAATGCAACCAGATTAAACAAATATAGAATACCCCATTAAAAGATGTATTTTTTTTCTGATAAGACAAAAATGCCATCAGAAGAAGCATTCCACAGTACACAAAAAAAAAATCTCTCCCCAAAAGCCTCTGAAACTTTATGCTACTATTTCCAGATTCCAAATGTGATTAAAGTACAACCACTTTAAGTGCAGTCTAGGCTGGGTTAATCAATAATGTATCAAAACCATGCTCCACATAGCAGGTCACTGTCACTGGGGATTAGCAGGTACCACGGCCGGGAAAAAGCAAGCACAGAACATTTACAATTACCAAATACACAGTGCACAAAACTCCACAGCCTCTACACATCCCAGAGCCAGCCAAATCTCACAGAAAAAGAAGTGAGCACTTGGCTTTGCATGAGGATGAGTTCATTCTGCCCAATTTAAGTCGCTAGCCAGCTCCTACCAGCAGGGGCTTGGTTATGTCTACAGAGATTTAGCAGTCAAGTGAGGTTCCCTTTCAGTTCAAGACGTAAATCCACAAAAGGGAATGGGAGCAGTGTCCTGGGGTGGATTAACAGAAGCAGGGCCAACACACTGAGGGAGAGATCCTCCTCTGGGAAGCCATCGTTGGAGTGCATCAGCAGCACTGCAGTTGTGGGCCCCCAGCAAAAGCAGGATGATGACTGAATGCAGCAGAGGGCCAGCAAGGTGGAGCAGGTGCCCCACAGGGAAAGGCTTTGGGCCTGCAAAGAAGGGATCTGTCAGCAGCCTTTCACTGCCTCTGAGGAGGTCACCAAGAAGCCAGGGCCAGGCTCTTCACTGCCGTGCAGCAGGAATACGTGGGCAACAGATCCAGGGAGCTGGATACAGCCTTGAGTAGCCTGGTCTTATACCTTGCTTTGAGTTGGAAGTTGGAACAAAGGCCTCCTGAGATCCCTCCCAACCTGAACAAACTTGGGTTCTTATGACTCTAATAAAATTCAGCTTAGAATTTCATTACTTATATCTTCCTCCTCAGTACCAACCCCATTATTTTAACCACATACCACTTTCCTCCTTCAATCTCCAGTTAAGGTTCTCTATATTTAATGCACAAGGGATGAGTGATACTTTTGACTGTTTCCTTTTGCACTTTACAAGAACAAGAATGAAGAAAGGCAAAAATGCCTCCCAATGTAGACACTGTTTTCCTCTTTACAAGCATGAAAACTGGTTTGATATGTGTCATACAACCAGAAAAATAAAAATGGGTAAATCTTAAATAATTAGCAACTTGAAGTGTGGCTGCTGACTCCAGCTAGACATGCCACTGCTTTTTTCAGAGGTGACTGATACTGCACACATGTGAGACAATTCAAGTATTTAGGAAGAAGATGGTCAAATTCTTGACATTGACTCACATTTATGCCTGTTAGAGGATACAAAGACAGCACAATAATGTGGAGCAAAAGAACAAATGATTCTACTTAGAGTTAATACTAGCACAGTGAATAATAAATCATGGTCACACCGGGTGGAAGTATTTGCAGACAAAGAGCTGGACTGACTTAGAAAAGCTTGATGTGCCTGGCACCATGGGTATGGCCAAACCACTTTTCTAAAAATATTGAGGTTATCAGAACAGAGAACAAGTCAGAAATAAAAAATAATAAAAATTTAAAAATAAAAATTAAAGAATCCCACTTCCATGCTGTATTTCCTTGAGTAATTCAAAACTAAAGCCTGCACTAAATATATATATATTCTGAACAACAGCTAAACATGCACTTAGTTTTAAACATGGGCTTGTGCCCCCCGGAAGCAGAGGCTTGAGATTTTAACTGGTGCTTATGTGCTATCCCAGGCAGCAACAGGTGAAAGGAACTACTTTCTGGATTGGAGGCCTGACTGTTTACCAGAAGGGAAGTTTAATCAGGCTAACAGCAACTCATTAAGATCAGTCTGTATCAGGGTGGGTCTTTCTGGGACCTACCACCAGGGTTACAAACAAGCAGTACAGGAGAGAGAGAACACAGCAACAAGGACAGTGGATCCAGTCTTTTAACGGTGCCTTCAAAAACAAAGCATTTAAAATCATAATTCACTTTCTGTCCACTTCCTCCCTTTCTGTTGGCTTCGGCTCTGTCTGTCAAGTACAAAATCCAGGGAAAAGGGTTTGGAATGAACTCTTTGGTGGCCTGAGGTTTGTGTTTGAGTGTATCTTTCTTTGTCAGTCAGTCGTTCAGAGTTAAACACTGTTTTGATCTAATAAAATAATGAAGAAAATCTGGCACCAACTTGCATTTTGTATGACAACTATTTAATGTATCTTTTTCCCAGTTTCCCAGATATCACTGTACCACCCCTTAGTATGATATTTATTCTTGTAAAGATTTGGACCCAGATGAAAAAAACATGGTAACTTTCCATGTGCAAAATGGGGACTTCTGGTAGTGAATGAATTTTTAAGTACAGACAACTACAGATTTACAGAAGCTGGAATGGCTTGTCACTTCGTGCAGTTCGTGGACAGACTGAAAGTTCCCAACCTAATCAGTCTCTAATAAACAATTTCAATGGTTTAAAATCATTTTCCAAGGAAAATAATGGATGTTTTTACTATGATTTGTACAGCCTTTTCATGAAACAGCTTATCAGTAGATGTGACTGAATTGGCTTGTTGCTGCTCAAACAAAACTGAGAATGCACTTGACTGATTTTAACTCCATTCAAAAATTTCCTGGCTAATTATACTTTTGAAAATGTAGAAAACTCACATGCAGATTTCTGAAGATATTAAGTTGCAGCTTTATTGCACTGACAACTTATCGATTAGGAAAATGCTTTAGACAATAAAAAATAGCAAAAAAAAATCTCTATTATTCTTTGTATCCTTGTGAGGCAGAGAGCAAAAAAAAAAAAAAAAAAGTATGTAGAGTAGGGTATAACATGTGAGATCTCTCCAGCAGCTTTGGGAGCTGGACTTGCAGGAATATAGGATCTCACAGAAACGTTCAACACGGAGAAACAACATCTCATTCTTTTGCAACTTTGGCTGTGTAGCAGATATCAGAGGTGTGTGCTTACTTTAAAAGGTGCTGTAGCCAAAATGTGGTGCTAATAACATGCTTTGGATAGTAACATGTTAAAAGTTAAAAACTATGCAGCTCTATTCTACTGTCTTCTGTCATAAGCTACCTATAATCAGCACCTTTACTTACCCATGTTTAACTAATTGGTAGTCCTATTCAGAAATGTCAGCAAGAAATATGATTACTTGAAAAGAAGCACATTTGTGTAACATTAAATCAACAGCTAATTAATGTAGCAAATAACCACTGTATTTTCATTATAATCATGTAATTATTCTAAGCGTATTGGTTACAGCAACAGTCAATTTTATTACACAGATAGAGCTCTGTTTTGATTATGTTGTTAAAACATAATGGTGTGGCTGGTTGTTTCACATATTAGAATATTCAACAGCCTAATATCGTGTTTTTCCACCTGCTCAGGTTATGATATTCATTTGGTCGGGCTTTAAGATGTACTCCTGGAATTATCATGAGCCTTAGCCAATAAAGGAAGAGAAGACATGCTGATGGAAGACAGAGTAATGTGGTACTGCAGCGTGCTCATACATAATACAGACAGCTATTTATTTCCCCCAAGTAATAATGAAAATGTTCATAAAGAAGCTAAGCTTTGCTGTTGTGGCTGCAGAGCCAATTTTAGCATGTGCATGCATCCAAAAGGGTCCTGCAAAATTTCCACAGCACCCAAACAGGCTGAACCATTAATCAGAGTCTTAGAGAGGACTACTTTATCCTGTATGGCTGATCCTCTCCAAGGGAACAAGCTATGGACCTGCCTACTTATGGCACAGACCAACACTGCAACCCTTTGTGCTGCCTGGTAAACCCATTTTACTTAGACAAAACTGCAGGACTATCTAAAGTTACGTGAAAAACATTCCCACTCTTCCAAGTTACTCAGAAGTTGGAGTAACTTGGAGTAACTACCACCCCTTACCCACTCCCCATTTGGTGGCCACCATTCCCCTGCTACTCACCTGGGGTAGCACCCACAGCACCGAATGGTGCCCACACTTCTGAGCAAGGAAGAAAATGCAAATCCCTTTTTCAGTCTGCCCAGTCTGCCAGAGCAATGCAGCCATAGGAAGGAAATGTTCCTACTGAGAACAGATAGACCTTTCACATCACGGCGCTGCTCTGTTTCTTTGGTACTATTTGGAACTCTAGCCCTAGGAGCATTGGAGAGCATAAGGTGATCAGGCATTAAACAGTTTAAAAGAGCCCTCTCTAAGACAAGGTCTTAGAAAACTGGAGTAAAATGTAATTAAATCTGTCATTACAAATCAACCATTTGATCAGGACATGTTTTCTACTCCAAGTCTGTTTATCAAGTATTCCCAATTTTGCTTTTTGCAAGTAATTACTCAATGCTTTATGTGAACCATTTTCTGTCAAGGTAAAACTTCTCTTTACCATTTTATGAACTCTCTGACCGTTCATTACTCATGGTATTAAGTTCAGTCATCCGAGCCACCACAGTAAGAATCCTGCATCTAAACTTCTAAAGAAAAAAGAAAAGAATCAGCTATCTAAGCAAAAAATAAACGGGGCCTGTGACCTTGCCTGTGGACATACTGCCTTGTTTATTTGGGGTGACTACCATTTGCACAAAAAGAAGAACCCAGGCCATGTCCTCTTGCAGTAAATGCCTAGCCAACAAACACCAGGACAAGATACAAGTAGGTAGGTTCATTTCTGAAGGAGCACTGGCAGGGCTCTTGAGATTTCCCTGCTTCTTGCTAGAGAGCCTAATGGCCTAGATGCCATGGTGAGGTCTGAGCCTCCAAACAACATTTCTGCTACCTGTGAACAAAAAAACAAGGGCAAGAACAAGGAGGCAAAAATAATTGTGGAAACACTATACAATGTTCATCAACACCAGTTCAGTGGTGCTGCATTTCTATCTGGCCAACAGGAATTTCCAGGCTATTCTAAAATAATTCTCCCTAATACTGCCCCCACACTCTTCATGGTTCCATGGGAAGGAAATTTTCTGGGCAAACAGGAACAGTCGCTTCAACTTGTAACAATCACTAAAAAGACAGCAGAAACAATGAGATGGAAAGGCAAAAAAGAGCAACAAAAAATAAAAAAAATGGTTATTACTTGCTGTGATTGTGATTAAATGACACGTCACCACACACTGGATTGAGTAGACCCATGATACTCAATACAGAGAGGCCAGTATCTGTACAAATTCATTTTCATTTGACATGGGACATGATAGTTCAGTGCGACTGAATTGTCAGCTACCTAGCGTTATTATGGATCACACCTAGCAGGTAAGCTGTTGCAATGAAAGAAGCTCACTTCAAAATCCACTGCCAGGTGCCATGTGGTCGTAATATTTATCAAAGACTTTGGAGATGCAAGTGCCAAGGCTCTTTGAAAACAACTTATTTATTTAACTAAAAATGGTATCAGTGAACACCAAAAGGTATTAATAAAATCCTGAAATACCACATCTGGCCCAAGAGTTCCTGAGCCGAAAGAACTCGTATCTTATTATATAATATGATATCATATACTTCTATAAGATTATCTTACATATTATACTGCTAAAAGATTATTGTTCCTATTACTATAAATAAACTGCTTCTCTTTTACTAAGATGATCCCAGCTCTAAAGAAACACTTTGAAACCTGAATATGTATATATATATATATGTTGGGAGTGATACCATTTAGCATCTTCATCGGCCATCTGGACAACCCTGACAGGCTGAGGAAACAGGCTGACAAACCTCAGAAAGTTCAAAGATTACTTAGTACTGCACATGAAATGGAATATCATAGTGTATCAATATAGACAGGATGGACTGACTAGTCAGTAGCTTTGCAGAGAGGAACCTTGTCCTCCTTGTAGAAGAGTTGAATATGAACAAGCAGTGCACTTGTGTGGTGATGAAGGCCCACCACACACTAGGTTGTTTTAAATAGTAGCAAGTGATTATTCCCATCACTCAGCAATCAAAGGTGTCTGGAAGACTGACCATGTGGGGACCAGAGAAGCTGTGGATGCCTCATGCTTGGAGGTGTTCAAGGCCACGTTGGATGGGTTTTTGGGCAACCTGGTCTAGTGGGAGGTGCCCCTGCCGATGGCAGGGATTTGGAATGAGATGGTCTTTAAAGTCCCTTCCAACCCAAACCATTCTGTGATTTTATGCTCCTCAGTGTAAACTGCGAACTGAAGTGCATTCAGCACTGGGCCACTAAAATGGCCAGGAGGTTGAAACACATGCCCTGTGAAGACAGGCTGAGGGATGGTGTTTGTTCAGCCTGGAGAAGAGAAGGTTTTGAGAACCTCATCTCTGTCTTCAGTTACCAAAGGGTGAGGAGTTATGGATAGGACAGAGCCAGACTTATCAGACATAAGCAGTGGAAGGATAAGAGGCAACAATTACAGCTTCATCAAGGGAAAGTCTGATCAAACATAAAGAAGAAAGTCTTCCACATTAAGACAGTCAGTCACTTGAAGAGGTTGCCCCAAAACACTGTGGAATCTCCACCCTTGGAGATGATCAGGACTTGACTGGACACAGCCCAGCGGAACCTGGTCTGGTTTTGAAGCTCGTCCTACACTGAGACCCAATGGACTCCAGAGGTTCCTTCCAACCTGAATTATTGTACTATTCTATTCTAAAAGCGAAACTATGCAAAATCATTATGAAATGCTGCCAGGAGGCAGGACATTTCTCCCATACTTCTGGGAGGCAGAGGAGAGAGAACTCTGATCAGATATTGGGATCCCCACAATGTTTTGAAAATGATGGAAAGAATAAACAAAAAAATATGAGAGAAACAAGCTACAAACCATAGTGGCTACAACAACAGAGTTTCTGCCACCTAACATTGTGACTGGAAGACAGTAAGAGGACTCAAGAGCTAAGTGCATGGAGGTGGCTTACAAAAAACCAGTTCCTCCTGTGTGGAGGGCTTTAAAAGTCAACGGGGTCAGTTTAAAATTGATCCATTGTCATTTTATAGGCAGTGAGTGACAAAAACGCTGGGTGGATGCAATGTGATCCCAGCTGTTAAGGCCCGTGAGCAGCGTGAGGCTGCATCCTGCAATCGCTGGAAGCAGCAGGCAGCCTCTTGCTGGAAGCCTTTCTAAGAGAAAATTGCCACCGCTGATGCTCATGCTGCTGCTGGAGTTGATGGGAATTTTTACTGCATAAATGACTGCAAGAGCACAGCCTACATTAGAACAGCATAAACATAAAGAAACGTGTTTTAACTTCAGAAGCATATAGCTCCCAGCGGCTTCTAACCAAAGTAGCTCTGTGTCAAAGGGCAAATTTGGCTCCCAGCTTACTGCTGCATTACCTTGCCGCTGCTATAAAAATGAGGAAAGGAAAAAATGAAAAAGACATGCAACCATGGATATATGCCTGACTCAGTGGTGACCTTTTGTTCTGATAAATTGCTGATTTTTCAAATATTGGAAACAATGTATTTATCACGTGGAATCTGACTGATGTGTCGGCAACGTCCTTTTGCAAAACATCTGTGCCAGCCAAATGTCAAAGTCTGTTACTTCACATTGAATGGATTTATGCAATTATCCTTTAAGTCAGTGCATAGCCTGACCTTAGACAGGAGCTGAATTAAGTGCAAGGGAAACCTGTGCAAGGGAAACCTGAGAACAAGCACATAACTAGTCAAGTACCAAAAGCACATTACATTTTTAACCATCTTGCACTACACAAATATGTAGATAAATCTCTAATGATGTTCTGCCAATATCCTACTTCAGCGAGTACTCTGAAAAGTCTTTACCAGTTCTTCAATTCTTGCTTGCAGCAACAGAAAGGAGAAAACTAGCAATGTTAGCCAATTCAATGCCCATTTTGAAGGAGGTTCAACTAAATGCATAGTATTAGCACTGGAGCTTTCCTTGATATCTGTAGTCTTCCGATTAATAGGACCATTTCCTCTCTTCCTACATGGAAATTTGAAATTAACTGTTTTCTTCATTCCTGTTTCAAAGAAGGTGACAGTTCTTGTCACATGTCTGTAGACATACTGTTCCCACACTGTGAGTACAAGGAAAAAGAAAACAAAGGGAAATTTTGCTGTCCATTACATTTTTCCCCCTCTAGTGTCCGTTCCATCACAAGTCTTGAGGGAAAACATCTGTTACCTAACCAAGAGTTCTCCTTCTTCTTTTGATTCCGCTTCCCCCTCGAATATCCTTCATTCTGCTGCACTAGCATTTTAAAAGTCCTTTATTATCTCTCTCCTTTTGGTATGTTCAGGCTTCTTTTTCACTTTAAAACCAAAGAAACATGAAATAAGGAGCAGTGAAATGTCTTCTTAGGGATAACAGATGCAATCTTTCTCTACCTGGCTGAAGGATTTCTATTGACTACTGAAGTTCATACAAGGTATGCATGTACGTGCAATGTATGCAAGTCATACACTATTTGCAAGAAGAGTTCATTCAACATACTTGCCTTTAAATAGGCAAGTATTTAATACATAGATATTTTGCTCTGTTTATGACCCAACCTTAAACTATCCCTCATCAATAACCAAGAAAGTTGAAATAAGAGACCAAATATAACTATTATTTACATCCAAAATATAAGGAAGACATGTATGTGAACAGAACCTGGAACAGAAGATCTTAGACTCCAAATGCCCCAGCAATGATTTTCACTCTTATGATGGATTTTAACCTACAGCTATATAAAGTCCTTTCAAATTATTAAAAGTAAAGCTTTCCAATCAAAAATATTAATAGATTGTTATATTTTGCCACCAGCATTGATAGTTATCCTGGCCAAATCCAAAGGCTCAGTCATTTTGCTTGCTTCAAAGCTGTAAGGCTTTTATATTGTGTAATCAATTTGACTTGCTTGTAGATAATTAAAGTACTAGCAAGTGACAAAAACTAGACAAGATGCATTGACTTCAATTGGATAAAAACTCAGAAATGTGCTCTCTAAGTGATCAATATGTAAAAGCCTCTCAGAACACCACCAATATCTGTAGCTTGTAAATTATAGTAAATGTTAAGATAAGGTCAAGGAGGATATGCATATAAATCTTGTACTCCTATAAACAGGTGCAAAACAACATCTATTAAACCATAAGAGCAGTGGAACTGACTTCTGTCTTTAGATCCAAATTTCACCAAAGTCCGTGGTACTGACAAAAAAAGGCTTTTATTAACCCCAAATTAACAAGAACTCTAAATCCATAATTAGATCATTGTGAAAAGTGAGGAAATTGTCCTGATATCTACCTCAGGTGTGGAAAAACAATTGCTTTTAAACAAAAATGTTGCCTGTAACTTCAAACTCCTATTTCCAGCTCAGTGAAAATAGAGCACTTTTCAACATCTAATACTCTAATTACTGGCAATTAGGTTTCAGTGTTCCATGAAGATGGAGATGTATCTGTTGCCTGCACTAACAGATTACTGCATTAACTGTAAATAAACAACTGTACATACAAATAAAATGTAATCTCGTGATACAGGCAAGCCACCAAGCTAGCTCTTCAAATCTCAAAGATATTTTCATCTTCTCTTCATTACTTAGACAATGAATTTTATGTACAATGGCTGTGACCAAACATGAATTTCAAAATCACTATTCCCAAATAGTGGCAGTTGGACTCGATGGTCTTTGTAAGTCCCTTCCAGCTGAACTATACGTTTCTAAGTATAGCAGAAATAAAAATTCTTTTGAAAAGATGGAAGCCCTGTGTCATCCTGAGCAGACGTGCCTACATACAGTCTGAAAGATGTTTTTCATTCCAGCTGAAATAATGGGAGTCAGCCTCAGGTGTCAAGAGACGTTAATTATAGTTCCTGATGCAACAGCAAAAGAAGAATTGTGATTTTTCACAACATGTAATACAAATGTCACATAAGGTGGAAACTGCAAAACCTATCTCATGTAAGTAGACCTGATTAGAAAACAGAAAGATCTTCATGAATATGGATCTTCTTCATTTGCAATGATAACTTTTGACCTCTCTTATCTTTCTGCTCCCAACCAGTGAAACTCAAAATGGACTGAAATTCAAATATGACTTATGCCCCCTTTCCTAGCCAATGTCCTCTTTGTATCTTGACTTATTTCATTAAGTTACCCATAGAGAGAGAGTTTCACCCGTTTGTTACAGATAAAACGTGAGAAAATCTTATTGCTCATAGCTAGCTAAAAGAAAAAATATTTCCTAATAATGCACTGTGATCTGTCATCTTTTATGCAAAGGAAACAACTGTGGTGTTCTTGGGGCCTTAAATAATGGTTTGAGGGTGTCATTTTTCTACTCCTTTATTTCTTCTCTATTAAAACGCAAGACAGGTCAAGCTGCAAGTCTCGGAGGTACATCATGTGAGAGAAGAGAAACTTGTGAAGATCTCCAAGGCATTAAAAAATACAACTTGTCAGTAGGCACAGAATGCCACAGGGCATTCAGTGGTCACCATTTTTTTTTTTCCTTTTTCCACTGTCAACAGCCATCTGCAGAAGCCTTACTAAATCCAGAAGCTTTCCCCAACTTTCAGAACACATTAATACTTCAGCAACAGACACAGAGGATCTCTCCCAGTGAAAAAAAGATTACTTATTGGTGACCATGTGAGAATACCATTAAATAGTTTCAGAGGATTGACTTGCATATCATGGAATGTTTCTACATCAGTCCTTATCAACACTGAAAGAAAGAACTAAGAAAAAAGAATGATTATTAAATATGGTTTCTTTTGCCAAGAGGAAAAAAAAACACTCATGGCTTAAAGAGACCTCAACCTTTCCAGCAAAGTACCAAAGGGAGTACCTTCATTACTGTTTATAAAAGTTTTAGCATATTCAAGTCCAGATCACAGTACCTTTGCATCTCAGAGACCGTCTCATATTTTGTAAACTCAACCTCCTTTGCTGCTATTAACCATCTACACTGAAAACAAACAAATAAAAATTTGGGCTGTACTTTTTACCTGCATCCTTTCTTTCTGGCTTATACACATGACAGTTTTCCTCAACTGGCTGAGCAATCTCTTTTGATTAAAATCCCTCTGTTTGTATGTGTTAGCAGCAAAAGTGCAGCATATGTCAGTTATTTTCATGCATCTCAAATCTTTTGGAGTCACTCACTGCAAATTACAGATCTTTATTCTGTAGAAGGAAAATCTGCTCTTCATCTTTGGGCACAGAACCTTTAAAACAAATAAAGACATGAAAATGCTGTTCAGTGCTAAGTCAAATGCCTATCAGAAGTCTACTATGTCAAGTGTATTTATACAATTAAACTCAGAAATTGATCTCAGGCAAACAAGATCTGTTTTCTGTGAAATCGTGTTAGTTTGCATTAATAACGTTGCTAACCTTTCATACTTTACTGATTGTATCTTTCATGTATCTCTCAGTACAGATGCCAAGCTAACTGGTATAAACTTACTTGAGCTTCACAGGAGAATGAACACTTTTGAACTGTATAAAGACTGGGTATTTAAATGACACATTTCAAGTCCCCCACCAAGCTACATAAATGTCAGAATGGTAGTGTACACAGTTTCCTCTTCAATAAGTTATTAGGTTCACTTTTTCTTTTTGTCTATCCAAGCCATCTGTGTGTTGGAGAAATTATTTCCAAATGTGTGTAATTTAAAACCCATCATTTTTCACAATGTGTGCAATCAGACTTAAATTTTCTAGAAATTATCAGTGCAAGCTGCCTCACTTAACCCTTTGAGGTGGAAGAACATGTAAGAAGGAAAAAGCAAATCCGGGCAATGGACTATCACTGATTGAAATCAAGGTATGAGAGATCACAGTGACAAAACCCTGGCCTCACCTCATTGCCAAGACCACAATGCCCAGGTCACAGAGACAATGTAAAACAGCTTGCAAACAAGCCATTGTTACTTGCAGTGTGGTTGGCAATTATTAACTTCTATTGCTTGTCACAACCCTAGGATTTCATAGAAAACTCCCAACTATGTGCCCTTCCCTCTTACACAAGGGGAAAAAAAAAAAAGTACAAAATAGAGTATTTCTAAATAGCTTTTTCCTTTTAGCAGTAACAACAATATATATATATAATAAATGTCAGCAGCATAAATATCAAGACTGATCCTCGCAGTCAGCACCACTGTAAAATGACAGACTCCTTGAAGACAATGAATTTACACATAAACAGAAGAGTGGGATCATTTTTATTTATTTATTTATTTATTTCTGAGGCCTGGAAAGGGTACAAAATTTCACAGACGGGGAAAAGAAATGCTTCATTTCATCACCACTCATCTTTACTCACTACAAGCAAGTATTTCAGAAGGCCTATCATAAAGGCAAAAGCACTACTGACTGTGAACCTGTCCTCTCCCCTCCCAAGATTCCAGAAGTAAGAGCAACAGAAACATCAGTATAAACAGAACTTAATCCTCAGCTGTATGCCTGACATTTTTCAATGATCTAGCAGACTCTCAAATGACTTTGCAATTCTGACTTGTTAACTGCACTTGTTCACAGACCTTACAGGATTTTAGCAACATCTATTTCACAGCAAACCATCAAAAGAAGTATGTGCTACTTGTATAAGCCTGAGATATTTTTTTTTTAAAAAAAAAAAAGTCATCCTGTAATCCTTCCTTTGAACCGTCCAGAGATAAAAGATACACTCAATCTATAACATTGAATGTAACAGTTTGGCTGCACATATTTCCAAAATTGAGGCCTGTTTTTTTTTTTTTTTTTTCTAGAACAATTTGTTCCAATATATTATTTCCCATTAAAAAAATCTTAATATAATAAAAAGTATCCTCTCGCTAAGCTGCAGAACACCTGTGTAACTCAATCTGACATTATCTCCACATTTTATGTAGGGAGAAAGATTGCAAGAAGCTACAACAATTCAGCATATGAGCAAGAATCCAAAGTTTTGCAAACTCCCAATCTATGATCCCCCAAACACTAACTTCTAATATAACGAATGTTTTAACCTTGCCAGTCAACATGCCACAGCAGATTTGTAATGCCTGGAACATTACAAGGTTACATACGCATGTCTACAAACTGCAAACTTTTAAGATATATTATTAATAACAATAATAATAGGTGGTGTATCTTGCGATACATTTGGGGACAACTTAACACCGATGTCTTGAAAAGGTCTGATGAAGCAGAGCACTCAAAAGTTTTAGCTAGCAAACTATAAAAAGCAAGGTTGCTTCAGTATGGAGACCTCACTTAAGAATATAATAAGATAGTGTTTTAATAGTACATCACAACAGTTACCCAGGTATTGAAAATTTAACCTAACAGAATTTAATTTCAGAAACTGCCTGAAGTGCACGCTTTCTGAATTAGAACATGCTGTATTTCATTTGTGCTGCTGTGTTGAGTACATCACACGTGGAGTGTTGCATTTCTGCTTTGAGACTTAACTTCAGACTTACCCTAACCTGCACTTGGAATAGTCTCGCTTGTGGTACTTTGAATATTCTTGATTGCAGATCCCCATCAGTACTCCTGGACTGCATTGGATCACCATCTTCAGGACTGCACTCTTCCATTACCACACTTTTCAACCAGGAGAACACCTCACACTGGCCTGTGCTAAAAAGACCACAACCTACACATTCCCCTCCCTCTCCAGTACTTATTATTCACATTCCTGCTTTACGTTTTAAGATGTATTAAATGTAGTAATGATGCATCTGGTACATCAGTAGCTGTCTCATGGCTGAGATTAACTCTGGGATGCACAAGGGAGGCTAACTCCCACGTGCACAAATATGCTTGGTGCTAAGGCACAATTCCAGCGGGAGTAACTCCTTGTAACATTTCCTGCGCTGCTTTTCACCTCTGCAGCTGAAGCTTCTTTGCGCTCACTTGCCTAATATTTTCATTAATAAGTTTTCTTAGTGAGAAATATATTCCCTCTATAAATCTCCTTCCTAGACCTCTCACAAAATAAACTTTACTCTTCACTTTTTAAACAGAGCCAAGCACAAAGAAGAAAATTATTGATTACTTACATAATTTCTTTGCTTCTGATAAGACAACTGTCCTCTGCTAATGAAAGATTCAGCTGCAGCTCTCTTTGTTTGACTGCCAGGCTGAGACATAGCCCTAGAAGTGATGTTGGGAGCTCTAGTACAGGTGAATTTATATTTCCTCTTTCTCCTACCAGCTTGCTCTAGCCTTGCAGTGAGGAAGACATTTGTGAAAATCCTAAGTGAGCTAGCAGACCGCTTGGAATAGCTTTCAGCACTACAGTTCAGCTTCTGCTGTTGAGAACTAGAGCAAAAGTTTTACCATTTCATGGTTTTTACAGCTATGGATAACTGCAAAACAGCCCTTAGCCTCATCTTAAAACACTGTTAAGAAAATGTCTGGCATATTCTCTCAAGGGAAGAATTCATTTTAATGTATCCTAAACTCTCTACAGCTATACTGAACTGTGCATAAAGATGACTCCGTGTCTGCCTTATTCTAGTCTGATTATAGAAAACAAGTTTTTACTACCATGAGCTCATGTAGTTTTATTACTGCAATGTATTGAAGTCATTCAAAAAAACTGTAAATTGAAAAGAAGCTAAAGAACAGGCTGTGAAACACACAGGTATGCTGCTGTCATCACTTGATCTCCCCTAAAGGGGCTACAGCCCAGACAAGAACAATGCACTGACTTCTGCAAATAAGAGCTCTTCTCATTTTAATTTATTCAGAAAAGGTATGGATGCTAACACCATATTTTCTTACCTAGCTACTTAAAACATCACTGAGAAATTACATTGTCTCTTACTAATCAGCTATTTAACAATCTCTGCAAAAGGAAGCTTTAAGTAAGTTTGTGAAGTGGAACAAAATTCTAGTTCAGTGTGTTCCTTGTCATGCCTGTTTTTGTGAATAAAATAGTTTGTATTTATTTATTTAAGGTTGAAATCCAAATTAAATAACATGCCAGTTTTATAATTTGCAAAGGCCAGAGTACTTGTTATATATTGTCTCCAGTCACACATACCACAGTTGTTTATACTGACCTGAAGATCATGGGAAACTTACTGCCTCACAGATGGAAGAAAGAAATACAGTGACAAAATCCAGCACTGCTTTATCCCTCTCCTCCCCCATGAAAAAAACACCAACCCCAAAACCTACCATCTTCTTACAGTTCTCACTGATGGCAGTGAGTTAGCCAGCTTTGATTCCTGACCAAAGGGCGCCCCAGCTGTGCTGGGATGACTGCTTCTGACAAACCCAGGCAGGACTCACACCAAAGACTCCATGACATCTTCCTGCTTTTTTACAGTGTAGATTGCTTTATGTAAGTCACTGCTCCTCTCAGGTTTCTACACTATGGTAATATGATTACTTCCTCCACTTTTAGAATCATAGCAGTAGTAACAGCTATCATTATCGATCTTGTTTAATTATTTCTGGAAAAAAAAAACACCACACACCTTTCTTACCACTATCCTTCTCCCTACCACCCTGCTTTTTAACTTAAAGTATATGTAATTAATAAGTTAACCAGATTCTGGATCAGGCATTTAATGAAATATATAGTCTCTGCAATAAATACAATTAATTACAATTATCAGAAATGAATCCAGTGAATCGTCTTTCTTGATTCTGGGACTGGATCTGCTTCATCTAACTTCAGCATCTAAACCTGCACTAGTCACCCCTAAAAAGTGACTTATCCTACCTAATTTAGATACCAATCTCAACCCGAGACAGTTAAAATTAGCAAACAGAACTGACTGACTAGGACACAAATAGTGCCAAAATGATGTGACCAGCTTAATTAACAGACCCAAGTATGTTGCCTTGTCACACAAAATGTATTAATTCCCAAACATCATCATTTGACAAAATGAATTCCATTTCCACAGACACACCAGCATTTAATTGTATCATCAAACTGAATTTCATTTTTGAATGTTCTGATGACGAAAAAAAATCCTTTACATTCATGCCTTTCGCATTTCAGGTAAATGATGGTAGATAAACACACACTTGCACACTGGGTCCTCACAAAGGCACACACAAAAACATCAGCAAGTAATGGGTAGGTTTGCTGCAGGCTGTGTGTGCAAAAGAGGTAGGGAAGTTCACAAAAGCCTTATTTCCATCTAGCCATAGCACTGTGAAAGGTCAAAGTCTGTCTGGAGAGACAGCGGGGAATGCTTTGACTTTCATGAATGAAAAATTACGATCTTCTGGTTCACTTTTAAGGTGACAAAAATGGTCAAAGTCAAATCATTTCCATTGATCCAAACAATGTTTCTTTTCCATTTTAAAATCTTTCAAGATTTAGAGGGAAAAGTAAAATCTGGGCCAGAGTGTTTATTTACCCCAAGGCCTGAAAGGATGGGGAACCCAAACTTTACTTGCCTAGCAATTCTTTCCCTCTCAGGAAAATACATGGCCTAAAGCACTGTAGCATTTCACACATATAGATATATTTAAGCATTTTTTTTTTTTAATCAACACAACTACTTGGTAGTAAAATGGCCTAAAATTATTATTGACTGGAAGTGGCAACAATACAATAGAATAGTTCCAGTTGGAAAGGACCTACAAAGATCATCAAGTCCAACAAACATACTACATCAGGGCTGACTCAAAGTTAAAACATATAATTAAGAGTGTTACTCAAACGCTTCTTGAACGCAGACAAACATGGGGTATCAACCACCTCTCTAGGAATCCTATTATAGTGTCTAACTACCTTCTTAGTAAAGAAGTTTTTCCTAAGGTGTAGTCTGGACCTCCCCTAGCATGGCTTTCAGCAATTGCCATGTATCCTGTCCCAAGATACCAGGGAGAAAAGATGAGCACCTCTGCAAGGCCTGTACTGCAAGAGAGTCAACAGCACCTCCCACTTGAGTACCGTCAGCAATTTTACTAAGGAGGCATCCCTGCATCTCCTGCATCTCCTCATCTACCTCACTCCTGCATCTACCTCATTGATAAAAATATTGAACAGAACAGGTCCCAGGGCTGAGCCCTGGGGAACATCACTATAGTGACCTGCTACCACAGCTAGATGCAGCTTCATTCACTACAACAATTTGTCCAGGGGGATACTGTGCCAGACAGCATTAAAGGCCTTATGGACACTCAGAAAAAAACAACATCCATTGTCCTCCCTTCATCCACTAAGTGGGTGATGGTACCATAGAAGGAGATCAAATGGGTGAGACGGGACTTTCATGAACCCATGCTGGCTGGGCCTGATGACTGCTTTAGCCTTTAAGTGTCTTTCAATAGCTCCCAGGATAATCTTCTCCTAATTTTTCCAGATTCTGAAGTTAAACTGCCTGTAATTTTCAGGTTCTCTCCTGCCCTTCTTGTAAATTGGGGTAATGTTGCCTATCAATATAGGTATCAAATATATAACTACACTGTATGAGTTCCCTGGTAATTTCTATGCATACCTACACACACACACACATATATGTATATAAAAGTGTACAGACTCAAGCAGGGGTATCTAAACAGGAGAGGAAGACACAACCCACAAGCCCAGATTTACTACCAACTACCAGATTTCCGCTGCTACTGCCACCCAAGTGACAGGGCGACCAGGTACAACAGCAACTCTGAAAGTACTGACAGGTTACAGTGGGATGGGAAGGATGCTAAATGCCCAGGAACTACAACAAACAAGGAATAAGGAAGACCTTGTCTCTTCTTTGTCCACAGGAAGGTTTCTCTGGCTATCACAAATGGATACTTAAAATTGAACTAAAATGGGAAAAAAGAGGTAGTGCAGATATTGTATATTGACTTTGATGTTGATTAAAGACAATTACTTCTGTGCATATATGCATGCTGCACAAGACAAAACACTGCCTGGAGATTCAGCTACTGCGGGGGACTTGGGAGATCTATGGATCTACTTCATATATTAATTTATTGAGTGATCTTGAGCAAGTTATTTTACTTTCCTGTACCATAGTTGCCCATCTGCAAACTACAAGGAAAAAAAAAAAACAACACAGCATTCCCCCTCTTCCGTCACTGTCTACCTTAAAATATCGAGTGTTAAGGGAATGCTAATGTACTTGAGTCAAGGACAGTCTGTCCTATAACATACTTGCATTTAATGATGAGAACAGCAAGGCAATGCTGATTTTAGAACACTTTTGTCACTGAGATACAAGCCCCAACAATGCTAAAACTGTATGTGAGATTCAGTGATGAATTAGCAACAGCTCTTGGAGAACCTATAGGATTCCTCCAATCCCCTGTCCCTGAAACTCTGTAAGCAGAAGAAAGAAGCACATCCTTGCTTTTGATGGAATTGTCTTCTCATTACACTGCAAAATGAGCTTTGAAAACTGAGGATTCTCCACCCACTCATCTCCATGACCCTCAGCAGCTCCCAAAAAACCTTCTGAAAAGAACTGATTGACTTTAGCATACTTCAGATAGTAACAAGCTTCCAGGTATAATTAACCAGACACTCTAGCACTGTTCCACAAGGCTAAATATTTATTCCCTGTCTTCCTCATTTTTCAAATAAACTCAAATATTGTACAAGAACAAGGAAGTGGAGGTATTTCCAGATCATGCATATAATGCGCATTCAGTTGTCATGTGGTGTTGCTTTCGTTCTACACTGTGGTAATAATAAGTCATTTTCACTTAACAGGAATATTAATTATTATAATGTATAAAATCTCTTATGGCTTCAGGTCTCCTGCAAAAAGAAACCCTTTGTTGGTTCACGGGGCTTATGAAAGACAGAGGCCAGAGGAAAAGGATCCAGAGGAAAAGGATCTAAGTATATGTTTAGTACTAGCAACACATGCCGCATACTATGGGGAAGAATCCATTGCATGACATCATCTACATAGATCTCTGTGCCAAAGCTATATGGAACAGTTACCCTGTCCCTTGCAGCATGTCTAAACTGCAGTGGGTACATAAGCAAATAATTATTGACAACTCAATACACAAGTTTTCCAAAGGAATTGGAGGCCATTTACGGCAGTACAGACTCTGTAGCTTTGTATGTACAGAACAAACTATAAAATCTGAAGGAACTTTTCTCATAAAGAATGTGGATCCTTCATGAATTAAATACAAAGGCTTGCAGCTATTATCAAATAATGTAAGCAGATCAATTGCTACAATCCAATAATTTGTGCTCAAAGCTGCAAGACATTTGTATTGTGCAATCAATTTAAGATGCTTATGTATAGAAAATTAAATTCAGAATCAGTGACAAAAGGAAGACAAGTTTATATTGATTCATACTGGATAAAAACCCCGGCACCATATCACTTTACGTATACACTACTAAAACACCTTTATATATTAGGAACATTCAGAGGCTTCAATATTTTACAACAATGCACATCTTCCTGTGCTTGGCAAGAAACCAATTCTAGGTGCTTGGGCAGAGAGCAGACTAAGCCTGATATTGCAACAGATGCAAGGTGGAAGGTCTTCCAGGCAGCATTCTGGGCCTTTGCAGTTACCAAAGAAAACAAACAAACAAACAAAAATTACCAAAACAAACAAACAAACAAACAAACAAAAACTTCACAGGTCATTGTTCCAGGTTTTCAGGAACAGAAATGTTGACTGGCAGAGGGTTTGGGGAAAACAGACTTTCTTGAACCCACAACTTCTTGTTATTTTGTTTTCCATGTTTGACATAGGATAAAACCAAACTCTTTAAGACAGAATGAAAAAAAAACAACAAACAACAACAACAACAACAAAACACACAGAAAAGCTGAATCCCCATCAAAAAGCAAACAAACAAACAAACAAAAAACTACCTAGTTTTTTATGCAAGAGACTGACTTCTATCTCCCTTATCAGACCAGGAAGCTCATGTATGTCCAATATGATACAATCTAGGTGAGAGAAACAGATAAGAAAAAATGTGCATCTATCTTCCTCCCTGACTTTGCAGCGTTTTCCCATATAACTAACACCCACTGGATCAAAGCAGTATTTTAGGGATCAATTCTCTTGACTAAAGGTTAGTGGCATCCTTGGGGAAAAAAGAAAGGTTCAAACCCTGGGACCAAATCAGTTAGAAAAGACTGCATAGGAATTTTGGGGGGGGGACCTCTGCTAGACATACACACGTAGGGTCTATACTATATTTTTCTACTTCACACTTCTACTTCCCTCTGATTATCTAACCTCAACTCTGCTGTTGGTGCAACTTCTCTGTGCTGCTCAGACAAGCGAATAGTCACAGGAAAAACTCACAGAGGATTATAAAGCCAAAACCCAGAGATAATTTTAGCTTCTTTAGGGATGAGGAGGGGGTAACTTTACACTACCACACAACATCTGGTGGCATCTCTATCCTAAACTCCTCCCACGGATGCTGTCACATTTCAGATCAATGTGACTGATGGGAAGAGGTCTCAGAGACACTAAAGAGTACAGTGAAAAACTTGCTGGCTCGATCAGCTGCAGCTAAAAGAGACCTAAGTAGGTACCTCTAGTGGGGGGAAAAAGGGGCAGGCTGCTGCTATGAAGCATGCCCTCTGTGACAGCCAAGCCATACATACACGGGACCAGGCAGGATATCAAAACACCCATTCCAGCTTACTAAGATGCCTACTAGTCTTCACTAGTGCTGTCAATCCAGAAGCTTTGAAAAACAAAAAGAGAGATATTGCAGAACTCCCAGTAGTATCACAGAGGTTAATAATATTTACAGCTACCATGCCAGGTTCCCTCCTGGAAGCAGAAGTCCCAGCCGTGGGTTTTAACACCCACAACCTCAAATTTTAATTTCATAGTCAGTGCAAGGAGTTTCCCTCTTGTTGAACAAGAGAGAGGCCAAATCTTTTTGCACAGACAGAAGATATGGGCCCAGCTACAGGACCAGAGTCCCACAGAGATGTAGGAATCTTAAATACTGCCATGTGGTTTGGGTTTGTTTGGTTATTATTTGGTTACCAGTTTATTCAATGCAGAATATTTTTAAAAGCTTGCTGCCATTATGAAATTCTGATGTCCACAGCATCCCTTTCAACTATTCTCAAGGCAGGCACCTGACTAGAAGCTAGGGGCTGTTGCTTTTCTAGCAGCTATTCAGAATCAGCAGGGCTGATTTCAAGGTCTATTTTATATAGGCAACAACAGGACATCAGCGAGGACACAAAGTTGTTTTTAAGTATGTCTCCAAGCGCTGCAGCTGCCAGTGAAATCACTGAAAATGAGCTTAGTTGTAAGAATACAGGTAAAACCAATTCAGCCTACAAAATGACAAAATAACACTTTGAATATGAAACAAACTGAAAAAAAATGAAGATCACATGAAGCAATGAAGAACGTCCACTACGCTTCTTTCTCCTTAAAGTAGAATTCTTCCTTGGACAAATAAGAACAAGAGATCAATCTTATCCTAAGCAAGAAAGCTCGAGGAGACAAAAGAATGTCAGAAAGTCCTAAAATCTACAGCTCAGCAGCAAAAAGCTGCAAAAGCAACTGAGAAACTTCTCAAACAGAATTTCTTAGAAAAATTCTTAGAGTGGGCTAAGGGAGTGAAGAAAAATATAAAATAAAATCATGGCAGCTGCGTAACAGCATAAGAGGCCTATGGGATTTCAAGATTATTCTAGGGTCTCTCATCTCCGTCTGCTCCAAAGAATTAGACAAATTGGGTATAAAAAGAGTAGTGTTCTTCTTTGGTAGCCTACCACCCCCAGATTCATTCTTACTGTGTTTGTTTCCTTCCTTCACACCACCAGCCTTCTGCCCACATCACAGGGACTATACAGGTGTAACAGAGTACAAAAATATGGTTCTGTACTCAACGTTGCTCTGTGTTGGACTGTTCTTTCCTGTCGCCATTTGCACCCGCCCACAGTAGCAGAAGGAAAACCTAATGCTCCCTTCGTGTTTTTATTACATCAGCAGATAAACCTTTGAGCAAATATCTAGAGCAGAGCAGTTAAGGAAAAGGGAAGAAACATGGAAAACACGATCAAATTTACTGGAATCCTGTTTCCAATTCATCTTTTCAACCTGGAACAAACTGGTGCAGAAATCTAGAACACAGCACACAGACCTGTTATTTAATTTTATATTTTACTGATTAAAAAAAAAAAAAAAAAAAAAAGTTTGCCTTATCTGACTTGCATCTTTCTCTGTCTTTAGTTTTATTGCAGATAATTCAGATATGTGCTTTAGTGGTCACTTTTATCAGAAGCCTTGGCTTACTCTACCCGCTGCAGAGGTAGCTTGTGTAATTTATGTTCTTAATTTTTCTGCAAAGCACCTAGTACAATGGTAAAAGGTTCCATTTAAAATTACTTACATAAATAAGCAAATAAGTACCATTAGCAACTAACAGATTGTGCTTATCAATCTATAAACACTTCAGGTTCAGAAAATTCAGTAGCAGTGTGGCTAGCGAGGCACCAGAGGAATACGTATTCATTTTCTAATAGGTCTAACGGACCCTAAAATGTTGCATAACACCATAATAATCTTCTAACAATTTCCTAGAAAGAATTTAAGATTCTCATTTTCTTCTTTACATTAAATCAATAGCTTTTCCTGAGTGACAGGGTTGTGCTAGACCAAAGTCACTGCTAGACTGAAAGTCACATCCAGCCGAATGCCACCTACCACTACTCTCCCTGACACCACTAACAATCTTCTAAAAGTTGCTCTCTGTCAAGCGATACCCAGGATCCCGGGCTTCCTAGCCCCAGATCCATGACTCAGAGCCAGCCCAATCCGAGCATCCACCTCAGCTCATAGCACAGAGAGAAGGGCACATCTCTCTTTCTATCTTACATACACACCCTTGGAGGCAGGACACCAGCCTTGCGAGGACCTCACACGCCACATAGCACAGGCACAAACTGAGGTGAGTCTGGCTGCAGTGGTTTTGGCCAGCACCATTTTCCTGCCCTGTCATATGCCAAAAACTATGTCTTTGCCACAGCTGGCACAGCACATATGTGCATCTCCACTGTATCAGTGCCAAATGCAGAACCTGACCTTAAAGCAACTGTCCTCAGCAGTTCCAGCATGCTGACTCTTGTATCAAGGCTGAATCTCCTGGAGAGGAATGGGAGAAAGCTGATGGAGAGAATAACAGTGCATGGCCCAAGCTGGTAGAGCATGACTGATACCACAACTCACCTTGCAGCTCCTTTAAAAGCTGTCTTCAAATGCTTTGTTACATCAGAATGCATGAAATTTATATCTGCTGACTTCTGTTCACCAAACAGTATTTTCCTGGGGTTTCTTTACATTCTGGGTAGCCCCAGTCTGAATTTTTCACCAAGGCAATTTGTTTCACTATGGTTGTGAAAACAAGCTTAGCAACATTTATATTTTACCGTGATTGAACCATCCCAAAGAGCTGTCATTCACAAATTTTAAATGACTTAGAATGTGCTTTCCACCTCAGTAATTATATTCTAAGTTATCAAGTTCACACATGCTCTCTTTTTCTAGACACCCACGTGTGCTTGAGAGAAATTACTTCTGAATATGCTTAATTTTAAAGTCTTCATTTTACACATTGTATGTAATCAAACTTTTTATTAAACATTGCCAAGCAATCTGTCTCATTTAAAAAAAGCTGCTAGAAGAGGTAAAGGTCCATTAAGCTGTTAATTGCATGCTATAACTCTGATTTCTTGAGAAGTTATGTGCATGTAGTTTCCTCAAATATTTAATTCTGTATTTACCTAATTCTGCTGTCATAGTTGCTACGTGGGTCAGGAATACAGCCATGCCAGCAGCAGCAAAATTCTCCCATGTAGAAACAGAGAACAAAAATGAGTATTTCATTTCAATTTATTTTGTTTCAGTTTGATATGGGGAATTTCACCGTACAGGTACAAAATGAAATTCTGGTAATGTAGAAATACAAGTACACCCTAAAGGCAGAGTGCTTCTGCTACAGTAATGGCTTAAGTGGTTTGTGAACTCAAATTCATTGCAAGTAAACCTCAATTGGTCTTAAAAATGAAAGTCATTTGAGTGACATTGAAAATGTTATATGCCACTGTTTTTAAATTACTTATAATCAAGGTCAAAAAAAAATACTTTAGGCTGTAAAAATACATTTGAAGTGACTCCAAAACATACAAGCTACATGCAAACATTTTCAGGACGATTGCCACCTCTCATACAAGGCTCTGAAATAGTTTTTGCAGGCTTTTGTAAAACACCATCAAATTATTTGAATTTGACTACACCAAACTCAAGAAAGAGCAATGCTTAATGCATTTTACATATTAGCTGGTTTACCAGACCTTACTTCAAACCACATACCTTTGTAAAATAAAATTAATAACCATCTTTGTTTTAATTTGTAGCAACTTGAATCATATGACAATGAAGTTAGAGAGCGGGAAAGGATGAAGCACATGCTAATTTCTCCCAAAAGGCACATAATTTCTCCCAAAAGATATGCAAGTACAGTATGACATCAATGTTGACAGGTTTTTTTTGTTGTTGTTGTTGTTTGTTTGTTTTTTCCTATTCAGTCAGCTGGGCAGGTCATATAGAATCATAGAACCATTAAGGTTGGAAAAGCCCTCCAAGATCATCTGGTCCAACCCTACCACCAATGCCATCCACTAAACCATGCCCCTAAGCACCAAGTCCAACCCTTCAGGTCTCTCGACAACACTAAAAATAAAGTAATTAGTGTTGGTTTGTGTAATTTTGTTATGTATAGTAGAAGTCTCTTCATCAGGGGAATCTTTGCTCCAAGTCTTAAGATCTGACCATAGGAGCATCTTTAGCCATCTGGCTTTTTGACCTCTTACCAAGGCCACATGGTATAAAAACAGCTGGTCCCCTTCCAATCAAGGAATTTTTGGTCAATCCCTTCCCATTTTGGAAGCCCTGTGACAGCTCTCAAGTGCCAGGCATGCCTTCCTCATGTACAGCAACATGATTCACTGGGTTTTTTACAGAAGACAACCACAACAGAGAGCCTCTTAGCAGAAACACCACAATCGACAGGCTTCAGTCCTTTTGTTAATACTTGTAGTTACAGCTCTGACTGTCATGGTTACAAACAAGAAGGTTATCTTAGCTCTTTTTCACACAACAGAAGAAAACACCAGAAGAAATCAAAAGGGCCCCAGATTTACAAAAGAAAACACCATGAGTATTTTGTTAAGTATAAACAGCCTTGAAACATATCAGCACTATCTTTAAAATTACAATAGCTGCTCAGGGCCTGAGACTTCAGATTAAGAGAATTAAATTTCCAAAACTCAGTGGAGTGTGTGCTTATTTAATTAAAAGCAGGCAGAATTTCATTTGCACTTCATTGTTACGAATACCACCTACAATATCGCATTTTGGCACTGCAGCTTAACTCCAATTTATACTAAAAGCATACTTCATCAAGCTCGTTTTGAAGTTCATTACAAACGTTAAACGACGGTACTATTTGCTATAGCAATTCCATCCCATTTAGGTGTTTAAACAGGCAAACATGGTCAGATAAACCCAAATGGTTTACACTTTTTCAGATAAAGTCTTTTGTATTTGATCTGCTATTGTGCGTTGAATTACATATCCTTGATTTTATGTTTTAACAAGTGTGGCCCTAGGTGCTGAAAAAATACAGAATTTTCTTGCTTGCATTTGTGCCTCTAAAATACATCAGGTTATTTTAATCTCCTGTCAAAAATGAATCAGTTATTATACTTGTTACTGGAATATAACACAGAGAGCAAGAAAAGGAACTTTAGCAACGGATTTCTCACTGATTAGAGAGCAATTTACCCTCACGCGCTGCCGTCTGACTATGCATACAGCCCAGAACATGGTCTGTGAGACTGGTACATGTTAAACCTTTCTCCTACCTAAGGGAGAAAGGGGTATCCCACCTACCAAGACATCCATTCAAGGCAGCTAGAAAGTGCTACTGGAAAATCAGGGGCAAAGCCTTCCTGCCTCCTCTGATCAACTGTATCAGCCCTGAACAATAATAATCCCCTTGTAGCACTGGAGAAACACCAGCAAGTAGAGTTAATTGGTCTTAGGATTCATTGAGACTCAGTCAACTCCCTTCACGTGCCATCTCAGCCCTAACAATTCAGAGGTCTGCACAGTTTCTTACTCCAGCATGAAAGGATGGTAATAACCAAACAGCTAAAAAGGCGGGCTGAAATAACTATTATAAATATGCTTATGAGACAAAAATTAAGTGATCAAAACCACCCATAAATACATTTTGCAAGGGTGGAAACAAATTCTATGCTATTAAACACATTTTTATTATAGTATTAAACTGTGTGATACTAATGGAGTTCATCTTAAGCATTTTGGCATACATAAAAATCATATACATATATGTATATATGTATATACATATATATGAGGCCCATTCTTCAGCTCTTGGGAGGCCAGACAGATACTTCCCAATATGCTTATACAGGGAACTTAGGAATTTGAAGCGTGTCAGTGTGGAACTTCCAGTACTGCACAGCTAGCAGAGTAGTTTCTAGTCTAATAGAGTATTTTGGATTCAAATTTTGACTTTCCACCAGAATAAAGATCTGTGTGAAAAATAACAGACCTTCAGCTTTTACAAATGCAGGACAAAATTTTAAGTATCTTCAGGCACACTCTTATGTTCAGGCAGATCTCATATTCTTTCCCTTGCAAAGAACTTGCCATGGAAAGCGAGTGAATAGGAGTTTTGCAGCAGGTATAAAGTGTGAAAGAATCAATCAGCAGAGAGCCAGCACTCTCAAACATACCTGAATGGGGCACCACACACGAGATTATGGGACCAGGGAGAAAAATCTGGTCTGTGAATTTTGTCAGATTTTCCAAATATGTGATTTGTATCTCTAAAACCTCTTTTATTGCATGACAGGTATTGTGCAAAAAGCATAGTGAAAAACTAAACACCTTTAAAAAGGTAAAGACAGACAAATTAAAAGAGGATGGCTAAGAAAAGCCTGAGTGCTGAAAAGCTCTTTTGAAGACTATTGACTCTCAACACTGTATTCATTACAAGCCTGTGGAGTCTTCATAAAATCCCAAACATGCACGTATTGTATTACCCCTCTAAACAGTCTCACTATCCAAAAGCTTGCAATAAACTCTAAAGTATTAGCAACATGCTATTGAGCTGGCACTCAATAATACTAATGATGCAATTTTCTTCTGCCTTGACACATAGCTAATATACTAGTAAAATCCAGTAAATTAGACCTGGAATCACTAGAGGTTATTCACCTTAACAGAAAGGAGACAGTCTTGTTTAAACTCTTGCTTCATTTATCTTGCATATTCCCGTATCTTAATATGGTTCATGCTGCTTCTTAAAGGCGCCCTTTATTTTCAAGGACATTATCTTCACTTAAAACCTTTGTGTCAGAAACAAAGTTTAAAATAGGCGAGAAACTTAAATAGATGAAACAGGCAGACAAATAAAAGCAAGAATAAATACAGTTAGAAGGAACTCATTAATATTGTCAGTGCATATTACAAAAGTCTATGTGAATTTTAGGCACTCACTTCTGCCTGTTTTCGAACTACCAGTGAAAGGTAGCGCATTTAACTTCAAAGGAGGAGATGCTCAAAGTGACCGCATTAATTGAATAATTTTCTCTCCTTCGAGTCAATCTGGTCTCCTGTGCAATGCCTATCAGTACAAAATCTCACAGTCTTCTTTCATTTTTGCTCCATTCATAGCAGTATCAACCAATTTGTGGATCACATTATTACTTTCAACCTAGCATGAAATTTCAGAAGAAAAACAAACAGGAAGTATCAACTTCCAACAAATGTATTGAATTATAGAAGAATCCCTACAAAGATGTGTTTCCTTTCATCCTGAAAATTCATTGTGCCTGCAGGTTTCCTCTATTCACTTGAAATACCTGGGCTATTTCCTTGTTTTTACAATAATTTTGTCTTCTAGCACCCAGAACATTTCACACCCATTTAAATAATTTGCTATTCTGTCCCAGTTACCACACCTTTGGTTGCTGATTTAGTTCAATAACTCCATTCTATTCTAGCTATGCATTTCTAAAAGATGAAGGCAACCCAGAAGAAGCTCAGAGATGAGGTAAATGGGGCTGGGATCAGGGATGAGGAACACACATTGGAAGAAAAGTCTAGAAGAGCTGAAATTCTTCAACCTATGAAAACAAGAAAATGGGTAAATTTTCTCTACATAAACACATGAGAATGTATTAATGGAAGAAAAGACCACAAAAGATAACAGAAACAATAGATCACTGGCTTCTCCTGAGCCACTGGAAGAAAGGATTTTTCCAGCTCTCCCATCTGGGAGAATTCTTTAATGGTAGATGAAAAGTACACTGTAATAGCTGGAGATTAGACTCAGAACACCTGACAGTCATGTATGTTTCCATACACTTGAACTGTACCAGATGGAATGTTCATTTGACCTAGTTTTCCTAAAGCCTAGCACCCTAAAAACCTTACTGGGCCCTCACACTCTTGTTTCATACCTGCTTGTGCTAAGGAGGCCAGCTTGCACATCATTACCCTTTGCCTCTCACTGTTCCCTTGCACTCATATTCTGCTTATCCTGTTTCTTCTGCTCAATACAGCTGCTGTAATAGATGCACCGACACTGCTTCCTCTCATATTTAACACAGTGATCTGTTTGGAAGCTGAGCAGCTGCCCTGCCTTCTAAACAGAAAGGTTCAAATTTGCACCCGGGCAGCAATGCCCTCAGAAACAAGCTGTATATACCTACTGAAGACAGCTATCTAGCATCTGCCAGTGCCCAAACGGGTTCTCAGTGCTGAGTTGAGGAAAAAAGGCAAGGCAACACTTGCTAACAGACAAAGGATATTAACTGAGAATTTCAGCAAGACAGCAGGTTGCAAAGGGCAGCAAACAGAAAAAGCAGCATTAGAACTACAGCCTCTAGCATGGGTGCTGTAAATAACCTGCTCATTAGAGAAGGAGAGAGCTAAAGGCATGCGGTTGTCTGGCAAAGCAAATGTATTTCCTATGTCTGTAAGAGGACTGGATGAGCTACACACAGCCTGGAACAATGCATAAAAGCTAATGGCATTATTAGAGATGAGAAGAAGGCTGCAGTTACATTTGATGTAACGGACAGAAGATAATTCTCAGTCTGTATAACAACTGAGAGAAGAAAAATATAATGAAATCACCAAAACACTGCAGAGTCACCTGCCCCCAGAGCTACCAATACTTCTAGATCATATCTGCTGCTGGAGAAAAAATCATAATATAATTTCCTGAATATATTCTACATTCAGAACATTAGAAGTGTGCAAATTGTTCAGAAATATATACACATATATGAAAAATATATACAATACACCATGAACTATCTAGACCCAGCAGGACAAAAATTTAACCAACACTGATGACTATTGACTTGGGTGAACTTTATACTGAAACTATTTCAGTGGAGCATAAAGTGACAAAATGTCAAGACAGGATCATGATGTGCAACAAAAACAGTAGCAAAAAACTGAGGAAACAGAACATTAAGTAGAGCCGGAATTCACATGGTTTTGGATGGGGAAAAAACCTCACCATGCAAATGCTGATTGTTTTCTGAGGACTTGAGTCGGATGTTTGAAATTGCAGCAGCTATAAGGACAAGGGCAAAAAGCACTGCCTTTCAACAGAAATGATACCAGGAATTTCAGATTCATTGAGGCACAGATGCCACCAGGGGAACCCTTGGGAATGTCATAGCATCTCTTCAACAGTTTAATTATATCAACAGATGAAGTATTTAGATTGCTTTACGAGTGAAATGAAAAAGATTCAAAACAGAGCTCAATACTGGGCTTGCTAACTTCACAGAAAAATCTTTAGAGACTACATAAAAAGGTGCAGTAATAAATTACCTCTGTGCTTCTAAAAAGCATAGATGCATTAGTCTTTCCCAGGGTGACGATGTTAAAGGTAACATAAGGTATAAACAGCATATGTTGAACTCTTCTGTTATACTGTCATCAGTTGTGCACTTCTTGATAGCATATCATTGAATAAACTTCAGATGGAGGAGCAAAACAGAAAGCGTCTGCGATCTTCAAAAAAGTAGACATGAGAAAAAAATACCAGCTGGATTTTGGACAACATACATAATTCAAGGTGGCGTTCAAGATTCCTCAACTTGACCTGAAGCAAATGGAGCACCTCTTGAACGCTGTATAACTTATGAGGAGAAACAGAAGTCCACTGAAGTCAAAACAAAATTCTCTAGCGTGAGAAATGCACACATGGGATGGAAGAAATTACTTTTGTTCTAAATATCAGGTCTTTCAAAAGCTTTGTTTAAAGTACAACTGATTGTCATGGCCAGTAGCAAAGTTGTCAGATTCCCCAGGAGCTGGCAGAGGGACATTACAACTGCTACAGTTCACAACAGCTAATAAACAGCTAAGGAACAGGTGTTACCAGAAGAGTCACAGAAAGGTGACTATCACAGGACATCACTATCCTGCTTCTCAGGATGCAACTACAGATCCAGACTGGGGACAAATACTGTATTTCTTCTGCAAGTATTGTGCAGTCAGTCTAAGGAGGAAAAAAAGCCTCCACACAAACTCTTAAAAGAGACAAGAAGACAAAGAGAATGGGAAAATTGAATTTGCAATGAGGGAATTTCACTATTTTTAACAACGCGCGTTATTCCAATTGGAGCATCTCGTTCAACAGCCCCGGTTCCCTCTAGCAAGCTCCCCAGCAGTCACAGAAGCCATCAGGTCCCTGCCAAACGAGCAGACTGAATACACAGCTAGGCTTTGCACATTTATAGAACATGAATAAACATGGTGGCCTGAGTCCAAGTAAGCCTGTGCCATTTCCTACACTCTGAGTGTTGTTTAGAAAGCAATGGCACAGGGAGATCTCTTCTAAACTTATTCTCCATTGCATCTTCATCACAGCCACACTATAAAAGCATAGAATCATAGAATATCCTGAGTTGGAAGGGACCCTTAAGGATCATCAAGTCCAACTCTTGACACCGCACAGGTCTATCCAAAAGTTCAAACCAAATTCCCAAAGGTTTTATTTTCTTTTTTTTTTTTCTGAGTAGGGGAGAAAAATAATGAAAGGTCACATCCGTCCTTTGTCAAACCTCTCTGCAAAACACCCACTATCCACCCATAGAAATTAAACTCAGGATTAACCAGGGTTAGTTAATAAATTGTGTGTTCATACACTAGCCATCTTGACCTCCAGATTTTAATTCATTTTACTTAAATATTTTTTTCTTGCATGAAAGCATTCTAGATTTGGCACACTATGCAATAAGGATTACTCAAAGAACATCACCATGAACACATGAGTTTTATTTACTGCAATCTCTTCCTACAAACAACAGAGGCATAAAGCTGACTACCAGAAGAGCAATAGAGAATATTAACAAGTTCCTTTCTAAAGCTTCAGCCAATCAAGTTAACAGATAAGGAACTTGTAAAAATAGAGATGAAAAGTCCAGAAGCAAAGTTACAAAGTCAAGCAGACAGATAACACAGATTTTTTTAAACTTATTCCAAAATAACAGTACCTGCTACCCTTTTATTACTTTGTATAGGATATTACATAGAGTAGATCCGCTAAAAGTAATGGATCGACTCCTAAAAGATCCTGTTTATAAAAGTCAGTCCTTGTCTTTTTGTTTTCATTTTGTGTTTACTATCTATTCCAATACCTTTTTTTTATTTTATTTTAGTACTATGAAGAAAAAAATAGGTTGTATAAAAGGATAGGTGTTGCCAAGCAGAAAACAAGACAGCACCTCTGCTGAAGCCCATGATCAGTGCATAACAGAGCACGGAGTCAGGTACTGGTCCTGCTACCACTCGGTATGGGCACGCTGGGATCATTTCATTGCATGACTATGTAGAATTGTTACATGAATCACCAGGAAAATGACCACCTCGCTTGGCTATTATCCCACTCTTCCACAAAAAGCTTCTCATTATTCATAATTATCTTCGAATGGCACATTCATTCACCATACACGGAGTCATCCTCGTGAGCAACCTTTTCTTCCGACTTCGCTGACTGTGTTATTTCAGGCTTGCCCCAGCAGTTGAACTGCTGGACCAGGAAAAGCAGCCTTTGAATGTGGCGTTATAAAACAAGTATGCAAAAGGGCCGAACCATCCTCATTTTGAAACAAGGTTTTCAAGTGGATACGTATCATTAAGGAGGACAGCATGCAGGGCTCAGATGTCACTCCTTTCTGTCTCTCCAGTTGGTGACCTTTAGGAAGGACAAATCAATACTAAGCAGATACCATATCTACTATTTCTTACTGTGTACCAAAGGTCAAGCAATTTTCATGTATGTATCAGTTCCAACATTCCTGTTTGCAGACACGGAACTGGGAATAAAGAAAGAATTCTTATCTTGCATATAGCACTGTTTCAGAACATGCGATATATTTTTTTTTTTTTTTAAAGAGACTTGGAGCTTATTTCAGAGGCAAGCTATGATGCTCACAGAAGGAATGCAAAGCTTTACTTCGCTATCATGAAATGATCTCTAAAAATAAGCTGTGGATGAAATTATAAACAGCATTTATAAGATTGCTTCCTTAGCAAAATTCTGAACCACCTGTGTGTTTTACCACAGAAGCATTTTTTTTAAAAAAATACTAAGCCCTTTACATTCATTTCAGGCATGCCTGTTGCACCTTTTTCATCCGTATGTGCAGGCCACAGAGATTTTTCTCCTCTTACAGTTTCCTTAGGTGGCATATTTTGAGAGAAGCCTTTGTAGAAAGACATGTTTTGGTTCTATATTTAAACTTGATCCCATTTAGCTCAATGCCAAATCCTTTTAGCATCAGTGAGAAAATTCTGTAGTACACATATTGCCATAGCCTAGAAGATGCCTGGTGTTGAAACTTAGCTGAAAATTCTTGACTTTTTTTTTTTTTTTTAACATTTGAATTCCCAAAGTATGCTAAAGTTTAACATTTCATAGTATCTGAGCTTCAAGGATGAACACCAAAACTCTACAAAATTCAACAACATTTTGTTCAAATGGAAAAGGTACCCTGCAGTAGATTTAAAACACACCACAAATTTAACACTAAAACATCAGTCTGAGTCTGGTTGGAAGACACCGCTGCAAGTGTAAGACCTAGAAGGACAATGTTTTAAAAATATTCAGAAAGCCAGTATTTTGAAATGCTTGCATATGAGAAAAAGGTTATTTAATACCCACTCTAATGAATTTCTGAATTGTATTATCTCTGCAGCATCGTAAGGAGATATTGCCACTCACGTCTTTTAGCTGTACAGAACGGAGCAATGGCATATCCAAACATCCCTAAGCAAAGCCATAAAAAGGGTCTATAATCTTTTCATGCGGACATTTAATACATTTAGAGAAGGCTTATTACAGTTCTTGCTTCCTCTTCTTGGCATCAATCATATTTAATACAAAGATACATACAATGTCAAAAATCTCTCCACAGTTCCTTTCAAATAAAGACAAGCAGTGTTTTTATGAACAAAATAGTTTTGTTTTGTTTTTTTCTCTTACTGTACTTGAGTTGATCAAGAGGTAAACCATTCTGATTATTTTAATTTTGCAAAACATAGAAAACATAGAAAACATTCATATTTAATTATTTATGCTATTTTCATGCAAATCTATGTTCTTAGAGAGGTTGCTGCCTGTCAAACAAATATCAAGGCAAAACCAAATAACAGGTCTGTATTGTGGAACAGTGTACATGGCCAGATCAGGAAAGGCTATTCTGATGTTGCCATCAGCAATACTGACAAATACAAATCAGAAACTAAGCTTTCTGTTTATTTTGAGGGTTTATTATGTGGCTTGGACTAGATGATCTTTAAAGGTCCTT
Organism: Heteronetta atricapilla; assembly: GCA_011075105.1. Taxonomy (NCBI): domain Eukaryota; kingdom Metazoa; phylum Chordata; class Aves; order Anseriformes; family Anatidae; genus Heteronetta; species Heteronetta atricapilla. The sequence continues at coordinate 90,890,751 of CM021732.1, forward strand.
TCCAACCCAAACCATTCTATGATTCTGATATTCTGTTTTTTAATTAATTACATTGTGGCATCTGATCAGAAAATCAAACGAAATAATAATAATAATAAAATAGCATAGTGCCATGGGGTCAATACCCAAAAAGTAGTTATACTCCTGGCTGCTGCCATGCTCCACAAGCAAAATTATAAGCAAGCAAGTCTTTTAAAGATTTCTGAAATTACCCACTGAACTATTGTTTCATCAAAGAAATCTAGTCTATGTATGTGTTGTGATACAGGACAGAGCTGCCTGTCTCCCGGTCTTGTCATATTGCTTATTCTGATTAGCTGCAACAGCATGAAAATATAGATTTTTAATATAATTTTATTGCCTTTTAGATAGCTGACTTACTGACAGAAGTTTTGGGGCATTTTATTCCCCAATTTTTACAACTATGTTTTTTTGATGATTATGCTTTTAACATTTTTATTGGGGAATAATGGCAGAATTTCTATAGGACTAGCTGACAAATCCTATTGAATTTGTTCAATTCTGCACCAAAATGAACTGAAAATGTTCATTTGCATGCAAAGGGCTTTTTATTTATTTATTTATTTTCATGAGGAAAAAATAAACATTGCAAACACTGGTATGCTTCTTGGAATTTCCCATGCTGCTCTTCTAGAAGTCTCATGTTTTGTTTTGTGTTTTTTTTTTGTTGTTTTTTTTTTTTTTTTTTTTTTTAACCAGGATCCAAAATAAAGCAAACTGAAGATGTCAGCTCTCTTAAAAAAATCTGTATCTGTTACACAGTAGGAGTCAATTTCCTTGCTCACTAACAGTGAAGAACATAGAGTATTATAGAAAGTATTCCAGAAACAGCTACAAAGAACACTTTCTACTATACCTTCATAAGAAGAATGATTAAATGGCAACACTGAAATATCACTTAGAGTAAATTAAGACCAGAATTCTGACACTGCATGTGAGCATACAGGCATGCTCAGCTGACTGCAGGGCTGTAGGTATTGCTGTATGTGGTTCTAAGCATCTGCTTGTGAAAACAGCCATTCCTCATAGATTCTTTCGTTTCACTTAGCCATACATTAACAGGTTGTCATCTTGCCCAGCATAAGACAGGGCTGTGGAAAAGGCAAAAATAAATACTTTCTCCAGAAAGTTCAGGAAAAAAAAAAAAAAAAAAAAAAAAAAAAAAAAAAAAAAAAAAAAAAAACAAGAAAAAAGGAAACAGGTTATGTACAGCACCATCTTGCAGCTAGAAATCTTGTTTTTTCACACCCTTATAAAAGTGCAGTCAGAGAAAAGGCAGCAAAAAGATGTAGATTTTCTTCATTGTAACTCTGAACACTAATATGCTATAGTATCACTGCTATTGATCTGAATTCTGTAATGTGTTTTGGAGAAAGGTTTGGTTTTAAAATGATAATACAGAGGAATCTACGACATTTTCTCACCTTGGGCAAAGAGTGCTATTAAACGCAGGGCAGTCATTGTGGTCAAAGCATGCATATTCTTCAACAATGACATATTTTATAAAACATCAACAGGTACCTAAAAAAACACCCTAAAACTAATAACTAAGTACCTAAGCCACATACAGTTTGTGTAAACTAATGGCAAAAAGTGCCCTTTCAGCCCACTCCATTCTGAACTCTCGAGGGGAGGGGCGGGGACACCTTTATTTAATGATTCAGTTCCCTTTCTTGCCTTTACTCGGAAGCCCTAATGCAGAAGTTTACCTTTTATTTTTCTTTTTGCTCTAAAAATTACATTAAACCAACTTTAAAAGGTATTTTAGTACTCCAACAGAAGTACCTGCTGTAAAACAATGTACACACTCCCATAAGCTTTTTACAAATACTTGCAAGCCATTACACCTTATTTAATGTAATCTGAATTTAAACCATTTTCTCATACTCAGTTCTGCCTTACTAACTTAGCATGCCGTCATAATAATACTCACTTTTGAAATTCCAAATTCTAAATCTTAATTAAAACCATATGCATATGCACTAAGTACAGGAATTTGAGAGTTGAAGCTTCTGGGAGAAAAATAACTCAATTCTCTCTGATTCTGTGCAGTATTTGACTGCACAAGTACCCTCTGTTTTAAAAGCAGGGAGTTTTCTGTAGATGTGACAGACAACCCTCAGAAAATGGCATCACATCTAAGACATCAAAACAGCACAGGCCTCATCAAAATGAAAAATATAAAGTGCATCATACAACATCTGAAAGAAAGATTATTCTACCTGTATCGGACATGCTCGATTGTGTCGTATGTCAGCTTGCTGCTGATATTCTGACTATGAGGGTTGCCTAGGAGACAACAGAGATATAGAAGTTATTCATTAATCACAGTTTTGGTATTAATTTTTTGCTTTTATCAAAGTATTACACCAAGCCAGCCTGAAAAGATGACAAAGAAAGATTTAATGTATATTAAATGCAATGCACAGCAATGCCCTGAAGCTCCTTAGAATAGTTAGTCAAGAGGAAGGACATATAACAGAGCAAGCAATTATGACAGACCTTGAAACTTTAGCTGTATCTGTTACTGGTACTTAGGCAGTTCCCTTTAAAAATACGACTGCATATGCACAAATGTTCCACCATAGAAACACAGATAGAATGCTCATTAATAAATATATCCATGCAATAACTAAGCTAGAAAACAGAAAACATAGACAACAGACATTCATGACACCAGGATTATCCGTTTGTTTATTTTTAGTGTCTGAAATACAAGAAAACATAACTTTCACTGCAAAATTAGTAGCCATCTTAGTACAGCTCAGCACAGACATGCATTAACAATTAAGACAGTACCTAAGAAGGGCCTGAATTTATCTCCATGAGCAAAAGGGTACAGCAATATCCACAGATGTACAACACTTTCCTACTTTCCTACTTGTAAATGCTTTAAGAACATGTCTAAACATTTTTGAAAGAAAACAAAACAAAGCAAAAAAAACCAACAACACTGTATTAATACAATTTTGCAGTAAGCTACAATATTATCTACTCTTTCTTAAATTTCAAAATCATCCTGCTGAAAGTTATTGAGTGAAGATGTTAAAAAGAATAATAAATTTAGAGCTCAGACCAAAGATCTAATACTTAGACTGTACATGTCTTATGTTGCATTTCTCTAATTTCCAATTCAAATATTCTCAATTTAGAAGTGAGAATCTCTTTAACTTACATTCCTTTCCCTCATTTACACTTGCAACAGCTAAACTGCAGTTCTTCAGGCGTGTGGATTATCACCAAGAAAATAATAAAAAAAAAAAGCTGCGAGCCAAACTCCCCCTTCACTCACACCTGTGTCTGTTAAATGAACTCTTTTTATACATCAGTTATTGCCCTCAGAGTAGCAGATATAAGTGAATAAAGAGACTTGACCATACTAGGGATCTCATTATCATTTTAGATGAAAGCAGTATAAAACATACAATTTGTTCTTGCACAGTGTTGCAGGTACTGTGCAAATCTACTCCAAAGTGGCAGCACTGCTATTTCCATTCATGACCACTCAGTTGATTCACAGCTTTATTTTTTATCTGCCACAGATGGTACTTCTAATTAAAAGGGTTGAGCCCAATGTTGTTTGAAGTAACTAAGATCAGGGTGCATACATTTCGATTTACTATGGCCATAGTGACAGAACATTAATTTTAATATCACTGACATGCATTTGAATAGGAGATTTTGAATGTAATCTAATCAATGTATCTTTATAACACCAAAACACCTTACCCCTATCAAGAACAATATTTATTTTGTAGCGGAACTTAAATCCATGCTCCGGATCCTGGCCTTGTCAGCATTCAGGAAATGAGAGGGGAAAATTATATATATGAAGGTGTACGACATGAAGACTAGCCAGAACTCCCCAGTGGCTTATCACTCAGGTGATAAGCACAAGTGTGCTTGTGCTTTAGTGAATACAGTTTTCTTCTAAAGCTGCGGTATCTAGCTCCTGAGTGAGGAATCACTTTGCTCTATGGATCAGGGAGCACAAGAAGACACAAAACTAGCAAAAAGGACACATAGTCCACAAATAGTAGCACACAGTAAGAAATTTTGATGACTTCCATGGGACTACAAACAGCATATGCAGGTAATACTGTACAGTATTTTTTTTTCTGGATGAGCATGAATCGTTCTTCTAACGTAAAACATACCTCACAATAACAGTACTCACAGGATGCTGCTGCCTTTGTATAAAAGCACAAGCAGTGTGTGGTTCTCAGGGAGATGTAACCTACTGTAACAGGAGGTGTCCCTGCCCATAGGAGAGGGGTTGGGATTAGATGATCTTTAAGGTCCCTTCCAACCCAAACCATTCTGTGATTCTATGATAATAATGTCATAAAGAGATGGAAGGCTCCTTCTCCAGTATCCTCTGCCAATCTCTGGCAATCTGTAGGCTATCTCCCCACACAAAGCACAAAAAGGGCAGCAGCTACCTTTCAGTGACAGCCTTATGATTAGGCCCCTTTGTCCAGCAATGGAAGAGGGCAAGATACACAAAAGGTCAAGGAAGAAAGCAAACACAAGACAGTGAAAGCACTTCTGCAGCTCCTTGCAATGACTCTCCTAGAAGGGGGGAGGGTCTGGATTCCGGTCCATGTATAAGAAATTGTTCTTGTATTTTGAGATGAAAAAAAATGATTGAACCCACAGTGCTCAAGCTACTTTTTATTTAGTTATCCCCTAGCCCCTGAGCAAAGTAAATCCTCCCTTTTTGATTCTTCCTTTTCACCACCACCGTGAATCTTGATTCCTTCCACATGACCGATGTGGATGTGTCTCTCCCAGTGGTTACCGTTTTCTCCTGGGAGGGCAAATCAGGTTTGAACATCTCAAGCAGAAGAAGGAACAGAACCATTATGTCCCACTCTGTACAGGTAGGTGCTCAGAGCTCGCTCTCTGCTATTTTACATAGGCTCTGAGATCACTGAAGCTAAAACTTACACGAATCTAGTTCTGAGTGACTTTCCAAGCTTATCAAGGGTGTACCCACAATGGCAGGCTTGAGCAAAACACACGAGAACACAGACTAGGCATACTAGGAATCATCATGCTAACCCAAGGCATCCTGATCAGAGCTGGCATGGGTTCATCAACACAAGGACAGGCAGAGGAGTTCGTATTTGTCTGCACTGCACCACACAGACATGTCCTTGGCCACTAAAAACAAAGCTGGGGATGAAACAAAGAGATTGTCACTCTTCTGTAAAGTCACTGGTCCCTCCAACTGCACTACATCAGTGTTAAAAACACAGAAGACCTCTTCCAACAACAAAATAGGCCCAGTTTTGATATATTTATATGGAATCTTGGTAAAAATAATGAAGCATTGCTTTGTACTTACCATAAACGTTGTTTCTGAGGTCATCAGTAAAAGCTTTAAGTAGACTATCTGGGAAAAGTGTTGCACCCGCATGGTCAAGGTAAGTTATCCCTAAAATAAAATTAAAATTATTATATTCATTTTTTGTAATATTTAATTCCAATTTCTCATACAGAAGTGAAGTATACCATACAAATGTCTCCAGTGAAGCACACCACACAAAAGGTTGATTGCCCTAAAACTCCTAGGGTATGATTTTCCCTGTCTGGCTTAGAGGTCTGCATGGATATTGAAAAATGCTTCTCAAAAACATTCTAATAATCAAGCAATATTCACAGTGAGGCATATTCCACTCACCAGCAGAGAAAACAAACAACAAAAAAAAGGACACTAAAGAAGCCCAACATCTTGATTGCATCTTTTTAATTTTTAACTAAAAGAAAAATATTTTAAGAGGTTCTTTCTTCCATGATTAGACATTAGATTACACACTTTGAAGAGAAACATGGTTTTGTTCTGTCTGTACAAGACTGCACACTTGAACCACAGCGCCTTGTCACTCCTAGGCACTACATATTATGAAAACGATTACCACAATAATAATAACTAATATTATTAATAGGAACAACAATAGCGTTGCCTCCTCACTGACATGAAACAACTATCTCAAGAACTGACAAGGCAACAATCATGCTTGAAGCCCAAACACAGGACCAGTTTAAGTTTAAATGGATTTAAATATTCTTGCTACTCTGCTTCACTTAACATTCAGTTCATTTTTGAGGTCTCCTTTTATATTATTAAGCTATTGCAAAACTTTTAAATAGAAGCTTATTGGAAATGAAGGTTTTTTCATGTTTGGCCATTTTAGATTTCTTAATCTTTAGCAATTATTCTTCCATTTCTCCTGTGTGTCGCATGCCCTTTATTAGTTTTTTCATTTCACTTACCTTAAGTATTTCAACCTATTTCAAATTTTAATAATGATGAATATGATTAAGATTAGAATTTAATAAGTATTTTAAAGGCCTTCCCTCTCCACAGGGATTTAAAACTGAGTTAAGCTTTAAACAAGAAGCCTTGACACTTGGAAATATATATAATTATATATTATGTTGCTGTAGCAGTGATTCAGTGGGTAAAGATGTGAGACTGCTAATGATAAAATCAATCTGGACACCCATCCCTTCTCTTATTTTCTGAAGGAGAAAAGTCCTTCCCTGCCTTACGATTTCCCCATTTCTATTGTTCGGTATAAAGCAGATTTTTTAATGAGCTGAAGTTAATCAAGAAAAAGTGTTTTGAGGTGCTTTGTGGGAAGGAGGGTGGAAAAAACCTGGACTGATATATTAGATATACAGACTTCCTGACTTTTTACTTCTTCTTTTATCTTTTAATCCTAGAAAGTTTCTCTCAAGCAGTATGAAGACGTACATACAACCATCCAAGTCAAAATGAAGATTTAGAAGTCCTGTGGTGAAACCTGGCTGTCCCACAGTCAGTCTACGTGTCAAATGCCAGCAGACAGACTTCACTTCAAGGAAGTGCCTACACAGTCATGCCAAACCACCCTTACTATAGCAGAAATACCCTTATGTCTACACACAACTGTTTTTATGAATATGCCACATATACAATCAAAAAGAAACAGTGATATAGAAAATTGGCAGAGAAGATATTTTCATGTCATTTCCAATAAAGAAGACATTCATTATAAAAATTCCTTTGATAATTTCTGGAATAAATATCCTTTCTGCCCATTTAAAAAACGATTCACAGTTTCATTCAGGAGCCATAGCACTCACTTGGCATCCCCCAGCCCCAGAGACAGAGGTGCTTCAGACTGAGAGAGGCATGGGGTGCCACTTCAGGAGATGTGCCAGGGACGCCCAGAGGGCATCTGGTGGCCCAGAAGGACCAGCATCACCTTTGCTGTGACAGGGGAGCAGCTCTACCTTCAAAGAGGTAAATTAGCTACATAACATGAAAACAAAACAAAACAAAACAAAGCAAAACAAAAAACAACAAAAAGTAACCTGCTAAGGCTGATCACATCAAGCCCACCCCTTTGGCAGGAGAAACAAAGCTTCCCAGGCAGACTCACAGGAGACAATGTGAGCAAAAGGGTCTCTAAATAAAGTCCCCCTACATGATTTTTCAAATTTGATTTTTATGTAGCTAATTAAGAAGAACAATATCCTGATTTTGTTAAATGCAAATAATATTGAAATTGCTTGTTGTTTTTAAAATCCCACCCCTGTGTACATTACTCTGAAAAAATGGGAGGATATTTGGTTGAGGAAGGAAAAACTACTAATTCTTAAACTTTTATTTTGTCTTTAATGCTGTTGTTTAATTGAAAACAGAAAACAGCATTTAATACTCTCTCTCAACTGCCTGAAAAAAAAAGAAAAAGGTGCTCCCATAATTTGAGACTGCACTGAAACAAGTATCTTTATTGCTATTGCATTTTTATGCTGTAGTTTTTTCCTTCCTGTCTTATTTCAATAAAACTGTGGTTTTAGAGGAAAGAAAAGAGTTGTACCACATGCATAACACCTGCAAACAAAAGAACATTAATAATTTTCTTTGTGTTTTTTTTTTTCCTAGTTTAATAACATTTGCTATTTTAATTTTATTCAATACATATTAACAAAAGAGATTTGTCAGTACATACAGAGTAATCTAGCTCCCTCTGTTTCACTGTGGTATTTGGTATATAGCCTGTCAGCACCGTGAAATTATGCTGTTTATGGCAAGTAACAAGAGAAAAAAAAAAAAAAAAAAAAAAACATAATATGATCAACCGAAAGAAAATTAAAATATAATACCTATTAGGACCTGTTTTCTTTACTTGGGGAAAATGTAAAATTAACTTTGAGTTTAATTTACATACTATTATGTTTGGAATGTGTAAGTGACTTACTTCATTGATCAAATAACGCATCAACTATTTGATAAAACCACATTTCAGAAGTAGGATTTTTTATAGGACTATTGAAAACCATTTAATGTACCGGCATTAGTTATGTAAAGTTATTCAGCAAGAGTATCCATTCATAAGCTATAATATTCACATACTAATATTGCAAATTCTACATATTTCTCAAATGTGGACCAGTCTTTCCTGCTCAAAAAAAACCAACACAACAACACAAAACACCAAAGCCACAGAATAAACAGATCTTTTTTTTTCCTTTTGTGTTAGAATTCATGTCTTGATAAAACATCCACCAGCTCTGTGTACCTGACTTAACTCTTTGCAATACTTCAGGCATGCACATACACGTTGCCTCAGAAATGCTGGGGGACCATTCAGTTTAACTAAACACTCCTATCTTGTATGTAAAAATGAAAATACTTTGGAACATTTTAAAATTAAGAGTTTAACATCAAGGAGAATACTGGACTAAACATATGGTCTGACCTCTAGCAAAGAAACTAAATCAGAAGGAAAGTGCGATGATCAATCTTTCAGAGCCAAAATATTTGCTACCAAAAATGCGGCTCCAACTGGCACTGAAGATCCTAAAAGATGTCATTTGAGAACAGAACTAGCCGGTTACCTCTTTATTAAATCTTCTGGGAGTTATGCAGTGGAGTGTAGGGCTACAGCCTACGGGGGGGGGGGGGGGGGGGGTGCAAGCAGCAGCCTGCCGGAGCAGGGAGAACAGGCCTTCTCCTCCTCCCTGCCCCACCACCAGGCCAGGCCTGGTCATCCAGTTGTCAGCTGACTAAATAACTCTTTCGGTGTCCTGAACATTAATTATGCTATATATTATTCTCTGACGTTCCACTTGGTGCATTTCAGAGGCATGACAGCACATCATTTGCAAAAATAACCAGTTGACCAACTTGCCCTGTTTCCACCTCCTCAACTTTTCACAATGCAGTCATAGAATCATAGAATCATTAGGGCTGGAAAAGACCTTCAAGATCATTTGGTCCAACCATCACTGTACTACCAATGTCACCCACTAAGCCATGTCCCTAAGCACCACGTCCAACCTTTCCTTCAACACCCCCAGGGATGGTGACTCCACCACTTCCCTGGGCAACCCGTTACCACTGCTCTTTCTGAGAAGAAATGTCTCCTCATTTCCAACCTAAATCTCCCCTGGAGCAACTAGAGGCCATTCCCTCTAGTCCTATTGCTAGTTACCTGTGAGAAGAGGCTGACCCCCAGCTCCCCACACCTTCCTTTCAGGTAGCTGTAGAGAGCAATAAGGTCTTCCCTGAGCCTCCTCTTCCCCAGACTAAACAACCCCAGTTCCCACAGCCACTCCTCACAGGACTTGTTCTCCAGACCTTTCACCAACTGCGTAGCCCTTCTCTGGACATGTTGCAGGCCCTCGATGTCCTTCTTGTACTGAGGGACCCAAAACTGAACACAGTACTACTGCAGTCCCCACAACCAACATGGCCATGCAGTGGCTTCCCAGGTACTTCCCGGGACCTCGTCAGTGCAGGTTCCCCCTGCCCCAGCCCATTACAGCCTGACAGTCATGCTGCCAGAAGTTTCCTAACAAAGAATGAAATGTGTGTTTACAAGGCAGGAACTGTGTGGAATCACAAAGTTTGATTGGTGGATATAATTACAATTCAGTGGGATTATATACACAAAATTACTTGGAAGTAGATACAGCTAGTGCCCTGGGGAGACAGTATATACCTTAAGTACAGCGACATTAACAACAAACAGTATGAAATCAATTATATGAAAACAAGCTGAAGGCAAAATAAAGCTTTATCTGTCAAAAGATGTATATGAGAGACTTTCATACACCAACACACACACACAAAATAAAATCAGAAAACTGAAATAACCAAGTACTAAGAAGAGACAAAATAGTGAGTAGAGGGCTCTACAGGGGTTACAGGTGAGTGGGCCATCCTCTGGATCCAGTGAGCTGCTAGGAGGTAGTAAGTATCGCATCAGCTACCTCAGGTTATTCCCACCATCTAAGCCAGGTGCCCTTCAGATACTGCTCTTTCTTTCCAGTGACTGTGTAAGAACTTGCCCTCCCAACCAGAGTTGCTCCTAAATTAAATGCCAAAAGCAGCTTTTAACTAGATTGTGCACCTAACCTTGACAAAAGCACCTGAAATCTCATGATGATACAGTGAATGACATGCCCACATACTGTATAAAAATCCTAGCTCTGCAAAAAAAACACATCAATGAAGTACATTAAAAAGTAAAGGAAAGAAAATCCTACTAACATGGCTTGAGATTGGCTTCTGCTAGATATTTTCTGTTCTGAGCACTCAGTGAATATTGTAAACTACTTGCTATCCATGCCTTCAGTTCCTATTTGGCATCGATTTCGACAAAAGCTATCAAAACCAGATTACGTTTTCTGAATAACAACACACCTCTCACCTAAACTCTGCTGCCCTGCTCAACAAGGCAGTGTTTTGTTTCCCTTGCTTAGGGCCAGGAGCTCTTTACAAGACCACAAAAGCCTGGTGCGTGGCAGACAAGAGCATTGATGCAAAAGCCTGAACAGTTACCGTAAGGTTTGAGGCAATGTCGCTCCTCAGCACCAGTCCACCAGCAACCTGCACAAGGGTGTCTGTGTTTCATGGGCTGCAAACTGACTTGTGTGGGAAAGCAGTGCTTAGCTGATGTATTTTGGGGGTTGACTTGATGGACTGACTACAAAACGTGCGATTATGTTTATATGTAGTAAATTCCATTAGTTTTCTCCACTTTCTGTTGGCTTGCATTATTTGTTCTCATTGCACTATTAGCTTCAGCAAAGCATTCAGAATATTAAATCTGTTTGCAGTCAATATCACATAACATCTTTGCTGTACTCCTCAGCAGGGGCCATAGATACCCCTAGATTGTTCTTTAGCTGGCCAAAGTCCTGAAAATTGTGAACTGATTACTGAAATGTAAGCACTGTCTACTCCATGTATGCAACTAGTTTGAAGTACCCCTATGTGCAGCTCACAGCCTGCTGGTACTGAAGTCCATGTGAGCGCAAGGATTTCACATTTATTAAGAAGTCACATCCAACCCTACAAAATGCATCTTTCACAGCTGCAGAAAAAAATAACATGCCACCAAATTTCATCATTTACCATCTCCTGTGCTAAATGAGACCACAGCAAATGGATCAACGAGCACCCACCTTCATCCATGGAGTCCACCTGTAATACACAGCTTCATCCAACGTTCACTTTCTGCCCACTAGGGCCGATTAAATATCGATTGCAGCCAGTGCTGTTATTTCCGCATGCACCTTTAACAGGTTGTGTTTCAGATTCTGGTTGAAGCCTTACTCATGGGCATGAATCAAGAGGTACCTCAGCTACATGTGAATAACATACTGCAGCCCACCATCTCATCATCTTTGGATGAAATATAAATCACAAGTGATTCATATTTATGCAAGTCTTCAAACGACTGCAGCTTACCCAAACTGAAACTCATTTTCACACCTCCCTTGTGAAGATACTACCATCTTTCAGTCTCTCTTTCTTCCCCCTCTGTCTCTGACGCAGTAGATCAAATGATAGAAGAGTTGAAAGAGAACACGGTTTCTGTTCTATTACTACTGGAAAATGCTTTTGTTGGTGTTGCTGGAATTTTCATAGAAACATTCCTTTTTGCTTGAGAAAGAGGCATTAAGAATTTCAACTGGAGATGAAAACATAACGTCGGAAAGCAATGTTTAAGGAATCTTAATAATAATCAGTTATACTAATGGTTATTAGTTAAACATTCTTGTTTCAATCTCCTGCACTACTTTTTCTTCCCATTATTCCCATAAAACTGCCACAGGGCTAGCAACAACATGTCAGGATAATGTTTGAAACTGACTTTTCTTGTCAGTTCTGTTTCTTGCTCTGTGACCCGTACTAATTGGATTCATAAAAAATCCAGGACAAATTAGTGAGCCTAAATATTCCCAGTAAATACAACAAATGAAATGTTCAGTGATATATAGAAGGCTTTTAAAATGGTTTTATTGGTTTCCAAGAAACATTAGGAGATAACTAAGGAGATAAACTAAGTTCAAAGTAACAGGGAAAAAAAAAAAAAAAGCAAAAAGCAACCTTTTACTTCTCCTTTTTCCTTAAAATTTTCCTTCCTGAATTTTCTTTAAATTTAATTTCCTTACACAGAAATGCTCAGATCACTATGAGGTGCTGGGGTTGAACATACAACCATAGCAAATTATTAAACACCCACATAAGAACTGGTAAATGCAACAAAAAGTGAATGACAGGCAGCAAAAATCAGCTTATTGGTGATCACGACTGTTCAGGCCCTGCAGGACTTCCAGCAGCCATCTCTTCTTGGTGACAAGAAGACTTCCAATGCACTCTTTAGCAAACGCAACAGTACTTCCCTCTGCTGGCTTTTTCCAGCAAAGATAAGAGGCTGCTGCTGCAATCCAGTAATAAAGTTATCCTGCAGTGAAAGTTCTTCAAACGTCACTCTCCACAATTACAGCCACTGATGTATTTATACAATCCAGCAAATAGCCTGTTGCCAGGAGCAAATAGCGAAGATCCATTTCAGGGATATAAGCGTAAGAGAAACATATATTACCCTTAAACACAAATTAGGACTATCCTTCAGAGAAAAAAAAAAAAAAAAAGAAAAAAAAAAAAAACAAAACAACAACAAAAAAAAACACTAAATAGCCACGTCAACAAATGGAATTGTATGTAAATTTAAAGCCTATGAAATGAAGAAAGTGAGGACCATCAGCCAGAACCCTGTTCTCATAATATAGGAAATCTGAAAAGGTTCTTCTCCTGGCTCCTAGCGGATAGTCCTTTGCTACAAGAGGTAACTGCACTCATCAACCAAGCTAATGTCTTCTGAAAGGCAAGTAGGTTGTTACCTAGCTAAAATCAGAATGGTGCATCAGAATCTCATCCTTCTAGTAGGAGACTGCATCTGAACTCCTAAACTATGTTTTTTCACAGTCATTGTGTTTTCATAACTCCCACGTCAACATCCTTTTGCTTTAATACCTATTATTACCCAGTCTGCTTCATCAGGTATTTTTCCTTTGACAAGCCAGTAGCACATCTACACCTGACCTGGCCAGCTTCCTTTACTTGTGAAGCATGATAAACCTGACCACCCACTCCAGTCCTAGTGGCACCTCTTCCAGCCAGAAGCCCCTTCTTTGGGGGCACTAGGGTATGGAGAGCATGGGGTCAGGAAGCAGAGCACACATCCAAGAAAAAGATCTCCAAATTTCAGAAAGTCAGAGGTATCTTCCCTGACTTTACTGGAAAAACCTCTCCTCTTACTAATACATCCAATGTCTCCTGGATTAGGCTCCTACTGTTTTTTCAGTTTGTCTTCTATAGTGGAAAACCATCAAGTACAGAAGTTTCAGTGTTGCTTCTGAGTAACTACTTAAGATTAATACGATGCATGGTGGGAATTTCATTTTAATAGGACATAAAAATACTGGTGTTTTATTAGGGAAATACAAAGCAATTATGAAAAATTATGTATAAGCTTTTCTATTGCATGCATGAGGTTAAACTAAACATTTTTCCATCATAAAATCTTTTGGTACTTATTCCCCAGAGGGCAAGTCAGTTTTACTTTCACTTTATAATAATTTGATCCGAGCTGCTATCTCAAGTAAAACTTCCTTGCTTATTCAACTACACACAGACCAATCTGAATGATAAGATTACGCTCAATTACTTTACCAAAGTTCATAGGCTGCATTAGATAGACTTCAATAATACAGCTCATTAAATACATTTTTTCTTATATTACTTTTTTTTTCTGAAAAGAAAAATATTTTGTACATTTTTTCTTGGGTGACTAATTTTCTAATTCCTCCAAAAATGATGTAATGCTTCAGTACAAAAAGCATCACCTACCTGGAAGATACCATTTTTCCCATGAAACAAATAAAGATCTAACAGACATAAATAGACTTCTTTCAATAATTTATTAGGAATGCAATTATATATTGGCATAAATGTTAATACATTCTGATATTTGGCCTAAATTAGTTTCTACAGCTTATTTTCCATTAATTAGGTGTGCTCCCAAGCATAGATTCAAAGTCTTCAACAATCACTTCCAGGAATGTGCTAAGAATGAAAAAGTATATTCATCAAAAACCAACATGTTAGTAAAACACAGTTTTTAGTAACACTGAAATAGTATGACAATGGTACAGATTTGTTAACAGGTTCTGACTAAAGTAACGAAACAACAGCTTCCTAATGACTAGCCCTGCACACAGCAATATGTAAGAGAAAACCTGCTTAACACACCTTAACACAGGCCTGCTTTTACTAAGAACAGCATGCAGCTTCTATATATCCCTATATATCCTTTTCTTTCTTTCTTTCTTTCTTTCTTTCTTTCTTTCTTTCTTTCTTTCTTTCTTTCTTTCTTTCACTTCAGTGAAGTCTATCATATTATGGTTAACTAAAAGAAAACTATAGCTCACTGCTGACACTTCTGGCCCTCTTTTTAAGTGACTTTTCATGTAACGCACAGCGTTGGGAGGTTTGGTCCTTTCTTTCAATCTAACTTTGGACAACACAAATGCTCTGCTGGTTGCTGTCATACAGCTTTTCAGAAGGAGTCAGTGGCTTTTCCAGTGGCATTACCTTTCATTGGATACAGACATGATCATGTCTTGCACTGCCAGTATCCTGAAGAGCACAAGGTATGAGTAAAAATAAGCTCTCTCGAAAGCAAGGGCAAGCTAACTTGCAGGGGCTGTCAGGAATGGCCTGAATGTAAAACTGCCATTTTTCCCCTCAAACCACACCACCTGATGCTTGCAATTAGTTGGTGGTATCAGATTCATTAGTGTTCTCTGCAGTTCTCTGGCTGCAACAGGACAAAAATACCTTTTCCAAAGGCCAGTGACTGAACAGGAATCCAAGAAATCTGTTTGAGTTTCCAATTGTATTACAATGAATAACCAAAGCAGAACTTTGCCTTCAGGTCAAAGAGATCTTACCTCTATGGAACAGAGGAGATTCCTTTCAAACCTGAGAATATGCAACAGGGTAAAATTCAGAGCCTCTGTATTATTTACGAGACTCTGCAGGACACTGTATGAGTTAAACCATTAACAAATACGCTATAATCAGCACTTCCTAAACATACTGCACTGATTACCTTTTTGGTTCCAAGCCAAGTTAAAGAGCTGGGCTGTGATCTTTGAAACAAGACCTTTGAAACAAGAGAGAGCTTGCTTTCTTGGAGTAAAACGTGCCAGGCTACTTATATTGCTGCCTCCCTTTATGGCACCTACAGGACTTCTGCAGTCTCTGGGGTATGCACACACTCTCTAGATGTCCAGGCATCAATTTGAGAAGTTCAATCTTTTTAATAATACATCAACAAAAGGAGTAGGATACGCACAACATGGGGCTACAGTCGCAAATGACATAAATCAGCACACGACAGTCAGTTACATCACACAAAAAAATGCTCCAGATGGGTATTCAAGATGCCAGGTGACTGGGTGTCTCCTCCAAATATATATATACACGTTTATTTCCAAATATGCACGAGTATGTGCATATCATACTGAGAAGGGTACATGAGTATATGTACATAAGTAACATCTTATGATGATAATTAGTGTTTTCATGGTCCTTCTTGCAGCAGAACACGAGGAAAAGCACAGGTGACTCTGGTGACCATCTTCCCTTACAGCTCTTTTCCACCTTGTCTTATTCACTGTTCCTCTAACTGTACTTTCTCATATTTCTGTCCAAGTAATAACCTAAAAGTCATTACACATGCTTTCTATTTCCCATGCTTTGGTGTAAATTAAGAGAAACCATGTTGAAACCAATACAGCAACCCCGGTTACTTTCCCTCATTAATCTAAATATTGTAATAGTTCGCTTACATGACGGACTGCACCAACAGACAAAACTTTTTCAAGGCACTAAGTCTTGTTTGTTCCATGTACCACTTAGCTTCCATAAACTACCACAATATTAAAAAATCAAAATACTATTCAGCATTGTGGCACAGTGCACCAAGACTGGAATTGCCTTAAACAGAAATCTCTTTTCCTGTTTTATTTTCAAAACAAACAAAAGGATGAGTCTTTTTTTTTTTTTTTTTTTTTTTAAGTCAGTGGGATATTTTTATATCTTTCAGAAAATAAAGACAACAAATACCTTCTAGTAGATATAATACAATGTGTTCTTACCACATTTTCTAAAGTCTTTGAAAGATTTAAGGAATAAATGAAGAACGGAGATTTGTGCTTTCAGCATCTCCAAAGGAAAATTTTCTTGTTTTTCCATAAAAATTAGCATCTACAGAACAGCATCAACACTCAGTGATGGGGTTGGGGGGGGGGTTATCTTTTGAAGAAAGAAAAGATACTCCACCTTAAGTCCCATCCCCCAGACAGGGTGGGGGACAGACCAAGATAAACAAAGATAACTAAAATAACCTGAAGTACCACTTCCTTAACTCTTGTTACCAGTGGATATCTTTGAAGTGCAGTGGAAACACTTGTAATTTGAATAAATTTCCATTCAAGAATTTCAGTACATGGGACTGAGTTCTAATGCTAGTTAGCTCAGCGCCAATCCATTCAGTTAACTACTCTTTTTCTTTGCAATTTCACTTTGTTTATAGGGGTGCTCTGTGTTTAAATAAAGGTAAGATTTGGAGTGCCCGTGAAGTTAATCCGATTTACACTAATACTCACAAATATCTGAGTATAACAAACCCAATAATAGAGTAACACTACTGATATAATATACAGTTTTTCGTGTTTGGTAACAACCTTCGCCCTATAAAAATGAATTTCGCAGTTGATCCTCTCATTTTACAGACCCAACACTGAACCAGCTACAACTTTACCCCAATATGATATATATACACCTAAAGAATATTTAGCTGCACTTCACTAAATCATGTATCTACTGCAATTCCTCTCAATTAAAAGGCTTCTTCCAATACTAATGACATTAAAAATGAAAGAGAATTATAATTTCACCATCAATTATTCAAAGCACTAAATACAAATGGCCTCATTAACACTATACTAGCTTGGAGAGTGAATAAAAAGATGATACGTGAAAAAAAACAAACACTCCCCAGTTTCCCTGATCTCGACCTCTAAGCTTAAAATCACAGCTCTGCTGAAACATCAGCTATTGTGTTTTGCCTCAAGGCAGCTAAGAACATATTATGCGCTTAAAAATCAAGGCCTTCACCCATAAAATGTATAGTCTTGCTGTACTTGAATAAATGACAAAATCAGACCCAACGTGCCTACTGTGTCTCTCAGTCAGTTTATGACACAATAAATACTATCTAGAAAATACTACCTAGATAAAAACACACAGAGCACGCTCAGCCTTCAGAGCTGGATGCAGGATTGGATCTGAGTAGGGATTTCACACCTGGAGCCTCCATAGCTCTCAGAAGTACGCCAGTGTTGGAGTTGCAGACATTTCCTCACTCTTCAGAGACCACCTCTACTGGTGCAGAGCAAAGCAGAGACAGCTAAATACTCCTACGGTTTACATGGGAAAAACAAATCAGATGGCAAATAAAGAGTTAAGCAAGCAACTAACTCTGTAGCATGAAGTGAGGATGGAGAGGAATTTTAAGTGAGGTGAACGTTATTCATGACGATGAATGATCAAATTAATAACGAACAGTATTATCACAAATGGAAAAGTAATAGTCATTTGCTAATACCTCAGAGCTAATTTCTGTGCTGTTAATTTTCAAATACTTCCTCACGCTCGCTACTCTAAAAACTATAACTAGAAGTAACATGACAGAATACTATTGTGTTTCTGTAATGAGCTCTTACAATATCCTGAAAATGTCTGCTTTTTGTGGAATTTGTGCTTTTGGGTGTAACATTACCATATTTCCCCACAGCAAGTACATTTAAGGCAACAACTGCATGCTTGGTTCTTAGCACTTGCATTTCAAAGCTACTTATTTGTCATTAAGGTGAAATTCATTAGTAGTTCCTCTTTATATTTGGCAAAACTACAGGAACATTTTTCACCAGACAGATCACACAGGAGATGTAAAAGTGAATCACCTAAACATATCAAAACCATCTCCTAAAACGCTTAGTAAAGGTTCCCAGTGGAGCACAGAAGGCCAAGGTACAGCATTAAGCTTAAACTTTTTTCTACATCCATCCCATAATCAACCTATTAACAGTACATATTCTGAAAAGTTGAGGGATGAAGCTACAGCAGACTGCATCGCCCATCAGCAAGGATGTGCCAAGATGTCCCCTGCACCTGAAGGAGAGGCACGCTCTGTGGCCACCATCCCTTCCTCCTTGGCAGAGAAGATACCTCTTCATCTTCATGTGTTTTGAACACTCAATGTTCTGAAGGTTTGTTTGAATCATTTCCGCTCATGAAAGGTAAAATTCAGCTGAGGTCTGATGTTACGAAGCAACATTGTCTTGCTGGCACATGGCCCAACTTTGTTCTTCCAAAACCACAAGCAGCTCTCCGCAAAGCCCAGCAAAGGCCTCCATATTCCAGAATATATTTCCACCACTGTTGGACACCGTGTTCCTCTTTGCTGGTGGCACCATGGGACAAAAGCTTTGCTTCACCTGCCCCTACCAGCTTGATATCTCTTGGGAGAAGGTTGCAGCTCCAACTACTCTCTTTGGGGGCAAGAAGGGTATCCTTAGCAGTGGCTGAGGAATGAACAACAGAATTTAACATGTCTCACAAGTCAGCTCCAAGCCTATTCCCTGGCACTTTAGCAGGGAAGCAAGAATCTGCCCCAAATGTACCACAGATGTGTGAACAATGCCTCTTCCTCCAGGGAACCTCACAAGGATAATGTATAAAGTGACATTAAGTGACATGGTATAATTTTCCTGGAAATAACCGTTGTAAAGGAATCATCGTATAAAAAACAGAAACTCAAATTTTCCTGATACTGTCTTAGAGAACTTCCAAGTGCCATCAATGGTGTCAAATTATCCTGATTTATGGATAGCCATCCTTGGAGTACTGGCTTTTTCCAATATAAAAGCACATATTTCTACAGATATACCTCCCTGTATCCCTCACAGCCAGTTCTCAGTAAGAACGGAAAACTGGATTTCATTCCTTTAGTATTTTTAACCACAGACATGTAATAACAACGAAGAAAAATAAAACATCAAGTGCCATTAAGACCCTGCAATCTTGCCTCTTACAAAGCTGCAGTCACTCACATTATTCAATACTACATTTGTTGTTGTTGCTTATCAAAGAAATAGGTTTTTTGAGCCAGTACTGTGCAAAAGCAACATGATTACTTCACAGTCGCTGGAGAACAATTCAAGAATCACCTTCTGTATGGAATGACAACCTTCCCCAAAAGTTATGCTTCTCAGTAACAAAATTATGGCAAAGCACACCACGAGGAAAGAAGAATGTCCTTTCCCTGCTCTGGATCCTGGGGGTGGACCGGAACTCAAACCCATGCAGAGTGGACTGGCCATGCACCTCTGCCATCAGACTGATGTGCTGAACTGCTGGCTGTGATTCAGCTCCACCACAGCCAGAATAAAACACAATAGTAAAAAAAAAAAAAAAAAAAAAAAGTTATAGAAGAGACGGCAAAGAAAGCATGTCTTGATCTTCTCAGTCAAAAGATTAAAAAGGTTTTTTGGTTTTGATGATATAAACCAAAGAATTAGCCTCTAACACACAGCATTAGTAGCAATATAATGGGCAGAGAGCATGAGCAAACATTTTACTAATATTTGTAATTTTTCTGCTTGCATGAGTTCTGAGCTTGCCCACTGCAGTGACACAAATTCAAGAGGGAGGCAATGTCATCTACTGCACCTGACTGATTTTCATCTGCTCCAATTGTTTGGAACCATCACACTGCATCTAAGCATCTTCCTCCATAAAAAAAAATGGGTTCAATAATACGGACCTCCTTCAACACACTTTGAAATGAGCTGCTGATGAAAGCTCCTGAAGGGCTTGGGATTTGTATTGTTTTATTCCCCGTGCTTGCATCTGTTCACAGGCAATATCACAAGGTTTTGTTTTCCTCTTAATACCCTGTATCATCTTCCAAATTACTTTAATGTTGTGACATTTAGTTATATCAGCATAATGCTTTTACTGTTGACAAATATATACTATAGTAGTGTGCTGAGGTATCAATCAAGAAACGAGAGCCTCTGCTTAATGCATTCACTGTTATGCTCTGAATTCAAACAAATGTTTATTCCTAGTCCGTATTGGTCTTGGCACATACAACAGACAAAAGAAGAGTTTAATATAGCTTTTTTTTTTTTTTATGTCAACAGAATGGGGAATGGGAATGCTTTTTATATATCTGCTTGGTTTTGTTTTGGAGGGAGTGAGGTGCAGCCTCTGGGGATCCTGAAAATTTTTCACAGCTTCATACATCTATGTGTATCTTAGAGAGATCAAACTCCAGAAAATAGACAGTGCTGGAAGACTTGCAGTAAAAATCAGGAGATGGTGCTACTGAATATTAAGAAACATTTCCTAAGCATTTATTTAGAAGATGCCAGGTACCTGAGACAAACCTAGCAGGAAACAGGCAAATCTGAGACTTTACCTGTGTAAAATACTAATTTCTGCTAAGTCCAAACTTGCTCTTCATCAAGTCAGTAAGAAAGCACAGTGATCTTGATCAAAGAAAGGTCCAGACCTTGGTGAGGCCTTCTCGTGATTGTTGGTTGTTTTCTTTTTTTTTCCCCTATCCATCATGCTCATATTAATATGCTTGAATTATATATACACCCATTTATTTATATATATGTTTATATTTATGTATGTGCCCCCTGTAATGACTGTTAAGGGGAGAGACACCTTGCCCTAGGAGGCCCTGGTTGTGCAGGGGATTGCACCAAATGACCTCCAGAGGTCCCTGCCAACCTCAGCCATTCTGTGCTGCTGTGATTATAAACGGTTTCATATTTAACATTGAAATAGAAAAAACTGAAGCAGATCATTGTGAATTAACTGCTATGGGACTGGTTTGAAATGTTTACCACCAGAATGGAAGGAAGTAGAAGCAGCGGTGGCTGACAGTAGATGCTGGATGTACCCATGCGGTATTGAGTGTTAAGGTTTGACGATCTGATCAGACACTTTTGGAAACATGACAGCTGTCATGAGATTATTTGCTGCTGTGTTCCCCCCAACTTCAAAGGCACTGCAGTTTATCCGGAAAACATTGCAGTGTAATCCTTGTGACGCTTCACAAGCACACCCATTCTTTTCTGTACTTGCAGAAATGGAAGAAAAACTGATTAAAGTTCTGATGGTACCAGCTACTTAATCTCTCAGGAGTTGTCATGCTCAGTGACGCAAAGCCAGGAGTATCGACAAAGTGCTTCCAGACCAGCGTTACACACTGTGAACCCTTCAACAGCCCATGCGTTTAAAGGAACAGAGGTTTTCATAGCTCTTTTTTAACGCGTAGCTCTAGCTCCCAGGAGCTCAAAAGCTGGCTATACCATTCATTAGAGCTAATCGGAATAAAAATGCCCCAGTGAAAGCTGGTGTTTTTGAATTTGTCACTTCTGAAGTTGGCGGGGGTGGCGGGAGGAGTTTATCTCAGATCTTAAGAGGAAAAAAAAAATCTGGAAAAGAAACCCAGTACAAAAAAAGTATTGGCGTAACCCACCAGGCTTTATACTTTTTCATAGCTCCCGAGGTACTCGGTCCCATGCTACTGCAGGCTTTTAAGGATAACCAGTAGGGCTAGCTTGAGTTATAAGGCAGAGAGCATTTCACTGGACTAGAGCCACTCTTTGGGAAAGCTGATATTGAAAACCTGGGGTTGGTTTTGTTTTCTTTTTCTTTCTTTCTTTTTTTTTTTTTTTTTTTTCCCCATAGAGCCTACATCCCAAGGAAGCTTCCCACCGTGCCACGGGAATGCTTTGTTGTCTTCTGTCCCCAGATCTCTTCCAGCTGGGACCGTGGAGGTGCCCACAAGCAGCCTGTCCTGGCTCCGCAGCTCTGCGACACTTCCAGTGCTCTGCAGATGAGCTTCCCTGAGCCTGAGCATAAGGCAGCTCCTCACAAAATTGTCATTACTTCCCTCCTTACTGCTAGAAGTCTGGCTCCTTTCCAGGCAGTAGTTCATCACCTAGATTAGATCACTCTAAATTCTATTTTTCTTATGAAAAACCCTAGGCCTCTAAAGGAATAGAAGACAGAAGGTTTAAAACCAAGCTTGACAATAAGCTAAGAAAGTTACTGTTGAAATAGCTCTTTGTGGCATGAAGAGGAATATTAAAGAAGCTTACATTTTGTCCTTAGACATCTGTCTCCTTTCCTCTCACTCATGCTCACCTTCTTCCTTTGGCTCAGTGTTTTACAGAGAGGCTTTAAAGAATGCAGCTGAAATGGGAATCAGCGCTCACGATCAGTCATTCGTAAGGAAAATGTACCATAGCATCAAACGACGTTAGGAACAGAAAGAACAGAAAAAGGTGCTTCCTAAGGAACGTGTTCCCTTTATGTTGCTGTTACAGAGGTTTGTTCATAGGAGAACCATTTCCACGCATGGTAATCCCTTCAACACTGTAGAGCCATCAGAGGTGTGAGCACATCAAGAGCTTTTCATTCTAATCAATGAAAGGCTAAATCTCTGCTTAATTCCAAAGCCAAAGCCTTTACTCCAGGTTTACTCTGCAGAAGAAAAACAAATTATTTGCTGATCATTTGAAAAGTTACTCTGCTACTCTCAGAGCGGCTCTGAAGGACCGAGGACAGATATAGCTTCTTTTGCCATGACTTTTTACTCAAATTCAGCCTTAGCGTGTTTCACCAGAGCATGAACTTGGAGTAGTTCCATGGAAAATCAGAATTCTCCCTTACAAACAACTGATTTACAGCTATGGTTTCACTAAGATTCACATCCAAGGGAACTTCCATGAAAAATTACAAATATGATTCTCACAAAGACCAAGCTCTTCAGGTTAAGATGACTTTTGGAGTTATTTAATATAAACAGCAAATAAATTTCCCATTAAAACTGACATAATTTTTCTCTCTTTCTTCTATATTTCTGCTTTTTGTGAGTTAGGAGAAACTCCGAGGCAGTTCACTGATCAAACATTAACTAGACAATCCTTAAAACAGAGGCCTTAATTTTATTACCAGAAAAAGCTGGCATGGGCATACATCTTAGTCAAATCACAAACAATTGTGAGCAACAGACTGGAGAAGAGTTCGTGAGGCCCCATGCACAAGGATTGCGTTGACCCAGGACGCGAGGCAAGTCAGCTGTGGAGCAGTGCAGCCACAATGCTCTTTTGGTTTCTTTATTTTATCTTCAAAATACGCCTCTGTGGCCATCCCTTAGAGGGTATTTTTGTATCTTTAAGGTCTCATGCAGAGAATTTTATGCTCACAAAACGCATCTTATGTAGTTTTTAATTTCTCACATAACGTGAGTTTCCCAATTCACTCCTAATGAATTTAAATGGTGTGTGGTTTTCTCTGCCTGCAGCAGTAATAAATTATAGCCCTTTTAGAAGGACAGCCAGTCATCCTGCATTTGTATTATCAGGCTGTCTGTGCAGCACTGTACCTGTCACTAAGCATCTATGACAAGGTGGTATGAAGAAGACTAGCATCATGCTGCTGCACGTCACGACCACCTTCAGGCCACAATGCATTACTTCCACACCTTGCACGTGCTTAAGGGAAAGCATTTTAAAGCTGCTATTTGTTAATCAAATGTCTGATTTGTTTGGGAACACAAACCCTATGATCATGTAACAAGAGTGCAATAATCTACATATAGTTTTGTCCGAGCATCTACCCATCCAACTGTAGGTATTAGCACGTTTAAGGGAAAACGTGTCTGTGGCTGCAAAGGATCCTTTTTCATACAGTCTTTAATTTTGCTCTGTTCAGTCCATTGAGTACGTTGTTTTTGCTAGTTAGCCACTTTATTTATCTGCTTTTATCCAGTCTCATCAGAAGGCAACATGCATTATCAAAGCCCGTTGTCCATCACAGCTTAGATCAGGCAGGGTATTAAACGAAGTCTCCCACTCCGCTCATTGAGCTTACATGCTCCAAGATTGATTAAATCTCAAAGTAAAGCCAATGAGCATTTTCCTAGCATGTGAAGAATCAAAGCTGACAATAGGACTCAAAAATGTTGCTCACTGCTGCAGAGCAGCTGCGTAACACCTTGTTGTGTGATGACTCTAAAATTTACATTAAAAGAAATTATAGGCAGATATAAAAAATAGATAGAGATCATCAGTACGTTTTACTCAATGATAATATCATCAGTATGTTTTACTCAATGATAACAGAAAATCCTTTTTTTAAAAAAAAAAAATCTACTCATCACTGATGCCATCAGTTCCAAATTACTGAGCTGCAGCAACTTCAGTGCACTGTGTGGCATGGACATCCAGAAGCGGACAATCCTGGGCCTCATTTTCTTCCTTTGGAATGAATTACAGGACAAGCTTTGCAATGATGGTGCAACTTTACCTGACCTGTTAAAAAGTTTGAAAATGGGTACAAACAGTGATATTTGATGTGTAATTGTGCATTAATGAAATGAATTCACACAACATTAGTTTAATTTTCTTAAGAAAAAAGTTCTTCGAATGAGCTTCCTGTCATCTTTCCAAATTTTAAATTAGGACATTATTCTCCAGACTGCCAGAAGTTTAGTTGTGTAACTGTCCTTCCCCAGTTAACCATGTCACCAAAAGATCACACCCTTACATCTCACTCTCCTTAAAGAGGACCACAACTGACAAAAATGCTGCCAGTCATGTTCCTCACTTCCTTTTTTGAAACAATTTTAGGTCCTGTTGCTCCAGGGACCAGAGCAGAATGAGCGGAGAAAAGAAAGCACATCTTTTTACCTCTCTTGTAAAAGGCATATTCCCCTGGCTACTACAAGAGAGGAGAAGTGAGTCAGAAAAATCCTGAAAGCAAGGGAGGGAAACAAAACAGTGTCGGGAGAAGATTTTTCTCCCAGACCTGCCTTCCAATTTTATATCTGTATTTCACAGACCAGAGAAAAAAAAAAAAAAAAAAAAGAAGCAACTTAACACTTTCCTGAATGCCTGTCTTACAACACCTGCCTGCCCAGGGTCACATCCCAGCGCATCGCTTCTACGTGGCAGGAGGAAGGTGAAGGGGCAAAGAGAACCACGAGAACCACGGCACAGGACCAAGAGCTGCCAAGAACACTTCCAGGAGTGTAACGACTTGCCTCATTAGCAATGAAACTAATGAAGTCTGACTTTTCACTGCTTTGCGGCCTGTCTTTATGCCTTCCTGCTCTACCATATTCCCACCTCTCCACGACTCTGACATCCCTTTCCCACTCCTTCAGCTTTTGAGCCCACCTTTTCCATAACACGTCCACAAGCCACATCTCCTTCTCCTAACAAATATGGTAAGAACCAGTCTGTGACTGCATCTGAATTCTTTGTGTACAGATCAGTGGGCAGAGAGGGCAATACTATCAGCACAATTAGCTTAGGAAGATAAAAAAAAAAAAAAAAAAAAAAAAAAAACTAAGCTGATGTATTTATAAGAAGAAACTTAAAAATGGGACTGGAAAAAAAATCTAAGTTCAGTAAGATATTGAAAAGCAAACAAAAAACACCTTAAAAACATTTGTGTCAGATAAAGGAGAGCATCTGCACCAAATATTCTTGTGCCTTGGGCCAAGACAGCCTATTATAAAAACCTGAGACATTTGAGAGCTCAGCATCCTACTTCCTAAATATCATCTCCATGTCAAGCAACCGCTAGCCTTCTGCTCTGCAAATATATTGTGTTGTCTAGCCATTTATCAACTCTCATAGTGGTGCTCTTTGCTATGCAGCACTCCTTGCAGTATGGTCTTCCTGAGCTCAGTGACAGTCTTTCCACATCCACGTGAAGCCTCTGCAGCACCTCTCTGATACAAAGTATGTAATGAATCAAGCTGACCAACAAAGACTGACCGCTCACCTCTCCATTTGTCTTTTTGTCCTTAGACTGGGAGTACCCTTGAATTCTGGAGAGCAGCTCAGATACGAGGACTGATGCAATAACATATAATGGAAATTTCAAAAGCTGCACATGCCAGGTTCTGCTCTCAAAGATGAAGTTCTGGTACAAATACAGGGAGACCAGGAGCAGACAATATCTGTCTGAAAATCTACAAACACTCTTTGATTAATGATCTTTAATCTCTCTTTTTTTTTTTTTTTAAAGAAAGAACAAAACAACAACAACAAAACCAACACATAAACCATAGGATAGAAATGTACAGAAATATTCTGGGAAGAAATCAATACACATCACATATATAGCAACATCCTAACAGCAGAGAAGGACAAACAGGAGAGGACACAAAGGGAAGGGAATGCAGAGTGCAGCACTGATGGGGGATTTTGTAGGAACAAGACTGTGCTGCGTTTCCATTTTTTCAGTAGGAGATATGAAAGCATTATGTGCTTTACTACATAAAACAACTGCTTATTTTAATACTTCCATACTCTTAATACAAGTCTTGTATAGACATTAATTTTAGAGATAACGTATCTTTTAATTAGAAGTGCAAGTTTTATAAATCGCTGTCTGATACAGTGCAGCATCCATGGACTTCCATTAAGTATCTTTCCAAATGATTTTTTTAATCTCTACATGTAAATTTAAATATCTAATGTCCATATAAATTGTTTCCCTGTCATAAACAATCCAGCCCCAACTGCTCAACTATGCATTTCTAAAACGCACCTCGATATTCCGAGTTCACGTCAATTGCACCAGGTTTCTAGGGTGTGGTACTTGGCTTTTTCCTCAAGGTTTCTGTGCTCCAGAGAGGGCTTAGAGTTTTAAATGCATTGTTCTATGTGGCATAGGCAATTATGGACCCAGTGTAATGGTGCAGTGAATGTCTTTATGGGTATTAAAACACCAAATCTGAAGTTAAAACTGAATTATAACTGTTATTCTAATACAATTCAAGACAAGAAAGACATTACCTGAATCTTTGTGGGAATATTTCCCCTCTCTTAAGTAACTAAAGATCTATTCAATACTGAAATAGTAGAATGACAGTATCATTGATACCATTCGCTAAGAGTTGCGTCCATCACAAAGCACAAAAACTCACCCAACACCAAGTGTTGAACTGAAAGATCAGTTCTGCATGAAGCCTTTTGGACCCTGATATGCAAGATAAGGAATTCCTTAACAGCACCTCCTGTAAATAGCCAGAGAAAGTGGAAAACTTCTGCAACTGACCCACATCTGGTATTACAACTAACTCTACTTTACATTCCCCATATGGCTCTTCTTTGCTATCAATTCTTTATAACAGCATATTTAGATAACTACTGCCAACTTGAAGTCAGTGAGAAGCATTTGGACCTTACGTGACCAGCTAAATTGTTTTACACAAGGCAATTGTCACGTAGTGGTGCAGTCACACTACCTGTATTGCAGCTTGTATTCACAATGCCTTCTCCACCCACTAAATCCATCTTTCCTCAACGTCTTTGACTGTTCTGAAATGTTCACCAGCAGCCTCCTTCAATAAACAATTTCTCTTGTTTCTTTACCCTGCAAATAAAAAACTGTGTTTTGCAGAATCAAATTACCCTGTGACATGGGGGCTAGAGGGGTATCCAGCAGGTGAACAGCAGCAGGTGAACAGTCCAGGGATCTCACAGCCACCAGCCTTGCACCAGGTGGGATGAGGAGCACCCAGCTTTTCTGTAACAGGTCTCACAGGTTGCTTCCACTCTTCCTAACTAGCTAGATCCGAACATCTGCAAAGGTATGTTTTTTAACACCTTGACAGAGTCACTCTAAATGCCTAAAATATACGTAGTGTCATTTTCTGAATCCTAAACTTCCCCAAAACTTCTCAAAACACTAATTTTATAGAGAACCTGCCAAAAAAAAAAAAAAAAAGTTCAAAATAATGTGTTCTGTAAAGAACTCTTGCCTCCCCCCCAACCCCCAATGCATATGGCTTATATAAACTGTAAGATGGCACAACAGGATATAAAGGCTAGTATGCATTTGGGATGACTGCTGTACCTCACTCAACGTTTACTACTTACACAGAATGCAGCAAATTCAACTGCTGCTAAAATTTTGGATCCTGTATCTTCATGTTTTATCACTGCTTGGGCTGAAGCTGTCCATGTAAAATCTAGCCAAAGCCAGGGACCCTGCATATCTGTGCTCCACTTAACACAGCCTGAGTGGAATCACTTTTTTCTCCTTCTTGCTCTGGACCCGAGCACTGCAACAGGAGCTGTCCTTGGCCCCTCCACCGCCTGCACCTGCTCAGTGCCACCAGCAGCACCTTGGAGGGGCATCCCATACCCCCAGGAATTGGAAACGCTGGTCAGATGCAAGAAGAAACCAATGCGCATCCTCTGCTGCCCTGTCCTTTGCACGGGGAGTCTCCTCTTTGTCGTGGGGATAGCACCAGGCAAAAATGTCCACAGGAGAAAGACTCCAAGCCATAAGGCAAACAAGTAAAATGCCACACGCCTTGCTTATGGTTCAGCACAGACCTTGGGAAACAATGAGTCAGAATAAACTTACTCCTTATATCAGCATAGTTTTTGAAACAACATGATGAGACTTGAATATTCCTAACTTGTGTGCAAAGAGGCTAATAATGAAAGATTTTTTGCTTAACACGCACATGTCATTTAGTCTTCAGCAAATAAAAGATTGGAAAAAAAACAGACTCATTCACAGGTAGAAATTGCTGGTAATCAGCAAATGAGCAGAAAGTAACAAACAGGAGTGGAAGTGGAAGACAGCTGCCAGATCTGGTCTTTCCTTTCAAAAAAATGTCAGACTACAAACCTTTTTTCTAAGAATTATATATATATAACACAGGCACAACCCAAAAGCTGAGACCCAAAGCTGGCAGAATTACTGGTTTGACAAGGCAACCACGTTTCCGTACCGGTGGAGAAGGGGAGGTCACGCCTACATTGGCAATCGAACCAGGAGCCGAGCACAGCTCAGCAGGCTCACAGTACACTCATCCTCACACGTTTCATCAAACGCAAGCAGCAGCCAGCTATCAACAGAATTACTCCAAGCTGACACGCCAGAATGCGTCTCCTGCTTTTCAGATCTAGCCAAACCTGCAGATTATCCCAAATGTGACAAAATAAATATGCTTTTCTAGTCTCAGAGGACAGCGCTGACCTTTACTAACAGATTCACTGAGAACTAACTAAAATGCACGGAGAAAGCCTGCTAAGCCTATTAGCTGCTTACAGGAAAAGTATCGGTGCAAATAATTACCAGTAATATCAGTTAAAAAGTATTATTTTTGTGTAAGGGCAAGAACCCAACTTCTTCTTAACTGAACAGAATAAGCCCTCGCACAGGAGACCAGTTCATGAAACATCACTCGAGTTTCAAGGAAACAAAGGCCAATTTTGTCATTCAAAGCTTAGTTTGCCCTTTGTTCTTAAACAGGCAAGCTACGCTGCTACTGTTAGTTGGACATAATCACACACAGACTGCTAAGGTAAAACATGAAATTAGTAGGGCATTATGTTTTTACATTTGACATTTAACGTGGCAGTGCGTTTGACATTCAATGTGACAGCATATTTTAGCTCAAATAAAGGCTACTTTCACAGAATCAGCAGCCCTTAAGGAGTACGTGATTGCTAATATGCCCTGGGTTTCATTTGGGGTGTGTGCATGTGTAATCCATTGCTTATCGCTCTTGGAAAGCTCCTGCTGAAATGGACACGGTTACCTTTGAGAAGAATACTGGCACCTAACCAAAACTGGGAAGGTATCTTGGGACCAAACACTGCACCACAAACCACGTCTGCTTTTTCTTTTTTAAAAATATGATACAAACCAGAGCTGGTATTTTCTTTGCTAAGATAAAAAATCACAGAAGCATATTCATTCCCATTACTTAACAACAGAACCTATAAACTCCTGCTGATTCCTTTAGCCATTTCTAAACTGTAATTTACAATCCAGATTGCAGATAAGGGTATGCTGTTCACAAGATTAAAGTCAAGGTCACATACTGCACATACACTGCTGCCTGTGAAACACGGATTGGTTTCACAGACTCCACATATATTTTTAGAAGGGGCTGCTCAAGCCCTCGTCTAACAGCCCTTGAATTACAAACATGAAGATAAACCTTGGCTTAAAAGGTAAAATTTACGGCTTCTATATCAAAACAGACATAGCCCTGCTGATTCAAGGAAGAATGGTCGATCCTTTCATCCCTTCACAGAACCTGAAAGGGAAATCCCCAACACATTCAGTAAGAGCCTTCTGACGGAGACAAGAGTGAAACTCCCACAGCATTTGGTAAGATCACAAGAAGAACATCTTTAAAAAAAAAAACACCTGCCTTTATAGTATGTCCAGCAGCTGCCCTTACACACATATATTGTACCATCTTCTCAACAGACAGTTGTGCAACTACTCATACTAGAGCCATGCCAGAAGCATTACCACCACAGAGTCAAAACTTTATGATACAGAAAAGGCTTCTGCCTTCCCCAGAGAGCACAAGATGTCCTTAGCAAACATTACCAAGTATCAGTGATCAGGAAGAAGTAAACAGACATGCATTGATTTTTATTACCACGTTCTGCATGTAATGTGTTGACACTTCCAACCTGGACCCCTAGGCTTAATTCATAGATGTATAGACAGGAACCCAAAAAACTCTGAATACATAAAAAGTGAATAGCAAAATTGTGATTTTTACACATCTTTAATAATGGAAAGAACTTTGAGGTATGTCCTAAATGAACAGGCAGAGCAAGACAATACTGTTAGTTACCTAGAAGTAGGGTTTGTTCTCTTTTACCTAGAGGACCTGGTTAAAAATGCTCCTTACCAGAAGGGATTAAATGGTAATACCTCTGCTCAGTACTGAGGCACAACACCTTGATCAGCTACTGGTTCCTTTGGGACTTAGCATTTGTACAGTCAGGACTTACCCATAAGGCTGACCTGAGGCCATCAGAGATCCAAAACTTCTGTCTCATCTCCCTCGCCTTCTGGCAGGTCACTTAAAATGCTTAGGTAGCTAAATACCTGAAAGCCCCACTGATTTCCTGTATGTCACTTGGAGGAGGCCCCTTTACTCACTTTTACTGCTGTGACCTGTACATGAGTCACATTCTCTTCACCTTATTTCAGCAAGGCAACAGAGACCTACAGCTTCAAAAGCCATTTGTAACATCCACATCAATGTGTGAAGACCTTCAGCAGCAGGGATGCAGCTACATGGCTAAATAAAAGGGGGACAAGCAATAAAAGTACAAGTAGCATGCTTGTACTTTTCACATCATTCACAATCATTCACATTGTTCCACTGTCACCCAGCTCCCGGACTAGCCCAAATAGTCAACTTTGAGCCAGACAGACACATAAGGCAGGAGAAAATTAACCTTACACAGTACTGCCATTACCTAAAGACACAAGTTCTTGACTAGAGGAGAGATGCCGCCTGTTTTTAACATGAGGATCTCAGGCAGGACAACACATATATGTGCGTGGCAATCAGTTTATGACAGCAATCTTCCTCACAGATGTGACAAGCTCTAAAAGTGAATAGACAACTATTTATGAATTGAATAAAGCATCAAAATTCTCAAATAAAAATTTTAAAAATAATAAAGTCCTAAAATAATCACTCAACTTCTTCAAAGGGTAGAAGGAATTTGCAATCTAGGTCCCTTCACCATAGGCTATCCTGTGTTTTCAATTAGCTACATTATGACAGATTCTAGCTTAGACCTTGTGTGTGTTATTGCTGTTGTCAAATACTTACTATCCATGTCTTAGTTTAGTAAACTGCATGACTGAAGTGTAATTTAGTAGCCTACCTTAGCCATAACATTTTGAAACAGAGGTAAATATGCTCCTAACATGCTGCCTCTACAGTGACCTCTTACTTGGGAAGCCAGACAGATCCACTGGATGCCATTCACTAGCAGATATGTTTGATTTCAAAACTTGGGAGACTCATGAGAAAAGAGACTGGTTATCAAGGGTTTTGAAAAGCCATCTGTCTAAATGGCTAAACAACGGCTTTGGTTATAAAACACTAGTTTTTTGGAATCTTGGCCTGAATTTACCACCAACAGCTTCTTGTTATCCAACCTTCAGTGACGCAACAAACATTGCTAAATATTAGACTTTGAAATCAGCTTATGGGCTTGTGGCTAACAAGAGAAACAAAACTCTTCAAACTTTTACTAAGTATTTTGAAGCACTAGTAGTATCACTGGCATCGATACCCGAGTTGTTTGTTTTGGCATACTCATTTCGGTTGGACATGAAGCAGTAGGTGCATATTTAAGTAACACGTGCACTATGTAAACAGGCCGAATGGCATGTGCGAGCAGGAGAGCTGCATAACCCGCAGAAGCAATTTACAAACACCCGCTTAACCACACACCTGCACCACACAAGGGCCGTTTAATCTCCATTCTCTCTTTTCTTTACCCCTCACGGCTCAACCTCTCTCCCCACCCCACCGCTGTCCCTGCAGACCCCCCCGGCCAGCCCCTCACGGTGCCCGGGGCCACCCCGCCGAGCCCGGGCTGTGCCAGGGGCCCCTGCCCGCCCCGCGGTACCTCGGAGCCGGGGGAACTCGCGCTCCCGGAGCCCGCCCAGGTCGCCGCCGCCGTAGCCGTAGCCGGCGGGGCGGCCGCCCTGGGAGGCCCGGCAGGACAGCGGCTCCCCGGCCATGCCACGGGGCCGGGCGGGGAAGGAAGGAACGAGGCGGATACGACGCGGCCGGAGACACGGATCGAGCCGCCCGGCGGGCAGGCGCTCCGCCCGGCCCGGCCTCGCCACCCCGCCCCGCTCCTCCCGCCTCCCGCCCCCGTGGGGCAGCGCCCGGCACCGCCACCGGGGCCCCGGCACCCCCGGGAGGCGGCAGGGTGTCGCCGTGAGCCCCGCGCCGGGCCTGCCTGCGGGAAGTGCTCGCCCAGAGCCTCAAGGGTGCCTGCTCCCTGCTCTGTGACCACCAGGGGCCAAGTAGAGCCTGGCCGAAGTGGTCTTTCCTGGCGCACAAGGGCGCTGGGGTTGGGTAGAATCAGAAAATCATTGAAGTTGGAAAAGACCTCCAAGACCATCTGGTCCAACCATCCCCCTACCACCAATGTCACCCACTAAACCATGTCCCTAAGCGCCAGGTCTGACCTTTCCTTGAACACCCCCAGGGATGGTGACACCACCACCCCCCTGGGCAACCTGTTCTGATACCTGCTCTTCCTGAGAAGAAATGTCTCCTAATTTCTAACCTGAACCTCCCCTGGCACAACTTGAGGCCATTCCCTCTAGTCCTATCACACCTGCGAGAAGAGGCTGACCCCCAGCTCCGCACACCTTCCTTTCAGGCAGTTGTAGAGCAATATAAGCTGAGCCATGAGCCTCCTCTTCTCCACACTGAACAACCCGGGTTCCCTCAGCTAATCCCCACAGGACTTGTGTCCCAGGACCTTCACCAGCCTCATAGCCCTTCTCTGGACATGTATTCAGTAACGTTCCCCTCTTCCTTCCTCTCCTTTTCCTCTCCTTTTGCAGCATGCTGCTTAACATAGGGATAACCATAGGTAGCTCACGGAAATAGCCCTTCCCTCAAGTCCACCTCCACTTTTCCTCATTTCACCCAGATGATACATCTTTGATTGCTGCTAATAGATGGTGGAAATCGCTTTCGCCCACCTCCAGTTTGATGTGTCCTATTCCTCCATCATGCTTAACCGGCACAACCAGCCACAGGTGCTCTGTGGTCAGCGTGCAGGACCTTGGCTGGCCACAGGCCCGAAGGAGTGCCATGGGCGGGCAGGCACATATATAGAGATAATCTGCAATATACCCCTCAATATTTAGAGTTAAATGACCCCCCAGTCCAATCCTAAAAATAAAATGTTTTACAATAAATCTGCATCAGACTTCCAGTAAGACAGACACATTATTTGAAATGCTGTTACTTGGTCATCAGTGAGGTAGGAAACTGATAAGGACAAAGTTCAGCCCCAATAGAACTGTATTAACTTACTATTAACTTACTATTTTATAAAAAATACTGAATAAAATGATGCAGAAAATTAAAATAAAATAAAATAAAATAAAAAGCCTGACATGAAATACTGTGCTAATATGTTCCCTACTTTATATATTAGGAGATTTTGCCCAGTTTAAGAAAGCAATCCTGGCTCCAAGGCACTGAGGAATATTTCTATAACTCTGTAAGAATATGTTTTTCTGTGACTGTGTCTTCATGACTGGCAGGTATATAGTCATGTTTCCAGATGTAGTCCCCTTCTACAGGACTCATCTTGATACTGTGATGTTCACACCAGCCCCAGTACTGTAACTCTCTACTTTTTTTTTTTTTCCAAACCTTGTGTTTTTTTGAATGCCAAAGCCAGAAGAAAAATGAGAACACTGTCATATTATTTACAAAGTCCTCTGTTTCACTTTGGTGCAATGTATCAATGTAAAATAAATATGTGTCCATTTGCAATAATATATCCCATGACATACATATTATGGAACATTTATACATGAACATTTTATATACATGAACATTTTAAATGTCTCAAGTATGTATAACACACATACTTTTGCTCCAATGCCCAAATGTTAGCCAGTCCAAAATTTCAGAGTCACTACAATTCAATGTGGACAAAACCAGTACCTCGTCCCTCTTTGGCCTTCAGAATATTTGAAGTTTTAATGAAATGAGGGCTCTGCAGAGAAGAAGTTTATTCCTTCCATCCATAACTAATTACTGTACTAGCCAGTTTAATCACGTGAGGAAAGTTTCACAAGAATCAGTGTCTGGATAGGGGAGAGGAACCCTGGCTATTTCCCCCACTGAAAGAAAAGCTGTCACATTTCAATCCTCAGCTCACCACACGCTTTGTCTGGCAGGTGCAGGCAACAGGCATACGTGAGGCTTTGGCACAGCCACGAGGCATGCTGATCCCTGCCAGGCAGGACTGCATGAGTGTGTGAGAGTGGGAGCTGGAATACAAGGGTACAAATCTGTATGAAGCCAGGTTTTAGCTGTCCTGCTGTTCACAGAATTTAAAAATACATTCAATACAATAATCAAGACCTTTTGTTATTTCTTTTGATGGGGCCAAAAGCAGGAGGGAAAGACAAGGAGGAAGAAGAAAGTACAAGAATCCAAATGTGACTTCTTTACAGTAATTAACAATTTAGTTTAAACGGTTAAGTATATTCAGAAAATAGTAGGAGCTGCCCACAAAACTGAAAATGATCTTTGGGCAAAGGGGTCTGTTTTATGTTTTGCACAAGGAGAACGGGATTTAACTGCTAGTAAAAACCTGCCAGTTGTTTTCTGATGCTGCCTCAGGAACAGCTTCACATTGTCTGTACATCCAGAGAATTTCTGCCAGCACATTCTCCTGAGAGCTTGCATAGACACCATCTGGGACCTAGTCTGAACCTCTCAAACAAATATGTACTTAGTTATATTATAAGTTAATCATAAACTTTACCTAGCAGAAGCTGTTACTCAAATCACGTGAAGATGACAGCTTCAGCACAATTTCAGCAGAGTGATAGCATGCAGAATTGTAGCACTCTCAGGACTAACAAAAGACCACATCTGGAAACTTGAAGCCCAAACCAATTTCCTTTTGCTCAGGAGAAGACAACTTGGGTCTTCCTTTTCTAACAGTTCTGAGAGATACAACTAGAAGATACAGCACATGTTCAAAATATGTAATGTTTGGTCTAGCTGATGATTTCACAAAACCTAGTTACCGAATGAGCTATACCTTACTCATTTTCCTCCAAGTGAACAAAACACCTCCAATGAAAAAGAACAGTGTGTATCCTGGCATCATTTTTTTTTAATAGAGCCCTGCACTGAATACTACCCTTTTTATTTCAATAATTTATGCATTGTAATTTACAAGGGTCAATGTCATCCCTACTTTATTTATTTATTTATTTATACTGCAAGTATACGTAGAAAATAGAAAATACCTGCCATTGATTTTTCCTCATATTTCTAGCATGCTGTTATCAATTTCCATAGCAATTCATTTTTATTGACTGCTTTGTATGGTTCCTTCATCATTTTCATATATTATGTCAAAGACTTGCATTCAGTTTCTTATTGAACTCAAACTAGTTTTCCCCACCAAAACTGTCCTTTTTCTTGAGGACAGAATGAAGGTTTCTGATCTTAATAGTAAATTCATTTGAATGATATAATTTCCATTCACATTTTTGTATAAATATGTTGCCTTACAATCTTTGTTTTTCTTCTCAGCTTTGGAAGATTGTCCCTTTGGAAGCAACACAGACATAGAGGGAATACTAATTGGGTATGCTTTCTATATGTTGCTCGTTGAATGTAGTCTGGTGATGATCTCTGTTGCCAGGGGAGCTACCACTTTCCAGTACAAGGCCACCAAAACCTTGCCCCGTAAACCCAATACAATCTTCAACCACCAAAAAGGCCACCATAAATCTTCTAAGTGACACTCTACATTGGTATAGAAGCTTGTGTTTGAAAATGAGCACAACTAGTGACAATTAATGAGGTCTTACTGCTGGCTCCATTCCAGAGGTAGACACGGGATGGAATTTCCACATGAAACCATGTTTTTTTTTTACATTGACCCATTGCATATTCATAGTTACAGGGCAACTTTTCCTCTTTGGTGGGTAGATATTACATAGAGAGTCATGCTCACAAAACTATAAAATGATAAATGCTGTTATCAAGAGGAACACTGTGCACACATACTGGGCCCACAAAGTACATATGTGTACATACATGCTTTTGCAGGTTCTTTCCTTAATGAAGGCTCAGGAGGAGAAACAGAGCAACTTAAGTTGCTCATTCCAAGTTTTAGCAGAGTGAAATAGTGCATCCAGGTAAGCTAGTTAGTAGGTTTCTTGACTCATAAATTTAGTGTGTAATACTGCCATTCCTTGGGAGATATTACAAGATAAGAAAAGGGCTTCTTTAATCCCTCCAGTACACGTTGATGATACCTTTTTTCCCCCTCTCTAGCAACTATTCAAAAGCAGTATAAAAATCAAGTAGCAATAGCCTCCACACAAACACTTTGGAAACAGCTCAAACTCAGAAAACTATACACTCTTGTATAAAGGGTTTGCACTGTCCTCTTGCAGCTCCATAGAAAAGCAATGGGACTGCTATTTGTTCCTAAGGTTCAACGAAAATAACAAACCATCATCATAGCGCAACTACACAATGGGAGGGTATAGAGAAGATTGAATGTACAAAAGACAATCTACACAAACCAGAACAAGGGAAATTCTGACTAGATGGAAGTAAAAGAAAATTTCCGTGAGAGTGGCCAAACACTGGAGCACGTTGTTCAGAGAGGCTGGGGAGTCTCCATCCTTCGAGAGACTCGGAGCCTGCCAGTACACAGCCCTGAGCAACCTGCTCCAAGTGAATGTGCTTGGAGCAGGAGGCTGGGCAGGAGACCTCCAGGGTCCCTTCCAACCTCTGAACTTCTATAATAATTAATTCCAGTGATCAGCAAAATATTTCTAAATAATTAATGATTGACTGTTAGCACCAGCTCTCAGATAGCTTGGCAAGCAACAAAAGATTGTTCTGGGGCAGAAGCATGGATTACACAACCTTTCTGTATCTCCCCCAGCACATTTTGTGACTGTATTTCTAATAAATCCTACCTGTATCCAAGCCAACTGCACAGCACTGAATGCACACAGGATCTGTACCAGGTTGCAAATATGCAGAAAAGATAATCCTGGTAGAAAAGAAAAATAGCCATCTGTTTCGTTTACTAAATCAAACAATGGGGTTTTGATACTACCTGAGTCATTTATCAAGCAGGGTCAGAATAGCTGAGGTTTAAAGGGACCCCTGGAGGTCCCCTAGTCCCACTCCCCTCCCCAGTCCACTCATCTGTGCTTACTCACCAGTTCTGAACCCTGTCACATCTTGCTTGCTTTATCACTGTGGGAGTGGTATCTCAAGGCTTGTCTTACAGTCTTCCCCCTTCAACAAAGCTTATTGACAAGGGTAGTATAAAATATGAAGAATAAAGCTGTAGAAAGCCATAAGCTTGAGCTTTGTCTCTGGTGCTGGTCTACTGTATGAACAGGAGAGGTTATCCCTAGCCCGTATGGACATGATAGGTGATTACATTAGTTGCTGAAGCAGCCTTGGAATTACGTAACAAGGAGTAACATTAAGATCCAACATAATGCAGTGTATACGAATGCTGCAAGAAAGGTCCTGGGACAGAGAGGTCTTGCTCTCAAGAAGAATTTCTGCCAGCAGAAAATCAGATCCTGCTCTGCTCCTCTGACACTGAAAGCATTAGTGGAAATTAATGCTACACCCATTAAATGATTGTACAGAGCTCAGCACAGCCTTTGTGGTTATATTTTAAGAAAAGCATTACAAGCTTATTGCAGCCCAAATCACACTTGCTGCACATTTAGGTGTGACATAAGCAGTTTCGTTTGTTCATTATACACAAAATGAATTTTCACCCTGCTGTATTTCCTTTCATATCTTGTCATAGAACAATAAAATAAGGACTATTTTTCTCATTATGGAGACATCCTGATGTGTACACACTTCTCCAGTCTGTGATTAGTTAACTGACTGATCTGAAAAATGTGTGTCAGAAACTCTAATGCAATTCCTTACTGACTGTAAACAGTTACTTATTGACTATAAGGAAAACTCAATTTTATCTAACCCACCACATGGGTACAATTAGTTACAAGAAACCCATTCCTTGTATGTCCCTTTCAGCCTACCAGATATAAAAAGCTGCTAAAGCATGTATGTCAAAAGTTGGGAGTCTAACTTCGAGTTTATCTCTGTGCTATAGTGCATTAAAAAAAACCACAAAAGTAATTAAAATTTCACACAAAGTCACAAAGGTATTTTTTCACTGACATCTGATATTGTCTTCTGCACGTGGATTGTTGTCATTAGTAATAAAAATGGACATATTTCTCCTCAGAATTAGGACCGATTGTTGTGAAATGTTTAGACTTGTTCTTTGGCAATCTTCCACTAAAAAAAAAAAAGGAAAAAAAATATTCTTAAAGTCCTTTACATAGACAACCCCTAAGCAATCACACTCCTAATGTAATAGAAGCAAACAAAAGAATACAGTTTTGGTGGCAGAAGTGGAAGGAGGCTGTTGATTCAAACCACAGATGTTTCAGCACTCAAAGGACCTACTCCTGCTCTGAAGTAAGTTGGTAAGACTGCTGACATGGGCTTTGGCACCCTTGGACTCGGGCTTTGCTCCTGAATAACTGATTAGCAAAAGAACCACCGAGAGACACAGCTGTGCCTGCTTGCTGGCTCTCTTCACGTCCCCCAGTACTGCATGAGCATCCAATGGATTTAGGCCATAAGCACTGAGACTCGATGGAAATATTTAATTCCTGCAAGTGTTGCTATAAAACTTTATGTTCAAAGGGTTTAACAGTTATTAAAATATGATTTATTGCAACTGTATGACAAAGCTTTGAGTGGGTAATTTGAATCCAGAAGTTCAAAGGCAGACTTGATCACATAAGCCTTCGCTTTCAAGAGGCTGACTGTGTTCTAAACATGATGTGCATGAGTTTGGCAAAGAGGAGCCAGGCCATCTCTCATTAAGTCTTTCCACACTGACAGCCTCATAGCCAAAGCAGATTTCGAGGGAAAAGCATTTGTTTGCACCCCCTGTGACCGTAAGAGTCAGACAAGGATGTGGGGTAAATTGTTTACTAAAGTAAACACAAACCCAGAAGTTACCTTTCCTGGAGGGACCAAACCCAACACATATGAAGAATGTCACAGCTGTAAAGAGACCAGAACTGAATGTGGTTTGTGATTCAGGTTTTACCACTTGTCCTCACCCTCATCACCTGTCCAGACAGGGCAGTTTTATCACAAGACACCTGTTACAAATCAGTACTACACAGAGAAGTAAACATGAGTGATAATGCAGGGCTGGGTTTAAATTATAGGTTTCCTATCACAGCACATCCACCACGACTAGAATTTGTGAATGCACTCAGCATACTAATGCTTTTTACATTTAATATAATGTCTTCAGAAAGTATAAACAGTTTCGATCTCTGACAGAGCTACAAGTGTCATGAAGATATTTCACACTGAATTATTAATGTGGATTGGAGAGTTGTCATAATCTCGCTGGCTGAGGTTTAGCAATGCTGACTTTAAATGGCAAACAGATTTTTACAGCTACAAAATCCAAAATGTTTTATATACCCAAATGCAGAACTGCGGAGACTTCTGTACTGCATAATAGATGCAACACATCCATGCATGTGTTATTTCTGACCATGGAGCTTACAATTTATATCTGTTACTACAAACTACCAAAACCAATTCCCAGCAGTTAAGTTTTAACACACTGGCAGCTTGTCAAGAAGTAATTCCCTGTTTCTGTGAAATAGCTTTGCAGACTTAACTATGCACCTAGATATGCAATAATGTTTCTCATCCCACTTCCCATTCTTAAAAGTTTTCCATTATCTTTTGATTGTTCAGCTTGAAAAATTCAGAATCTTTTGTGCCTACTAAAAAAACAATGTGAAACAATTATATTACGAGCTGCTGCTACCAGCTGAGCTTCATTATTTTCAATATTTTGCCCTGAATTATTCTTCATTAGTTTTTAAACTACTCACGGTGTCTGTTAAAAGATATATTTGACATCTCCCTTCAAACACTAAGTTAAAGTATATTTGATGCTGCCAGTCAATTTTGCCACTTCTGTCAGCACACTGAGGTATTGTGCATAGTGATTTTCATGAGAAATGTTCTCAATCCAGTCTTCCACAGAACCACTCATTTCCAAACACAAGAGCTTTCACTTTGAAGACACCTTTATCTTCAATCTGTGAAGTGCAAATGGGTGGTGAGGAAAACCAAGATCTCCTTAGTTAATTTAAAATAATCCTGTTCTTACTCAGTTTTGACATTCTTTTCTGTTCTTGCAGATAGGTTCCAAGATGTAGCAGACAGTTCACTATAGTAAAAACATTTACTCTGCCTACCCAGAGAATTGGACATAAGATCTACCTGATCATTTTTTTTTTTTAATTTTTTTATTTTTCTTGAAAATGCTGGAAATGCATCGTAAAAAGATATTAACTCCAGCTTGGGATTAGAAGCTTTAATTAAATGATTATTGCTGCTCTTTTTAATTTGGGCCTTCTCCAAAGTAGGCTAGGCTGCTGTGCAGTTTCAAAAATAAAAATAAACATTAACTCTTTTCTTCTATGTAGTCTCAACTACCCCAAATTTCTCCATACTAAATTCTGAACAGCACTGCACCCATCATTAGCAGCTTTAGAAATTTTGTTTATGAGTCTTAATTCAAATATGATGATAATGTATGCCTCTAGCAATCATCAGTAAGCTGGATCTGATACCCTGACCAGTGACCAGTATGCCACATGCCTAGAAACAACCCATTAAGTAGAACTGGGAGAAAGAGAATACGGAATATTGGTAATAACCTGCAATTCTCCAGCACAATAAAATCCCACCAGAGAAGGGAGAGAGG
This sequence comes from Heteronetta atricapilla, assembly GCA_011075105.1. Classification (NCBI taxonomy): domain Eukaryota; kingdom Metazoa; phylum Chordata; class Aves; order Anseriformes; family Anatidae; genus Heteronetta; species Heteronetta atricapilla. The sequence goes on from CM021732.1 coordinate 90,932,697, forward strand.
AGCCTGGACTTGACAAAGTAATTGTAAGAACAGAAAAGGGAAGGTCCTAGGTTGCAAATATTTGAACATTCTTATTTCCCATGGATTTCACATGTAACCCTTGAGCAATTCTGAAAATACAGTTCTGTGCTTTATAAATGCCTTTAGAAAAGCATAAGAGAGCTTCAAGTTTCCAAATATATGGTAAGTTTTAGGGATATTTCCATTAAATCAGAGAATCCTTAGAAGTATTTTAGAGCAGGCTTGAGAAAACTTCTTGGTTTCCCTGCTGCTTTGTGCAGAAGAGGTGTTTGAAAGCCTGTGAAGAAGGGCAGTTGTATAAATGCCTGTCTCCATGCAGATTTTCCATCAGGTGCGACATTTAACCTCAGCTGACTGGATAGATCAGCACATTACTTTATTAAATTGCTCAAGAGGAGCGGTGGTCTGACTCACTGGAGAAGTTTCAGAAAACTCATTTACTGCTGGCACAAAGGCTTGGCTCCCGTAAACATTTCAACATGATGCAGTGCAGCATCTCAGGCCTCTGCCACCTAGAGACAGCATCATCTCCAGATATCCCATGGGCCATTTCCAGTAACCCCTGGGTATGGTTAAGGAAAGAGTCACAGAAATCAGCTCGCCAGGAAGCAATCTGAGCTAATAGGAACAAATTGCAGACAAATTTGGGAAGATTAAGCCTATAGGCAACTAAATTCTGTTCAGATCATCTGCTTACATTAGGTCTGCCTGGAAAGAAGATGATTACTCCAGATGATGTTGTGCACTAGTGCATTGGAAAGTGATAAACACAGAAAATTAGTCCTTGTATGGATATAGCATAGTGTCCAAATCCCTAATTCAACAACGGGATTTCAAATCCTATTGCACAGGTGTGCTATAAACACCAAGATCACTGGTCTTCTGCAGCAGAGGTTCTTTTAGTGCATATAGCCTGGTGATCAATTGCATAATACAGAAAAATACTTCATCTCAGTGGGCTGTATTAAACCTGGTGAATCTAACTCTGGAGTGCTGTGTGTCCAGAATGCCCTTCCCAAGCTATACTCACTATCAAATGCATCTTAAAGTTTGTACATTACCTGTTTTTGGATAGAAAAGGACTAAGATTTACACCAGGAGCTGAGTCCCAAGATCACTGTCATCACTAAGGTTCATCAGAAGCATCTTCTTGGACTCCACCTAAAGAAGTCAGAGTTTGATTCAAATCTGTAATTTGTAATAGTCAAGAGCTACATTGCCTACCCAAAGAGGGCAATAGTCACCTCATACTGAATCTAAGAAGAAAATACCTAGTAGAAATGAGATTAAGTTACTGCACAATAAAAGTTGTGCCAATTTACAGGTTAGGGTTTCGAATCAGATGCACTGCAGTAACACTGCAAGTATTCTCACATTTCAAGCCTTACCCTTTAAAAGTTTTCATTTAAATCTTTTATGCTTCACTTTATAAAAAATTAAAAGAAAGAGAGTTTTTCTGCAATTAAGAAGTACTCTGCGTACTTTTAGAAGGGGCTGCATTTTTAAGATGCTGGCAGGCGGTGTTCGGTAATTGGAGTTGATGCTTGGCAAAGTGAACATGCACACCTGACCCTACCAGGATGTCTCTCATCTTGCCTCCCTGCACAAGGAGGCGTCCTCCTGTAGCATCGGGGTGGCAGGCAGCAGCCTTCAGTCAGCTATTCAGCTTGCTGAAATATCTGGGTAGAGCACTGGAAACATCCAGCCGTTATTTATAGCACACAACAAAGGATCAGGGGATTTGTGGAAAGGAAATGAAAGAGGAGCAATTTCTGGCTTCCTTCAAAGTTGTAGCAAATATTAATGGCATAAGGAAATGTGAGAATTTTGCATGAAAGTGAAAGGCCAGGGAGAAACACAAAGAAAGTTCCCTTTTAAACAACAAAGAGACATCTACCTGCCAACTGCCATGTAAGTAGAGAAGAGTTAATGTCAGACCTTGACAGGCAAGCCTGAGAAATCTGTAACACTGATATTGCACAGATTTTTATTTTTTATTTTGTCTTTACAAGGCCTTTTAGACAGCAGCAAATGAACAAAGAGAAGGAAAGGGAAGCTCTGTAAGTAAGGCAATGGGAGGAAATCAAGTAAATCTCATCAAGGCTAGGACATAAATATAATGAATATAAATGAGAGTCTCTTACCCACACCAACAAGAAGCTACTTCTGGGATTTGTCTCAATGACATACCTGAGACTAAGCTCAGTTTTTCCATAGCTAGCCAAATCTGTTTACAGAGAAATCTCTCTGTTGGCAATCTAAGTGTGCTTACTGCACGGGTCTGGCAGCAATGCTCACAGCCTTGTGCTGACAGCAAGAAAAGCCCACCACTTCCAAGGATCAGAGATGCTTGAATTTGTAATGAGAAGTTACTGTCACTTTGGAAAAATGTTGTGATATAGCTTCACATCTAATTTTTCAGCAGCCAAGTCATCCAAAGTCACTCTACGTACATCATGTGAGTTCTTCAGTCAGAAGGCTACAGCCAGGCACTGACAGAAAATATAATCTACCTCACTTGAGATGCAACCAAGGCCTTTTTTTGCATTCTTCTGTACTCTGAGAATGCTTGATAGCAGCAACTGTGGGGTAGTTAGTGTTAATAAAAGCATTGCTGCATTCCTCTGCACCTAATCAGATCTAACGCCATGAAAATCCTGTAAATTATGACAAGCTACATCTTTGTTCATTAAAACTGTGTATAAATAAAGAAAATTGTCACTAGTCCATGTTCCAATTTTTTTCATGGTTAATAAAAAGAGACATTAGCTTGCAGCAAAAGAGACAGCACCATGCCAACATTTGCAAAGCTGTATTGGCAAATAAAATCATGTATTTGCAATAATACATTCTGTACATTTTTGACTCAGGATACATATCCAAGACTGAAGAAAAGAATGTACAAAGTCATTTCATTTATTCATGAAATATGTATGATCAGAGGCTCGATTCTAATTAGGTCATACAATTACAATAAGTCTCTTTGAATTAAGACCTTGCCTTTGATAACAATGAACAAGCTTCCAAGCTTCCAAGCACAACAAAAATTACAAAAGCAGCTGTGGAGTTTTTAATCATTTATTGTTAAGAAAGGCAGTTGCTTCCAAACTGCTGTGAGTGGCATTGGCATGTACCATATATGCATGTTTAGGTCATAAAGAGAATCACACTCTTTCCTGACCTGCAGTAGGATCACCAGCTTTGTATGCAGGAGTTAAGGAAGGGTCAAGCCTTAATAGCTGCAGCCCTCAGACAGTTTGTTCCCTCTTCTCTCATACTACTAAGTGACCATACAAGAGCCTCTTGCCTTGCAAGACAACAAAGATCAGGAATACAAAACAGGATCAGGATACAATACAAAGATCAGGAATACAAAGTATGAGGGCTTAGAGGATTAAAAGTAAAAAAAAAAAAAAAAGTGGTTATGTAAAGTGAAAATAATTTGTTGGCACTCTTAGCAAACTGTTCAGCAAGCTAAAAGTGAAAAGTCAAAAGGGCTGTTGCATAATAGTCCAAAAACCTATAGGGTTCTGGGGAAAAAAATACAATAAATCAATGTCAGGACCAGCCCCACTTCCACCAAGTCAGCAGGAAAGTTCACATTCAGGAGGATAGGCTGTTTATTACATGAGAGGTATGTATACTTTTGTGACTCTTCATCATAAAATATGGAAGGTTTAACAAATATATGCTTTGTTGTATTTTTTTTTTCAAACTTCCCTATATCGTATGAAAAGGAAAAAAATAACCTTATACAGAGAGACAAGAAAAAGTCTATGCAAGGCACAGTCTAGGCTTATCTGGGAATTTGAAATTCCTACATGTCAGTTTACTCATCAGTAAGCTCAAGCAGGGCAGTGTGACAAAGTACAAACATGAGATCTTTATTGTTACAAAAAAAAAAAAAAAGTTTTAAAAAAGTGTTTGAAGGGTCAGAGACAGCTTTCTGGTAGCAACAGATGAAGTCGGCCTCTTTTCACATAGTTTCTTCCTTTCTAGTGAAGAAAAAGACATGCGATAAGAACTTGAAAAGTGAAATGCTTGAAATGTGTATTTCTACAAACAAAACTCAAAAATATATATATATATTTTAAATAAAATTCTCTAAGCCTGTCACTCCATGTTGTGAAAACCCTGACAGGCCTAATGTTGTCAAAAAAAAAAAAAAGGCAAAAACAAATCCACAAGCCTTCCTCAACATCCACGAATTCTGTGTAATAAAGCAAATAATAATAATAATATTACTTTGGCTTATATAGCGCTTCTCAGCTAAAGTTATCAAAATACTTCACAAAGCTAAACATTCTGAAGGGATTAAAAACCTCAGTACTCCATGACATAAGCCAGACTTAATATGAGGCAAAAAGAGCAGTAGGAGGAAATTTCAAATTATTATTTCAAAATTGGTTGTTTTAGTGTTCTTGCAGCTTTCTCTAAAGCATGATCTCTGATCTCTATGGACCAGACACTGATCTGATCCAGTAAGTTAATGATTTTTGTTCTTACTCCTTAGTTTTAGAAAGAAAAACCAGGCGGTGAGGCTGAGACACCATTGTGCACAACCAAACTGCCTTTGAGTTGATCAGAAACAACAATTTAGATATCACAAACACTGATCTGCAACGTGGATTTCTCCCTTCTCCGTTCTGTGCTTTGATGAGTAGATCACACTTGTGCTCTTTACAGCCTAATGCTGTTCAGCAGTTTCACAACTATGGTGTATAAGATTGTATCCAAGGCTATTTTAGCATAGAAAGAAATGAAGCATTAGTACATATATACATCACTTTCAAAGATCCATATTGCTCTCTTTTATTATAATTTTTCTTAACCTAAGTAGTGATGGTTTTCTGTATTGCTGTGCACTAAACCAGGTTCCAATCTTAATGAAGAAAAACAATGTGAAGCAAAAAGAACTGGGTTTCATATTTCATATGATACTATTTCTGATTCAGAAATAAATTCTTTTTCTTCATTACCAGTGTTCATTGCTGCACTGAAAAAAAAAAAAAAAGTTAGATTAAGAGGGCTTGTCGCCTTCCATTGAGAATTAAATCCATTCAAGTAACAAAAGAGACTTAGTTGTCACAGTATTTGTCATGTCTGTCATTCTGCATCCTTACACGATAATGAAAAACAACATTTGGCTTGCACACATGCAATAATCATCACAGAAAGCTTTCCAAATCCTGATGTGGTTGATGGCAACAGAAAGGACCAGGAAAGGGCCTGAGTGCTGCAGGGGGGTGCAGAATCGGTCAGAGAATATTCTGAATAGAGCTTTATCCCTGTAACACTTAGCTCTGCCTTAGGTTTCCAAGCTACATATTTCAGCCAGAATAAAACCACTGATTTAGGAAATGTTGCAGAAAATGCGAGCATTGTGGCCAAATTCCTGTCCTGAACCACTGTCCCTAGAGGCACAGACAGGAGTCTCCAATAACGTTAGTACACTTCTGCTGTTACCTATAACTAATATCATAAATACTGTATTGTTAATTCAGTGCAAGTGACTCCAATCTCCATTCTTAGTTTAACAGCAAAGCTACATATGAAAAGGATGTGTGGCAAAACCATACACACTTGTTGTAATACTTATTATTGAGTGAGAATGGACCAGTACAACAACACTGAAGTCACTTTCGTTGATCTATCACATAAAGCAGAAGGCTTAATCTTTACTCAGCAAGGGCTCACAGCCTGAAGCAGAAGGCAAAGATCAGGTCTGGAACACCAGAATTCAAAACCTGAAAAGCTTCAGTAATATGTTTCATTTCACACTAAATATTTATAAGATTGACAAAATCAGAGTTCCACAGCAAGCTGCCTAATACTAGGAAAATTAATCAATAATACTAGAATACAGAGAAATTAGGCAAGTGACAAAGTCCATGCCTGTAGTACAACTCCTGTGTCATGCAGCTAAGCCAAGCTGTCACGCTTGAGAACTTTGACCTCTGAACCACATCCCCTCCCGTTTGGAGCTGAAAGACCTGGTGATAGAAAGCACTAATTGCTCAGCCTCCACAAGCAACACCTATTTGGGAAAAGGCTGCTCTACAGAGTGATGTGTACACGTAACCTAGAGGAGGGCTTTTGCTTTTTTGGATAGTTTCTCATGCACAGCCTGAAGATGTCATTACTGGTTCCCCTGAACTCATCTGTGCTGAATCGTAGAAAATGGTTCGACATATCTGCATTTCTGTCTGACATTAATCAGGGTTAATTGATGATAATGGTAAGGGTAATTAGTTTTAACAGGCACTAAGTCCTATACCCCAAGCCTCTTATGGCTGCAATAGAACAGCAGTCAAAATGTGGCATGAAAAATAATATGGCAATATGCTGGGGATTACATATGCATCTGTACACACTTGCATATGTCTCTGTGTGCGCCTAACTGCTTTAGAAACAGTAAAATCTTATCCAATGTGCAATTTATTTTTTAATTATTATTATTATTATTTTTTTTTAATTTTATTTTATTTATATATTTATTTTTTATTGATGTTGGCTGAAATGCAGCCGGCTGAGGTTTGCCAAGAAACACTCCAGCATCAGGCTGGAAAGCCGCACCATTTTGCCCAGGAATAAATAATTCCTTGAGCTATCATTTAAAAATACTTGTAGCTCTGAGTTCCAAGTTTTCAAAGCTTCACTAAATTTTGTATTTTTTTTTTTTTTTTTTTTCAAGCTGTGTGAAATACCCACTTTGGGAACAGTAAGATGAAAACCAGAAGTTACAGTTCACCTGTCTACTGCAATGGCCTGAAACCTTACGCAGGAACTGTCATACTAGGCTCTGAGATGACAACATGCTAAGACTGAAGTGCTTGTTTCTTCTCTGCGTTATACTCTGGCTTCCTACATCCCTCCTATCTCCTCTCCCATCAAAGGTTTTCTCACTGTAAGCCTGGAACCCCTTGTGTTGGTATGTTTGGGGTCTGTATCCTTAACAGTGCATTCAGGTGACACACAACATCTGTGCCAACCAGCCACCGCCCATGTTTCTGTTGAGTAGCTGAGACTAACCTACACAATGTGTACCAGAACCTAGGTTTCCACATGTTATTAAAATTAATGTTTTATTGAAAAAGTCACCAAAGATCAGTGTTAGCCCAGTTCTACCTGCAAGCACAGTAAAACACAAAAGACAGGCGAAACAACAGGTTCTGTGAAATTCAGCACAGCATGAGGAAAACCACTTATCTTGTTTGGTCTGTAGGAACAGCATAAGCCTATGTGGGGCAGAGCAATCATCTCATACTTAATGCTATTCACATTTATAAATTAAATTTGTCCTAGAAAGCCTGGTAAATATTTGACACTGAGACAGAAATATAGAATAAGATAGAATCGTCCAGTTGGAAGGGACCCACAAAGGCCATTGAGTCCAACCGCCTGACCACTTCAGGGCTCACCAGCAGCTGAAGCACGTCCATGAGGGCATTGTCCAAACGCCTCTAACACTGACAGGCCTGGGACATCAGCCGCCTCGCTATGAGCCTGTGCCAGTGTTTGACCATCTCCTGGTGAGGACATTTTCCCTGATACCTGATCTGACCGTCCCCTGGCCCAGCTTTGTGCTGTTACCCTGTGCCCTGCCGTCGGCGACCAGGAGCAGGGACCAGCACTGCCCTCTGTGTGTTCCCTCCTCAGGACACTGCAGGAGGGAACCCCTTGGCCTCCTCTTCTCCAGATGAGACAACCCAGGTGCCCTCAGACCCTCTCACAGAATAGGCCTTCCAGGCCTTCCACTGGCTGTCTTGCCCTCCTCTGGGCATTTCCAAGCACCTTAATGTCCTTAATTGTCCTACACACAACACTCCAGGTGAGGTTGCACCAACATTAAATACAGAGGGAGAGTATTTACTCTCTTTTGACCTGCTGGCTGTGCTGTGTTTAATGCAGTCCAAAATGCAGTTTGCCCTCCCGGCTGCCAGGGCATGCTGCTGGCTCACGCTGAGCCTGCTGTCACCAGCACCTGCAGGTCCTTTCTGATGAGCTACTGAGGGACATATTTAAGAAGACAGGAGATCATTTTCTGAGGATGAAGGGAAGATGACCCTTCCCAGAACTACATGGCAAAAGTAACTGTTGTGACTGCACTGGTTAGGCTGATGGAAGAAGGCTGGGATGTAATCACAGAGTGACAAGGGAAGTTTACAGTTGTATGGCATAAAAGCCTGATCCTAAGTTTTCCTAAAGTCTTCAAGACAGATATTAAAATAGTAATGCAGGCAACAAGCACTTTTAATCCCACTGAGTTCAATTACTTCAGGATGTGCCCAGCACTTCTGAGCACTAAGCTATTTATTTACTTGTCTATATGGACATATAGATATACATTTCAGTGTCTTGTTTTAGACAAGCAAATATGACAACACAAGGTTTAATCTTTCTGCTGTCTCACCTAAAATGCTATTAAAACTTCTTTAGAATGAATGTCCTTCCTTCACTTCTGTTTTCATGGCAATACTGTGGGTTTTAGACACCAGTAGCATGACAACCCAGAGAAGACATTTTACAATTTCCTTATCATCTGCTTGGTGGTGGAGCGTGAAAGCAGGATGGCTACTCCACTCACACTGGTGTTACAGAGCCCATGTGTGCAAAAAGTGTTTATAATTACAGTTTAGGCTTGAGACTGAGAAAATAGGTGACTAGTAGCAAGGACATGATTTCAGCATCCCATCCCTCACCATCTTTCTAAGCATTTCTTCCAAATCACTTTTAGTCTGATCACTCCACAAAACTAAGTCATGCTTCTCCACTACTTAACAGGAACACACAATCATTCAATCCAAAAATTTTAAAGTATTTTATGAATGCTGGCACTATAAACAGCACAAATATTCTGTGAGAAGTATTGGGCATTGCTACTGTACAATATGTTCAAAGTCGCCAGGGAACTTTTTGGCAGGCCCGAGTGTTTTGCAAGTTGTATAGGTTCAACTAATACACTAAGTTAATAGGTCGTAAGACCAAAAGATACTGGCTGTGATCCCATAGCCAGACTGCAATTCAGACCAGAGGAATCACTTGAATTAATTCCTTTTCTGACTAGAGAACACACATATACACACAAATACACACACATATTAAGGGAAAAAAATCACACAGTCAAAACTTCGAGTTACAGGCAGTCTACAACAACCTTTAGGAAGTTTTTCCACTTCTCAATTACCTCATGGTTAAAAGCTAAAGAACATATCATCATAATAAAATATAATCAAGTATTATGTCTATTTTCCAAAATGCACACAGTTATATTAGGATTGTAATTTAACAGATGAAATGTCTATGTTTGAATAAGTCTCCTGATCTCCAACACATCATTTTGTAATGAAAACAACCCAAATACAAAGCACTGTTGAATACTGATGAGATACTATTCAGGTAAACTCTCCATATAGCTTAGCATCACTTAAATGTTATAGTCAAGACCTCTAGTCCTATTGCTTGTGAAAACTAGATTGAACAATCAGAATCCTTAGGGAATTTTATCTTTGATGCTGCCTCTATTATCATCCCACCTAGCACAGCATTCATCTTTCAACTTTAGATACTGTTTCATAACAAATATTTTCCAGACGTTTTGTGAATAGAAGACAGTAAAAAATAGCCCCTTCATTAATATTTATGATTCCAGGAAAAGTGAGAGAGAAAAGGTTTCCAAATTAAGTGCAATGTCTCCTTAATCCAGGCATCAGGAACATTAGCACAAATGTTAATATGAATGCTGTGATACGAACCCTTGTCAGTAAAGGACAGTCATGAGCCTCCAAGACATTGTTTGAAGACATTGTTCCCTTAATACATCTCTGGGAACATAAAATGTTGCGGCATATTTAAAACCTTGCTTGAAAACCTGTGTTTTTTGTTTGTTTGGTTGTTTTTTTTCCGCCTTACTATAGAAATAAAGTCTTTACTTGTGCTAATTATTTCTGGTCTCGAATCTGGGGAAATACATCCCTGCAACCAGCCATCTCAGTGTTTTTCTGAGCCTTCAGGAACTGGAGGATTTAATTTTAAGCTCCTAACACTGTCTGGAAGCACGAGTCCACAGTGACAACCTCTCTAAAAGAACAGATCTACAGCAGCTGAGTTCTTTCGATTTCCATTTTAAAGGCCAACTTTACATTAAAACAAAGTAACTTTTCTTTTTTTTTTTTTTAAAAAAAAAAAAAAAAAAAAAGGTACTAAGCCATAGAGACTTACTTTGTTTCAGGCGCACGAGTATCCTTAAAATTAATTCTCAATGCATTTTTACTAAATGCCTGATCTTAGAAAGCTTTGCTGCAGGAGCCTAATATTTCCTTACTCTATTTTGAATCATTTGTGAGGGTGAAGTAGGGTAACAAAAACAGGGTGGGTGGAGAAAGGCAAAGAGCTCCAAAGATGATAAGAGATCAAGTTCTCTGATTTTGAGGGGACAAACAGAGCACAGAGAAGGATGTAAAGAAACTGAAGACATTTATAGTGCACTATTTAATCTGTTAGCTGATTAAACAATTTCCAGCTTTCTCATAAAAGATGCCAAGTCAATGAAGTTTAGATGTGTCAGGTAATAATATTATAAAAAGCTGACAAAATGTTATCACAGCGTCTTGATGCAGTTGGAATGGCATGTTTTTACCACACAAAAAGGTCAAATGCACATTTGTTCACAAGACATTTTCACTATGGACTGCATTGTTTATATTTCTCATCTTGATCTGGAAAGAAATTAAATGTTGATAAGTCCTGACACTTCCTATGGAATGGATATCCTGTTCTTTGACAAGCTCCATTTACTGTATCACCATAAATGTATTGCAGACTTTTTTGGTTTGCAAATAATCTTTCATTGCTCCTTTCTGTTTTTCATAATCCTGCTGGGTTCTTCTTCAAGAATACTCATTAGTCATAAATGTTTTTCACCGAATCAGATCCTGCATAGTGGCAAGGTCTCCAATTGTGCTTTCCGTGACAGTTATCCAATCTGTTGCATTTGATATGTTTCCATGAATAGTTCTTAACAAACAATTCTGTTGATAAAGTACAAGGGAAAAAATCAAAGCGTCTCTCAGCAGTGATACCTCTGTAGGGCAAACAGGAATAAAGCACAATAAAAGTGTATTTGTGTCACTTAAATTAGCAGATGGAAATCTGAAAGTGCACTGCAAGAGAGAGCGTGAGAAAAGCCGCCACTTTGATACAGGTTTCAGAAAAACACTGTACTTTAGGAGAAATAACTCTCTCCTATGTTTTTCAAGAAGAAATGTTTTTCAAGATCTAAATGACTGTCTTTACGCTCATGAAAGTTATTATATTAATAGACTATGCTTTTTTTTGTTTTTTAAGGACAGATAGAAGTACAGAAAAAACTGGAAACATGCAGATACATGATTTGTCTGAACGTTGTTTGTGTTAATACTGAATACTTCAAAACCACAAGTATTTCTTACAAATGGTAGTTCAGCTACCATTTTTGAAAAACAGTCAATAGGTTGGAACACTTAGGGCTATTAGCTTTGAGACTTTTGCATGTTACTGTCAAGAATGAAATTAAATATGGCATTGGCATCCTATTTGACATAAAAATTTGAACTCTGACACAACAACATTAGAATGAAAGGAAGAACCAGACCAGTTCAACATTTTGTCAGAAGTGGAACAGAAGATAATCTCAGTTTCTTATCCCTGAAACATCTCTTTTACTTGCTAAATTTCCCTATACCCTTCCTGTTCATGTTGTTTAGAAACAGTAAGAAATGTTTCATTTTATTGTCAGCCTCATCCCTACAATCCTGGGAAACATCTGGCCAGGTGTCTGAAAGCAAGAACACTAAAGAAGCCTAACTAGAGTAATTTTAATCAATAATATTTCAGATATAGAATATATTAACATGGAATTTAAACAAAGGGAAAATAGTGAAACTAAATGATATTCACCTGCATTCAGAACCACAGCAGTTAATCTTCTAATTTGAATGTTGTTTGATTTAGATTTCTTACCATTGGTGTATCACTATTGTGCTACAGACAAAGGCAAAACAGACAGTATTTTAACTCTCTGTGATATCGACCATAAATTGTCTGGACCACAGCAATCTCAAAGGAGAAAAATCAATTTGTTACTCAGCTGATGGTTAAGAAGCAGAGTGCACCACAAGTAAGTGGTAGGACCCATTTTGCTCAGTATCTTCATCAGCAGATCTGATAGCAACAGATACACCCCCTTCAGCTTGTCTATAGGGAGATTCAATCAAGAAAGACCTTGAGAAACTTGGAGACTGAGCCATCAAGAGACTTGTGAATAACAAGAACAAGGTTTTGTACTGGGTGTGCAGTGAGTGCATGTGCTGGCACAATTGGAAGATAGTTGTCTGAAGAGTGGCCCTGCTGAAAAGGGCCTGGGGGTTGCAGTGGACACTAGGTTATGCACGAGCTAGCTCTATGCTGTCATTGTCCATAGAAAAGACCAGTATTGGGCTACATTAGCTGAAGTACAGCCAGCAGATCAAAGTTATTCTTATTGCTGATGAGACTGCAGTTAGAATATTGTGTCTTGCTTCAGGGCTTTCAGTTCAAGAATGATACCGAGAAGCTGGAGAGGTCCAGCAGGCTGGACCTCAAGGCTGCATCCTGGAACGCTCCTGAGGAGCAGCTAAAGCATTTGTGAAGAGCAGCTACGGTATGTGGACTTAGTCTGATGAAGAGAAGACAAAGGGGGTAATCTGACAGCAGCCTACAGCTGCATGGAAGGAAGTTAAAAGAAAAGGGAACCAACCTCATCTTAGCAACAGCAGATGATATAAAACAAGAGGAAATAGCTAAACCCTGCAGTTTAAAGGTTCAGACTGGTCAATAACAAAATTACTTCACTAAGAGAGTAGCACAACACTACAATAAGTTACTTCTGGAGATTATGGCAATTTTTGAGGGTTTTCTGACTTGGCTATATAAAACCACAGCTAACATTTCCTGCAGTGTTGGAGCCATGCTTTGGGCAGTCAAAGTAGACAGCTTTAGTAGTGGTTGAACATCCTCAAGAGGTCCCTTACAATCAACATATCTAGAAATGCATTATCAGTTGCTGGTGGTCTATATGTGCCTCTCATTGAAGACAGAGCTGGCTTAACCCAGAACTCCTCTTCTCCAGCTGAAAGAATCATCATAAAAGACAACTGTTCTTTCATCTCTCAAGACTGATCTCATTTTTCCAGCACTGCTACCAACCTGTTTTGGAAACAAGTGAGGCAGCATTACTGGAGTTACAGCGTGCCTCAAAGCAATCCCTGAAAAGCTCCCAGTCAGCAAAACAACTGTGCATCTATTTCTACCACCTTCATTAATAAGCTCTAGATTTAGTGAATTCTTGCTGATTTTAACAGGACTGTTTGTCATATATCTAGGGTAATAGGGAGGCCTTAATATAGATGGCCTCTATTCCTACTTTAACCATGAGAACACAATGTTTTTTTTTTTTTTTTTTTTTTTTTTTACATATATAGAGTTTAATTGTCATAATGAAGACCGCTTTAGAAACACTTATGTTAGAATAGAATTTGATAACATCTTCAGTTCTGTGCAGCTCACATTTTCACATCACCCTGGGGGATTCTTATCGGTCATGAAAAATGTTCCGGAGAAAAACTTTGGTATTTAAATGTCTCAGACTTCTCAAGTATGCTTTTAGGTGAAAAGTTTCCAAACTAGGAAAATAGAGGGGGATTAACGTGTGTTAAAGAGACATTTTCATTTCAAAATATTTTCTAATTTGCATTCTTGAAGTTTCTCTTTATTTCTGATGGGACTGACATCAAAAGAAAGCATTTTCAAGCATAGATGTTTCAAATTGATCCATCATGAAATATTTTTAGTGGGTGAAAATTTAAGGTGCCGACTTTTGTTGCCAATATGGGACAAGGACATCTTTCTATTTGGAAGTTTTCCTCAATTGAGGAAATCATATTTTGTTTCATTCTACTTTAAAATTTCAAGCCAAAGCTATGTAAGGCATTATCAAGAAGGCAACTGTACATTTGTATAATTCGTAACTATTTGGAAATAAATATAATGGCTTTACCATAACTATATTCATTTATGTTTTCTATCACCATTTATATTCTATAGGTTGTTTTCATATATGTCTTGCTAGGATCTGGAATATGCAGAATAAAAATGACAATACTCTTTCTTCCTGTTTTGAGAGCTTCCTTCAAGGTTAGAGATACTGACAGCCTTATGTCATATAACCAATATTAATGGTGCAAAGTAGCCTGTCACCTGCCTTGTACAAATTTCTACTATACAGTTCTAAAAAACAGAAGGCAAAATCAGTCACGATGCTTAGCTGATTAGGTAACTTAAATTCAAAATAAGCAGCAGCTGACCTTTATTTTGTGAAGAATTTAGGGGGACCAATAAAGATAATTTTCATTTAAAAAATTTAAATATGATATGAGACATCAGCTCAGCCAGTACAGATCATTAATTATTTCAATCAATTGTTGAAAGATTGTATTCTGTAGTCTGTTATTTCCTATGTTTCCTACAAATCACACAGTTAGCAAAATAGCAGGATTGAACAACTCTGTGCTTTGTCACTAAGGGTATCACGAAAAGGGGAACTGGGACCTCCAAGTCTGTTGATACAGTGATTTGCCTTTTTTTTTTTTTTTAATTCTACTCACTCACACAAAAGTGGAATTAGATTTTCCCACAACAACGTCTAAACAACAGCCTGCCCCATTTTCAGGGCATAAAAACAAAGTCATGGTAACATCCACAAAGCGTTCCTTTCCCCCTCCAGAACACCCCTTAGCCTGCTACAAAATGCATCAAGTGGAGCCACAGTGTCTGCTGATGTGCAGTGTCTGCTCTGGGTGGGGAACTTCAGAGCCTAGCAGGAAGCTTATGCTGTTGCCATGCCAAAGCGGAGGGGAACATTTGATCCACTGTTATTTCAGTTCTGCAACTACCTTCTACTAAGCCTGGTATGTGTATGATAAAGTTATTTTAATCTGTTGTTTATTCCTTTGTTTCTTGTTTTATTTTTAGCTATATAAAAGAAAAGTGTTTGAAGTAACAAAGAACAGCTGCTATGGTATTACTTACTTGTTAGTACAATATTTCAAATGCCTGTTGTATTCCTTTATCTACAATTACAATACCTTGTGCATCTTCAGTCACTGCAGCACCAACGTATAATTATAACTAGTTCAATCAATATTATGGATTTTAAAAATAAGTGTGTTTTCATCTGTTCCTCATCTTGTAATAAGAGTAATGTTCATTTCATATACGTGAATATGCTCTTGGTATCTTTGAGATTTTTCTCCCTCCTTTCAATGTTGCAGCAACTCCTGGCCCCAGTCTTGCCAGCTATGACAGTTTATGAGTCAGTGATTTAGGAATAAGGATGAAAACCAACATTTTAAAAAGGGAAAGTATAGGTGCATGCTAATAGGCAATGAAACACCTGACTTCACCGATATTAATGCCACAAACAGAACATGAGGGCAGACCATTTCAGCCTGTGTACCATTCTTTTCATTCCTCTTCAGCTGATCAGAATTCAAATGGTATGTAACAAACATACCTCATGGATCTCCAATGAATTTGACCTGTCCTGAACTGAGAAGCTAAGTAAGGGGGATTTCTATATTTCTGTGTAGTTTTTGATTCCTTACTTACCATTCCCACATCTTCTGTCTTCTTTGTTCCTACTAGCCAACCCTTTCTTTCTCTTTTCTGAAACTGCTGCTATATTACAAGGATTTCCTCATTCTCCATAGCACAAAAGGGCACAGAACTGATAGGAACATACCTCTGTTTATATAGGACAAGACAGATTGTCTAGAAACAGTCATGAACCTGATCAACACAAATTTTAAAGAGTGCCAAGAGAGCCATTACAGTAAAGACCAGGAGCCTTGGATTTGAAGGTATTGGAGGATATGAAGAAGTTAAAGCCTTATAAAAATGTTGTGAAGTACAGAAACCATGCAGAGTGCTTGTTAGACTTTTGTTCATGGATCATCCCCACTGTGATTCAGAATCCAGCAGACAACAACTTACTGATGGTGGTGTTGAAGACGAGAGTTGAGTGCCATGCATTTGCATTGGCAACAGTATTTAAGAGATGCCAGGACCCTCCATTAGCAAAGATGCACCTCACAGGATCATTCCAGTTTCATTCAAAGTGGGAAAGTGCCTAACTCATTGGAAAAATAACAACAAACTGAGTTGTATAAAAACAGTGTATTATAGTGCAGCTGGGAGCAACACAGGCTTCTTGATACAGAGGACTCAGCCCCTGATACTGTGGGTGCAAATGGCTTGAGGAGTGCAAGTTTCATGCACCAAAGAATAAAACATACAGCTGTTCTTAACTTATTCATCAATTCCACTTCTGTCAGAAGGTGCATCTTGCCCCTAGGCATATTTGCAACTGCTCCCCATGGGCATAAAACACTGTGCCTTCACACCTCATAAACAAACCAATGTTTTTTGTTTCTTGTCACATGCACAACTTCCCTGGTTCACATTGCCCTTGGAAGAGCCTTAAGCCAGACAGTTAAAGGGCTGACGAGTTCCTGGGATAGTTCCTCTCAGTTTTTTAAATGAGACTGTGTTTGCTACAACCAATTAACATGAAAGCAGAAGTTTGTTAATCACTAATTAGAAGGGGCAGGCAAAATCTCCTACCATCTCCCAAGCAGAAAACAAAATAATCCAGTATGAAATGAAGATGTCCAGTCTCCTACCTATCTAGTTCCCAGGATGAGAATCTCAACTTTCTAAAGATGCAAAAAACCATAAGTTTTTCCTGGCACTAGTGCCACTCCCCAGCAGAGTGGTATATAGACATGTATACAGCTACAGCTGAGAGGAGTTTATGCTCCAGTCTTTCCTTTACCAGATACAGCAGCCAAGCTCTGCCTGGCCACTTGGCCTGAGGTAGCACACCACCATCTGAGCCTGCCTCTGGTGGTAACTGCATCTTACTTTTTCCCTCCCCACTCCAACATTCAAATTTGAGGCAATCTACAATCTGTTGTAAAAGAGATGCAAAATACAAACTGTATTTGTGTCTTCCAAATAAAGTAAAAAGGAAAGTTCAACCTCTCTTTCAACAACTTGCCCTCCCTCCTTCCTATCTTCTCTAGGGTTTCATCTCCTCATGGCTGGCACCTCATGAAATGCACAGCTGCTTCTCTCCTCCTTCACTCTGCTTTCATCACTGACAATAACAAGATATGGACAAGAAAGAAAAACCTGGGTGAGTACAACTGGTTAGGTTAGGTTCTGGGCTGGAGCAAGCAAGTATAGCTCTGTGCACTCTGATAAAGCTACATTCATTTGCGTCATCTGCAGGTCCATCTGCAGACTTCAGAGAGTGAAAAAGCTTTTCTCAATTACACGAAAATAAGACTAAGGCCACAGCCAGCAGAATGAATCTCCCTTCTGCCCCCACAAAGGTGAAACATTCCTTTAATCTCCACACTAAATTCACACCTTAAGCTAGCAATTGTGAAGTGAGATTCCTTGAGATTCTGCTATGAAACCTGTTATTCTTTTGCTGACTCATATCCAGCACATCAGAGTTAAGGGAAGTCAGGAAAGGGAGGTGAAGTCAAGGAGGAAGCAGCACAGGAGAAGAGTTGGGTGTTGTGCACCAGAGACTGGATTCTGTAAATAGTGATTTAGGCTGGTCTGGCTGCAGATCAAGGGAAATCTCGTTAAAAGTATTGAAGCAACCTTTTTTTTTTTTTTTTTTTCTTCTTCTTGGCAGTGATATAAAAGCTCCTGTGTTCATACAAATGCTTCTTGGGTACCAACATTCATAAGGATGGTACTTATTTCTTTATTGTCATTATCATCTGTGTTCTCATAAACCCAGAATGGTACCATAAAAGAGTGATTTTAATGCTGATGGAAACACAGTTGGATGTCAAGATTATGTAGCCAAGTTCGTATATACATGGATTACACTTTGTCATTGAACAGAAGGCAGCTACTTTTGAAACACTGAAACAAATAGGGACATCCTTCTGTAGCTTGAAAATCTGAGATATTGCCCTTAACTTATGCATAATTCCGAGCTTTTCACATAAATGGAAATTTTGCATAGGCGACTGAGCAGATAAAATATTTAGGGGAGGGAATATAAAGAAGCCTGACTAAGAGAGACAAAATTAATTTGGAAACAAGGATAAGTATGGTAAAAATGGATATAGGCAGATGGAACAGACTGAAATGTCTTTCTAGGGAAAGGTTAATATTGTTAAGATGAACATCCTAAGCTGATGTATATTTTTAGCTCCTTAGTAGTATATGCATTGTGGTTTCCAGTAAGGTGGTGCTGTTGGTTTACTCTCAATGTTAGGTTGCTCTGAAAGAGCTTGCAAGATATAGCATTACCTAAGGTGTGCACAGTTTTAGAAAATGAATAAGGATTGCTTCATTTGTATCAGGATGATTCCCCACTGTTTGCAATCCAGAGAGTACAGCACTGTAATGGTGTAAAAACTATTGGTAAAATAATCAGAAAATGGAGTAAAAGAAAATAAGTGTATTTTTTTTTTTTTTTTAATTTGCATCACTGATTAAGGCATATAACTATGAAAAATTCTTAGTAAGCACAAAAGATGGCCAATAGCACTGAAGTAAGGATGTAACAGAATTAGCTAATTTTTCCTTTGGGACAGTTTCAGTAACACATGTAAGAATTTCTCAATTTTATATACAGCTACTTCATGCATTGTCTATAACAGTGTAAAATCTGTCAAAAAGATAGTGCAAGAGTTCTAACTGTTTGGGAGATGAGGCTCCTGCCTGCAAACTTGGGGGCAACAGGTCTTCATGAAAACCTTAGGAATAGGCTGACTCCTGACAACAGTCTTGTCTTGGTCATTCAAAGGCACCAAATTCCATGACCAGTCCCATCCCACTTGGTCTTTCTCCATTGTATCTTTTATCAAGTTACCCAGATCTTGCACCTGCCCCTGTGCGACACAACTAATGTAGGCAGAGCGCTTGGTAGGACCTTCTCAGCAGAGTTCGTCTGTATTCTGTGCAAACACGTTTTCCTTCTTTTCCTGATGTTTTATGGTGAAATAGGTAGAGAACTTACTCCTTTAACTCAGCATGCCTAAAAAAATTGACAAGCTGATAGTCCTGGGGCTCCCAATATGGCCTTTCTCAAGCCAAGCTTTTTGGATCCTTCTCAGGAATTCCACAAATCTTTGGCTTTTCCTAATGTGATTCCAGTGTCTAAGTTTGAGATCAACAAAGCCACTCTGAACAGGTATTAACAAGTGCCTAAAGGTAAATATAGCATTAAATGGATGGGGAAGGTGAATAGAAGAGGAAGCATGGAAACACAAAGGCTTCTCTGATGAAGTGAAAACAACAAAAAAGTAATCTGATTTTGATCTCTAATTCCAGAATCCATGGATTTACACAGTTATATTGTGGAAAATTATTCTCGATTTACAGCTGTGAATAATTTAAAACAGATGTCTAATGAGGCATACAAAATGTGGGCCCAGCTAGCCCCTCTACTACCTTATTTTGACAACTCAATCAACCTACTGACACCAAGAGACTAAGGAGAGCAAACACCCCAGTTAAGTTCTTGGATGTTGACTTTGCTGTCCATCACCACTTGTGGTTTTCTTAGAGAGAAAAATCTAGCAGAATATGAGATTGTCCAACTCCTCTATGTATGAAGGGGTTCAAAGGAGGAAGTTCTTTTTGGGCCTATTTTCTGTCTCAGTTCTGCTTTGCTCAGAATATGAGAGCAAGTTTTTGAACATGAGAATAAAGGTTTTTCCTCTATGCTTGCAATACTGCCCCTATCCTCTCTAACCTTCTGCACTTCCCAAATGAAAAAAATAGCCTGCTATCACTCATCTACTTGTATTTTAAGATAGGGTTATAGATTGTAGTCCAGTTTTATATAATACTAATTTTTCCTTCCTTGGCAATGCATTTTTTATTTTTTTTATTATTTTTTATTTTATTTTATTTTTCCCTCTCTCTTCAGTAACTCCAGAGCTGAGTGAACCAGACAGCAAATATCATTGTGATCACCTGAATGGGTTACTGCCTCTCTGGAGAAATAGTTATTGTAAGCACCTATCGAAAGATCACACTTCATTAAGTATGTGTATAATATACCAAAGAGGATTATATAAACACACACCAATAGAAAGGGACTTCTGCCTTCTTGGGGAAATGCTTACACAGACCACAGATAACAGCTTCTGCTTGCAGTAAAATTGTGTCTAAAACTGGCAGCAATATATCAATTGAAACATAAGCGAACTCACCTGCTGCACAGAGTGAGAGGTGTTTGAAGTCTATATTACTCAAATCGCGACAGGATAAAGTGGAATTTACTTGCCTATGCTGTCCCTTGCTGCAGGGCTAACCACCTTTCTCTCACGCTCTGGGGTGGAACAACAGAAAATAAGCAGCAGCAACTACAGACTCGTGCCAGCTGTCCTGTCAGTCAGAGCTCTGCAAGAGATAATCCTGGCGCCTGAGATTTCAGTGAGACACTTAGAATGAATCTGCTGACTGTGCACTTGCACCCAAATTAAAGAAAAGGCAGACAGACCTCATATTCACAAAGCCACTGTACAAAGGCATTCAGATCTTTCCAGTCCTCTTAATTTCCTGCTGAAGTAAAGCAGTAATATCGTTTGAAGGCAAAGGAAAGCACAAGGTGTGTTTTATCTCAGATATCACTGGGATAAATCTGATAAAATTAATTAGTTGGCCACCTGAATGCAATATATAAATCATGAGATAGTTTGGTTGACTTGTGATTGGTAAGATATTATAAATATGCTTATTTATTTGTATCTGTGTCACTAAGAAATGTGCATGCCTTTGGGAGAAAAAAAAAAAAATCCTACTTGGGTTTTGTTGCTCTTATTTATACTAATATATGCAGATTTAAACAGTTTATTTGGAGTCTAAAGATAAATTGTATGAGGTTCTCCAAATGCTGGAAATAACTTACTTTGCCTGTCCTGCAGCATTGCTGTTTGTTTATCATTTCAAAGTTCACAAGGTAATTGCCTCATTATCTGTTCATCTGATTTCACAGAAAAATGACAATCCCTAGCTACTGAGGTCATGGCCCATCAAAAATTATACTGTCTCTAATTTTATATCTGATCTCTGGTAGATCTTAATTTGCTTATCTCAGTTCTCATATATCGACTAAATTGCTGAATTCTATTAAAAACTCCACCAGCTGCCCAAGATTTAAGACTGAACTACTGAATTGAAACTTATTGAATTATTAAGACATTATTGCCAATGTGAGCCAGTAAAATAATAATTAAAATATACCAGATTAATATGCCTTTTAGTTTCCTGTATGTGATTTGAATTCAATCTGAATGTGGCTCTGGACACACATACTATAAAATATCCTGTCACCTCAGTTAACATGACAAAAAAAAATCTTTGTAGATTATTCTTCCATGAGTATGGTTACATTAACCTTAACTGCAAGAACTTTGAGAAATAAAGGTAATATTAAAATGGTTGCGCAAATTTTATTTGGTGGATATTGTCATATTTTTCCAGTTGTATTTTCCTATATAATACTTCAAATTGAACCCTCTGAAATGTTATTCTGCTGTATTTACCGAATATCACTTTCCCTAAAGAGATACACTTACTACAGCATTTAACTTCCCACTCTAAATCTTCAAGTCCTTTACACGTGTTCCCTATACAAAGGAAATGCAGATACTCTGGTGATGGTCATTCTTGGATTCAGGTTTTCTGTTTTTTGGCATTGCTACCTGCTGCTGTCAGAAAAGGAAAGCAGTTTACACAGACAAAAGCTACATTCAGTAAATCCTTTGACCAGTCATTGCTTGCTCTTGCAGGTCATTTGGATATTTGGCTTCTTAACATCCCCTTTCATCTTCCTTCCATGGTCCCAGCCTCACTGAGTGAGACTTTAGACTTCTTGGAGATCCCACTTGAATAGATAGCTCCCCCAAAGAATTATCTTACTCTGTTACTGTATCATATTGTGAAGTACTTTGCTTTTCTAATTCTCTTTCCACAAAACTCTTGTTTCTGACCACAATCACATCTCTGCAACCATTGGGATTGCAGGTGAAAAAATTAAGTATCAACATAAGGAGAGACAGTGATAGTTGTTGCATCCTCTTCACACAAGCCACTAATTTTGGAGTATTGCAACTAGATTTGTGGCCCCAGTGCCACTTGCCCAGATCCTCTGCTTCACCACTGTCATAGCAAAAGTAATCTAAAGCACCTGTCTGTAAAAGGTCATTTCCTTTCTGAAGAACAGGTTCCCAAGATGACATGCAGCCTTATCATTATTTACTAGAACACAAAGATGGTCTCTAAATGAAAGACGTAATAGAGACAACCCATCTTCTAGATATGCCCAGAAAGTCTGATTCTTCACTGAATGGAAGTTTTAACTTATCATTCCTATTTTCTGTACATGGTAGAAATATGCTTAACATCAAAGAATTTTGTAGCATTCATCAACAGACAAACAAAGACAGAAGATGCTTACCAGTGCCTCATCCAGAACTCATGAATGTTCTCAAGAGGCAGCTGTTACAAACAACAAATAACAATGCAAAAATAGCAGCAGAATATACCAAGAAGTCTATTTATTCAAAATTGTATTGATGAACCTAGGTTTCCTTCATCCAGCATTCATTGTCCTGCAAAGGGTCTTTCTCCCCACTGCTGCAAAAATTTTGACATATCTTCTTTCCTCTCACTGTGGCCTCAGACAATTATAAACACAGTATTAAGCCTAGCACATGACAGTCATTCAGAAACCACTTCTATGTTACGCGAACAATGTGATGCAGGTCTTCCCAGCAATGTGTATATTCCGTACTGAGGTGATCAGTCTGGCTGGCTGCTACCTCAGCAACATGTGAGTAACAACTGAAGTGGTCTGCTATTGACATCAAGTATCCTGCCTAAACAGGCTGATGAAAATACATTTGATTGTACTGGAAACTTGAAGAAAGAGGAATGTCACCCCAGTGGCTGTTGTCTCCTCTTCATTTCACCTTTATCTTCCATTTCATAACATTTAGTTGTCCTTTTACTGTCACAGTTTAATAAGTTGTGAGAAGAGAGAGACTGCATATTGTTATGGGGATTTTTGTTTTCTCTTTCTCCAATTTTTTTCTTCCTCTGACAAAACAGGTTTATCTTCACTGAAAATTTGTTTTGGAAATCAATGATCATAAAAATACATTAAAAAAAAGAAAGAAAACCCATACTGAGTTAGATAAAAGGTCAATGTAGCCTAGCACCTGACTCCAGATTTGTGTTAATAGATCATGCCCAAGGATTATCCTCAAGGAGGCATAATGGCCCAGAATACTCTCCTAACCTCTGGTGCTACCTGCTTCAAGGATTTCCTGAAGCAGAGATGGAATTTTTCATATTTAATAACCACAACAAATGCTTCCTCCAGTAACATGCCTAATTCCTTTTTAAAATCTGGAAGCTTAAGGGTCCGTAATATCCTATGGCAGGGCTTTCCACAGCTTGACCACGTGCTGTGCTAACAGTTAATTGTCTGCTTTGAATTTTGTCCCTGATAGTTTTATTTGATGCCCTGTAGTCCCTATATAAGGAAATCTTTTATTCTTGTAAAAATAAATGTTAATTGACTTATGTAATAATAGCTGATCTGAGAGCATGTTGTCATGGGGTCATTGTTATCTCTGTTTTCTCAAAGAGAAATAATAAAAGAAATTTTAAAATAGACTGGGTGTAGGTGACAGTAGGGCTTGAGCAGCAATCCTGCTCAGTGCTCTGGTGCAAGGATGGAAACCACTGCCTTTCAGTGCTAGTTGTGCCTAGATCCAGAGTCTCCATAACCACGCCTCCCTCCTTAAAACATACTAATGGCAAACCTCATTAAAACAACAACATTCATTTACCTGCCTGGAAAGAGGCCAGGCTGTCTAGAGGCTCTCAGGATGACTTCAGAAAGCACTGCAGAGGTGTGGTGTGCTCCTTGGAGAGGAGATGAGCAGAAACACTGGGGCACACTCTACTGGATCCATCTGTCAAAACCTCTGCAAGGCAAAACTGATGAAGACCAGAGCTTGCACTGCCATTGTGGGTTAAAGCATCTGCTATGAAATAGTCCAGATCCTACAAAGACTTTGCTCAGACTATTCAACTGAGTAAGCTAATCTGTGCACAAGATTCATCTATTAAAGTCTGAACACGTGTGAGATCTTCAGGGCTAAGTCAGCAAGTCCCACTGTCTGGAGACTGCCAGACACATTCTCTGACAATGCAAAGTAGCAACAAAGGTTATTCAGCCTCAGAGCTGACTGGATAATTCCCAAGTGCAATTTTTTCAAAACTTGCAAAAAGCCATTGTTTAAAAAGAAACATCTCACCAAAAACATAGTACAGCTTGCATGTTCAGGGTCCTGTCTATGACCAGAGCAATAGAGTGTTTCAAATAAACCCTGCCCCAGAAGAGCCAGTAAACTTTAGTCTATGTGACGGAGCCCCAGTTTGCCCCAGTTCTGAACTGGGGAGGAGATCTGACCCAACGTTTCCTTAGTAACCAGCACATTGCCTGCTCTGTGAATGAAACTCATGTGCTGCCCGTTGCTTTTCAGGAGATGCAGAGATGATTTGGCTCAAAGGACAGCAAGCTGGCCAAGACTAAGAAAATCAAGTAATAACTGGCACATGCATAAACTTATTCAGGCTTAAATACTTTTTTATTCTTGAAAAAAATCACTATTCCATGTAGTTTTTAGCCAGTTAATTGTAAGCCATTAAAAGAAAATATTGCTAAACAAACATGAGTCATGCCAGTCAATGTAATATATTAAATAAAACAGTCTGCACTGTTTGCACATTGTGAAATTTTGCTGAAAAAGCATCAAGAGGCGGAGATTCTACTGAGCATCATTAGATCCCCTTGATGATGCGTCTCCTATTTAATTTCTCTACAATCCTAATACTAGAAGTGTTATTGCTCTGATTAGGCCTGTTTACATGTTAGCCATTTTTCTGCAGATCCAAAGAGGAACATGTTTTGGAAATCTATGATTAAAGCTATTTGCTTTAACTTAGATGTTGATACTACTTCTGATATAGTGCCTGCCATAATTCTAAGGTATTCCCTGCAGAGATAAATCTGGAGGAAATGAGTATTTTATCCAGAGAGATTGCCATGTAAAATTACAAATGCATAAAAATCAATCTTCGTAGCTTAAGCTATATGAACAGTGCAGAATCCTAATTCTATACAGTTGTGTAGAATTCATTTTATGTAGATTGCACTTCATCTCATTAACTACCAACATATAAACAACATCATTAGTATTCTGAAAGATTGTCTTAATAAAACAAGTGTATAATATTGTGTCACTTTATCTGTGCTTAGAAATCACTATCATTTTAATTTTACATGGGAGCGCAACTATGGCTGCTATATGACTACACGTGGACCTGATTCTGCTCCTGTCTTTCCCTTGAAAACAGTCCCAACAGCCTGACTGTGGATCTCAAGGGAAGGATCTTGCACTCAAATATCACTTTGTTCAGAAGGAAAGAATAATAAAGTTTTGTACCACTGTGTCTGAAGTTAAAAGGTACTTTAGTGCCCAGGCAAGTGCTCTTGCTCTTTGGGGCAGGTGGAACCAGAAAAATAAGTTGCATAAAGTCAGCAGCTCTGCTAAGCCAGTTCACATAAGCAGCGTCCATCCCACTAACTGGAAACTGGAAAATCCCGCACCATGTCTGCACACAGCTAACTGCTTTGCACCAAGCTTCGTGTATTATCATTTTAAATAAATCTCTGAAGTCTAATAAATCTAGGTTTATCATGTTTATAAAGCTACAGATCTCCCAGTTTGTACTCTAATTATGTTTTGTTATTGTTATTATCAGCTTATTCTTGCTATGTTTTTGTATCACTTGAAATTGACGCTAATACTCCCTGACATACAGCTTGACATACATTAAGAATGCAGAAAATTAAATGACAGAACTAATTAAAAATCCATCTGTTCAGTTAATTTAGAGGTGTGCCAAACAGTTCAAATGAGTCTTGGTCAGCAGCAAATCACATCCACCTGTGCCATTTGTTTAGCAGTTGCTGTCCTGAGTACTGTTATTTTATTAGAAACACTGCTACTATTCAATTCAGAGACAGCAAGCTGAGTGGTGGGGGCATGGAAAACACAGCTATTATGGTGGAACAGAAATATTACACGTAAAAATGTAGCATGAACCCACTAAATGAAAAAAAAAAGACATACAAGAAAATGCTGTATATCATGTTGACTCACTCCATTAATTGTAATGGCTGTGCCTCCAAGACACAGAACAATCACATCAGTATTACCTACAGAGATATTGCAGCTCTCTATCCAGGAAAAATTTCCACCTTAATGTCAATGGTCTATGCTTTTCCCTCCTGTAAGCCCATCAAAGTTAATAGAGTTGTACCAAGAACACATTTGGTTCTATCTGATTATGGCACACTGAACATGTTATCTTACAGCCTAGCTGCTGTGTTATTGCTTTACATGCAAAAAAAACGTAATAATTCAAAAAACATTCATCTGGCAAGCCACATTTTTTTTTCTTTTTAAAAGAATGAAAAATAAGCATGTTTCAGTCTGTTGAGCAGCAGCAGGTCATGTGGCAGCGCTATATTATCACAGATTAGGTGTATTTCTTCTATACTGAAGAAATCTTGCAAGATTAAGAAAAGCATCTATATGTAAAATAAGATACTTAGCATTTTCTTCCTGCTAGTTCTTTAGTCAAGCTCCCTCAGCATGTCCCACTTGGATTTGTACTCCAAAACTCCAGAGAGGGCAGCGCATGCACACTCCTATGCAGAGAGGGACTCCTTTAACCTGTCACACTGACTTTTGAGAACTGCAGCTGATGGACAACTTTTAAGAGTTTAAAGCAGGCAGCTTCAATGGGAGGCAAAATAGACAGTGGCCACCTACTTCACCATGAAACAAAACAGGCATTAAGTAACAAAAAAGCAGCAGTTTCACTGATGTTAATCAAGTATTTCTCACCAGCAAAACCTTTTGCCATTTCCAGTGCTCAGCATGGTTTCATGTCAGTATTCTTATTAGTTTCCCCAACTTATATATATTATATAGTATATATATAATTTAAAACACAGTGCTCTGGTATGCATGGGATCTAACAGGTCATTGAGCAAGTGCAAAGGCACTGCAAGCTGCAGCAGAACCAGAGGGAGGCAGCCCACCAGAACCGAGACCTCAGGGCACCAGTTTCCCTGGGGCAACTTGCGTACTGACTCCCTAAAGATGGAAACCAGGGAGAACCTTCACAAATGCACATCTTTTGCCATGTGTTATAACATTGCTACAATCAAGTTGCTACAATCAAGTGCACTACATCAGATAAACAGTGAGGAGGAGGGAGGCAGAGCTGGATGAGGGCCACAGTGTCACTGTGGGCAGCCAACCCAGAAGGCCTGAAGAGAAGGATACACAACACTTTTACTCACAAAAAAAGATCTGGGGACTTCCAAAAATGTGATTTAGCAAGAGCAGTGAAGGCACTAAGAGAAAAGTAAGCAACATAGATTAGCATAATAGGCTGGACAAGCTAAAGTAGATGGGGAGCGATGGGAGACAGGAATCTAGTGAGGTCCCAGCCAAGGAATGGGAGATAGCATTAACACACCTTCTGTCAGTCCTTCAGCATCAGCGAGAGTATTTCTCTGCTCGTTCCCAGATCAGAGAGAAGTGTATGTCCCTAGCTATATGAAGCCTGCAGAAGTACAATGTCCTATTTTTTAAAAGGTTTGTATTAGAGAAGTGTTGATTACAGAATTATTCTCTGAGCAAGGAAGCAATATGCCAGAAATCCTATTTCCTTAATTCACTGGTATACTGGTTATTGTATGCTCAGCTGATGTCTGGGATAGCAGGAAGCTGGCTATGCACAGAGATGTAAAAGATATGTTAGCAAGAAATGTTGTATTGATCCCAGCATGTGCAATCTGATCAGCACTTCAGTTATCTTTTATCGTCAACTGAAATAATCATTTATCATCCTTTTCAGTGAGAGCAACTCACTGAGTTGTGCAAAGGTTGCATAACTGATTTCTATCTTACTGCAATAAATTTTAAATCCAGCAACTAGCTTGGTGGGGGGAGCCTCGCTATTATCAACTCACAAAGGACAGGTTGCTAAAATTCCAAGTTCCAGAAAACGTAATGACCTGACAGTCATCTGAAAAATAGCATCTCAGCTTGTCCTCTGTGCATTATGACTTTTTGTGTTAAAAGGGACAGATCTACTAGATGCTGCTACCTTTGGGACCATTTCCTCAAACAGTCCTATGGGAATATCATCTAGAGTTACATCTGTCTTGGTGTTTTTAATCAAACCATAATTCCTGCTAGATAGTCAAGGATCCAAAGGATTTCCACGGTATATGAGGTAAGGTTGTATAAATCTGGATAAACATTTTCTGTGATTTCTATACACAATTTTGGGGTCAGAGCTGACCCCATCCTTTTCTTACACATCCTCCCCAAGAACCAGCTAGGAGACCACATGGCTAAGCTGTGGGAGACTTCATTTTAAAGCAGGGCCTTCACCCTAAAGCCCTGACATTCAGAGGAAAGGGCTCTCACCACTAGGAACCAGGCAGAACACTCTGAGCTTGCACCCAGTCTCCAGTGTGGAAGATTTCCCAGTTTATATAAAATGATTAATGAGCTTGGAGGGAGGAAAAAAAATAATAATAATAATAATAAAACAGATTCTGTTCTGGCCAGGTGGGTAGATCCAGACTTCAAATGTCTGACACAATGAGTAAGTATTTTGCTGAAAATTGAAGAGCTTCAGAAGAAGAGATCCAAGTCCCTGGTCTTGTTGGGGTGCTGTGCCCAGATGATCGGGGTGTAAGCAGAACAGGCTTACACCCCAAATTCAGATCAACAAGAAGGGCAGCAAGAGAGTTTAATCACCTGCCTTGCAGATGAACACTCCACCCCAGAGGCCTTTTTCCTCCTAACAGGGCTTTGTGTGAGACTCAGTCCAGCAGCCATGTATCTGGTCAGACCTTTCAGGTGGCACTAGCGTAGCACTGCCTTGCTTGGGTATCCTGCTACGAATTTAACTGCTGAACCTTTTGCAGGCAGAAGGACTGATTGATTATGCTTATCAGCAGATATGCAGAAATTAGGCGCTTCAGGGTTTAGGTTGACTTCAGGTTCAAGGCACAGAAAGGATGAAGAAAAATAATTTTATATTTTAGGCATTAAACTAATTGGTAGAAGTGAAAGAGTAAGGTGAAAACTCTAAGAAAGAGGATAGTACAGTTAGGCAAGATTTAGGTAATTATTACTGAACTTTACTGAAAAGTATTCAGTTGCATTTCCATGCGACCATCTCCCAAAAAAACTCTTTTCTGCTAAAAAATATAATCAATAAGAAATATACATGCTACTTTCCAACAATAACAGCATTTTTGTCATTTTCTCATCAATTATAGGAAAAAGACTTGCAAAATGACAGAGCTGTACTCTATATGTCCTCTGGTGGAAATTATCATGCCATTATGATTTGTGTAAGTTCTTGGTTTGTTTCCCCAGCAAACATTAGTCATTTTTTAAAATGTGGCATGAATTAACTCCCACCAAACCAATAATATGCATGATGAGTTGTTTTGTTTCTTCCAGATAACTTTCTTGATAACTTATTTTCTCCTGTATTTGAAATACCCATTTTAAAGTTGTGAAGCTGAAGTGCTGTACTCCTAACAGGTTGTTTCCAGACTCTTTGACTTCACAGCACTGTACAGGGAGTTGGTGCCTGATGGAACTTGTATTGAAACCAGCCTTCATTCACTAAGCCAGCACTCCCAGCAGAAGTCAAAGATTTAGGTCTATCCTAAAGCATTCTCTGAGAATGTTTTCTGCAATCACAATTAGGTCAAGCCTATCCACACCCATTACCTCATCTGATCTCACATACTATTTGCAAGAGTTTTCAGGTTTACATACTAAGACCACAGAACTTTGACATCCTCTAAAATCCATTTAAGAGAAGTCTCAGGAATAAGGAAGGCGTAGCCATCATTATTTTAGCCCAGACAGTCATGATAGACTTATAAAGTAGTTGTAAATCCCTGAAACATTCTGAAAAAGACAGAGCCGCACCACTCCGTGGAGCTGAGTGTAAGCAGGGTATAGTTCTGCCAATCAAGAACAGAGCTTGGGGTTTATTTAGCATATTATTCCATGCAAATTGTTTCAGTATTTTTGAAATACCCTGGAAAAGTTATTTCTCTTAAATTGCTAGAAAGTTTCTCCTGTACAGGCATACAATATGCATATCTTTATCCTTTATATGTTGTTGATAGTGCTTCAGATTTCTACACTCCGCAGTGGACTAAAATCCAAGTTATTCATTTTGTCTCTCAATATATTTATATTGCACAGTCTTAAAAAAATCTTGATGTTACTGTTATTAAATGTTAGATCCAATTTAACATTTACTCTGAAACATTTATAGCAGCAAATAGGTTTTTTCTCTTCATTTATGCAACATTTTGCCTAATGAGCTAAAACTTACTGATTCATTTTATTCTACCGAATGAAGATATTCATATGCAAAATTCATCTTGTTAAAAGGGTACGCCTGGTAACCAAGATTCACTGAGCCAAAAACTAAAGGCTATGTGCATAGCAATGTAATATAGAATTCATTAAATGGATATATGGCCAAAGCAGGTTACCTATCTCAAAGATGGCAACGAGTGGTGAGGCAAGAAAAAAAAAGGAGACAGAGTGCTGCATGTTTTATCTTATACCTTCTTATATTTTCTTTTCTAGAACCTGCATTCCTGACCATAGCACACAGTGCTATGACCACACAAGCTATCATTTCCTGTTTTAAAATTATCTCCAATACTAGTGTCTGCTTACTGAAAATCATGATGAAAAATTAAAAAGGACAGAGAGGTACAAAACAAACAATGAAGGCCCAGAGGAAATGCTTTTTGTAGTAGAAAACTCCATTGGTTTATACTACCAGAAAAGAAACATAAGCCATGGCTTCACAACACAATCTTATCTTTGCAGGAGAAGAAAAAGTCTGAGGAGGAGGTTCTTAATCAGATAAGAAAGGGACAATATCTGGGAGCTGATATTCAACAAATTAACATTTGAAATAAATAAGAAGTGCCTTGAAAACTGATCAACTCTTAGAACAAATTTCAAGGAGAGGAGATTTCACTCTCACTTGATATCATCACCAAGCAGAGTTGTTGCTCAGGGGTATGCCTAGAGGCACCCCACAGCACCCACCCTCCTGGGCTGTTTTGAGAAACCTGGTCTAGTGGAAAGTGTCCCTGTCCATGACAAGTGGTTGAATTAGGTGATCTTTAAGGCTCCTTCCAAACCAAACCTATGATTCTAAGTGTCCTAGCCCCAGTGTGGAGAAGTCAACCCTAAAAACAGCAGTATCCTGATTATAATACAGAATCACTAAACATGCAGAGAAAACAAACAAGTCAGTTCCTTAGGACTCATCTGCTAAGGCTTTCCTTCTGAATGAATTTCTGCCTACTTCTTTCTGCTCAATAGACAAGTTAAGAGGAGTACGGCATATTTCCAGGTAGGTCCAGACTGTGAGCACATTATTTTTATTATTATTATTTTAAGATAATGGAAAATTAGGAGTTTGAAAACACTGTGCCATATCCATAACAGGTGGAAGTTTGCTCTAATTGCTGATTTGAAGAGAAGGTTTAGACAGATTGAAATCTAAAGTGAGGGTGTACTGAGTTCACTAGTGTGAAAAATACAGTTCTTGTACCATGCTAAGAAGATTGAAATTCAACTTTGTCTTTGCTGCAGTTTGCATCTTTGCAAAGAACATGAACAAACCTTACTAAATATGACCAGGTAAAACCTTTCTGTTATCCTGTGGAGTTTGGGTTCCAGGAGTTGGCATGGCAGAATGAGAAGACTAGCAAAACTTAGTTCTCTTTCCCAGCTTAAACAAGCTTGTGTTCAAGTTTGGACAAGACATGCAAAACAAAAATCTTGGTCCTAGCTATGACCCTTGGCAGTTTCCTGTGGTTTTGGGGAAAGAGCTGAATATAAACCAGTAGTATTAATTTTTCGAAGAAACTCATTACGAAGCTTAAAAAGTTTGTGGGCTGGATCCTCAGATGGTGTTTGCATAAAGTATTCTGGGATCCTCTGTAAACTGACAGCAGGGAAGCAAACCATAATACTCTTCACTCCCATTTTAGTAGTGTTTAAGCATGCATTCATTCTACAGTATTTAAAATATATATCCCTGATGCTTATTGTTAAATATTCAGCCCAAATGAGCATTCTTTAAATGGTAATTGATCATTTTTAACAGTACTGTATTTAGTTCAGAGAAATTAGAAATATCAAATTAAAAATATCAAATTGATTTATGCACTTGAATTCTTCACCATATTCAAACCCTATTACTGGGACAGATTTGATTGCCTTCCTTTTTCTTTCATTACCATGAAAATATGCATTTCATTTTTGCCTTACTGGAAGTTTTTGCTAAGTAGCAGCACTTCAACCAGGGGTTACCAAACTTGAGACTGAAGTACTCCTGCCTGCCCTCTGAACATCCTATTGATCACAATGCTGCCTCATCCCCCTTTTTTTTTAAAAAAAATAAAAAAATCAAAATAAAAAAAAAAATGTTCTGTGTGGTTCCATGCACCACATTACCATGGCCTTCTGGCTCTGTTATAGGGAGCCAACATGAGTAATAAGATCAGTAGTGCTAGCATTCTTGACAGTCTTCAGGTATTTGTTCCTAGAAGAGATAGAATGCAGGCTTTCCCATACAGTGGGATTTTCCTTATAGATGATGCATTCTCATGCTGGTCATTTGTGCTCATTTTCTCATCCTTCTCAATACTTTTTTATTTTTCTTCCCCAGCAAATACTAATACAGTAAAGAGCCAGATAGCAATGATTTCCTACCAAAAAGGTTGCCCATACAAAATTCCTGAGGTACTTTTTGGGTACCTCCCCCACTCTTTTTGTCTTTTTGCCATTTTGACATATTTAAAATTAGCGTGATTCTTTAATTTTTATTATTTTTTGGCTTTGAAGAGATGAATATGTTTTTCTACTTTACTAATTACTACATGATATATGAGGCAGAAAGCCTTGCAAGAGGTAGCACAGCATGCAAGTGCAGATGAATAATAATTAGGCTCACACGTTTTATAAATTAAAATTCTTATTAGAAGGCTGTTATTTGAAAGTTTTAGTGCTGTAAGTGCAGTTAATGTAAATGGGCTTTTTTTTTTTTTTTTTTTTTTAATCCAATCAACCCAGTCCTGCTTATAATGTAGAGGCCTCAACTAACTCTCCATGAATTCAAAGACTTCCACTGACTTCAAAGGGACTTGACTCAAGCCCTAGAAAAAGGATTTGTAAAAGTGATTAGTGTCAGGGCTTTGTTTTAGAAGTAAATTGTAACTAACCACAAAAAATGGTTTTATAATAAAGATTTAAAATGCATCTGGGAATAAGAATTTCTCCTTCATTTATTATAAGATACCCAACACTGAGGGAGAAAGTCTTACTGCCTTTTTTTTTTTTTTTTTAAATAAAAAACACCTCTTCTTCATTATTAAGTTTGTACCATCTTTCAGAGACACAACTGCATAACAGAACAGCTTTTTTTTTTTTTTTTTTTTTTTTTGCTACCAAAATGTACATCTCCAGGGCTATACTTAGAAAGAAGTCCTGGAAAGATGATGAACAAGTTTATGAAACCAGTCTTCCCCAGCAGGGCATAGGACAACGTACTCAACCAGCCTTAGGAAATAAAGCCTTAAAAATATTAAATTAGTAAATAATATAAATAGTAAATAGTAAAATAGTTGCTGTCTCCTTGAAATCCTTATAACAAATTCACTCTTTTCCTGCAGCCCAAATTATGAAGCCAAATTATGTAGGGTGGCAAAATGTTGACTGGACCAACCAGGAGCACTGGGAGGCTCTTGGTCTGGCTGCACTGATCCAAATTGCCCTCCTGGTTTAAGCTTCTCATTTTCTGAATGAGTTAATTCCTGTAATTGGAGTTCCACATTCTTCAGTTACAAACAGCATCCACACCACACCCACTGCAGGCATTGCATCTCTTACCTCCCCATTCTCCAGCAGATCCAGCTCAAGCCTCGTTAACTTGATCCCCTTATCCTTCACCTAGAGCCATACCCACAAGGAAATATACAGGTCTCAATAAAGATTGCAAAGTCCACCAACACTGAACAGATTGCAGGACTGGGGACTCCAGTATTAATCCTTACTTTAAAGCCAAGCCCACATTAAGGAAAATCTCTGACAGTGTCTTAACTAAAATACTTTGAGAAATAGGGAAGATTTTAAAAAATGTTTTAAAAAACATAACTGACCAACCAAGACAACATCCAAGATTATAGAAAGTTCACAAGTCATGATTTATGGTTGTAATCAGTGAAAATTTAGGTTATCAGTATAGACATAGACAGTTGGTAACCCAAAGAGGGAATTCCTTCAAGTCTTGCACACCAGCCGAAATCAACCTTTAACTATGGAGGTCAGACACTGTCAGCAGTGTAATGGGTACAGCACAGGGTTCACATAGAGCTCTTTGCAGACTGCAATGAAGCCTGTTGTGACACGTGGTGTTACCAGCACCCACTCTAGCTTGGAACTAGTATGGCAACACAGCAGGTATACAACAGGTATTAACAGGTATACAGGTAGAGCAGGTGGCAATGCATGAAAAAAAAAAAAAAAAAAAAAAAAAAAAAAAAACTATTTTAACAGGTCTTTATTTATCAGGTGAGCATTTTGAAGTATTAAGGGCTGGTCCTGATGGAGTTTAAGTGAAAAAATCCAGAAGAAAAACACAAAGATATGGTACAAGTGACAGATACACGCTTAAACTAATGTGTTCAAGTCCATATTCAAGCCTCATGAAATTCTGGTGCTGTGTCAGTCTGTGATTTTGCAATGGTTCAGAAGTGGACCATTGCAAATGGTCCCAGTCAATACCTATACACTATTTTCAATTAACCCACTTCAGGGAAAAGAAAAAAACTATGGTACATATCACTGGATATTTATTTTGCTAGTCCATGTCTTGACTGTTTATGCAACTGACCAAATCAATTTTTAAAATGCTGTCATGGGGAACCAACCAGAGACCTCCAGTTGTAGCATAAGGGGAGCAGTATGCCTGGTAACACCAAGCAGCGGGCAGGGTACAGCTACCACGCTGGACCCTGAGATTTCTGCCGATCCCACAACATTAAATACACTTTTGCTGTAAAATCAGATTAGTGTAACAGTTCTCAAATGCATTTCTTCCTAATAAGATCTCCAGAAGCAGCATGATGTTGACAAGTATGCTGACGTACAAGAGCTTTCTACCCAGCACTCCTTCAAGAGAGATGTTTAACTCTGTTGGAAATCAAGGGCTTCTCCATATCTGTTTGCAGTAGGTTAACTACTGATTTTAACTGCTTAAATTTTAACAGAGCTTTAGTAAATTTCATATTGATCTATAAACTTAATCATTATGGTTTTTATGGCTTCTGTTAAAAAATACATTGGCCAGGTATCCCAGTCAATACCTATACACTATTTTCAATTAACCCACTTCAGGGA
>CM021732.1:90977451-91122008 GCA_011075105.1 Heteronetta atricapilla
TATTATATATATATAATATATATAATATATATATAATATGTTTCTCTATATAAAAGAGACTATATATATATATAGTCTTTGTATTTTCTAGGCTGCATCATGGATGTGAGAGCATCTGGGAGCTCTGCTTGCTGCTCAGGTGTGAGGATGTGGAGAATCACACCTCAGGACTTTCAGCTGCTCACCACATAAATTTAACTGATAGCACTTCCTGAGAGTAAAGTCACAGGAACAGAGTACCAGCATGTGAAACACCATCACCTCATATGGCGTGGAGTTATTTGGGTCAGCAAGAAGAGAATTAGTAAAAGGAGCTCCTTTTTTTATTCAAGCTTACTGGAAATATTCTCTCCATAAAATTCATGACAGCCTGAAACACACAAGGGATAGATTTAGATGTATGTTTTTATTTCAGTTTGTTGTTGTGAATCATTTGTCATGACCAGCTAATGTGCTGAAGGGAACTATTGTCTCATATAGTGTTTTACTGTGGCTAAAGGCTTCAGTCTAACTGTCTAACATATCCCTACTGAGCTTCTCTGCCAGCTTTTGGACATAACATCAATGTTTTACTGATATTTACTAGACTTGCTTAGAGACTAGACAGATTATAAGAGACCACACTCAGCATCCCATTTCACCTTACCAGTAATCATTCAAACATCACAGCTTGTGCAATTATAATTGAGACAACTGTTTTTGTGTGCTTTTCTTTTCTTTCAGGGACTACCTATCCCCAGGTAGCTCAGTCTGTTCAGTTCTTCAAGGCATTAACATACAGCTTGGGATATCTTGTCTCTCCATAGACAGGGCAATGGAGAGCTGACAGTGTTTTCTGACTTTGTTCAGAACTTTTCTGACAGTGCTCAGAAAAGACTGAAACCATGAAGAAGCCAGAAGCCACGGAGTTTTGTGAGAAAGCCCCCATACCTGGCCCAAGCAGATTCAGGCCTGTAATTATGATCAACAGAAGTTGGGTTAGCACAAAAATTTTCAGTGGCTTTTTGGAAGAGGGATGGGTTTCCATGACTTTAAAAAAAAATCAGAAACAGTCTTACGGCATGTTGTTGCACATATGTATGGTTTTCATGATCTTGAGACAAGAATTTGGGAGTTACATAAGAGGAAATATTTGGAATTGGAATATTTTGGGGAAAACTTCTCAGCCTCTGATTTGGAAGATTATGAGTCAATTGCACCCATGCTCTTCTCAGAGATAATCTTTTCACTGACTCCTTTGGCTAAGGATTGGTCCATAAATCAATGCAATGTTGAAACACATGAGAGCAAGTGATGTGGACACTATTGATAAACTGGTCAATGGGGCTCTAATGAAAACTTATTAAAAATCTTTATAACCATTCTTTACATCTTCCCATCTCAGCTGTATTTTCATGCACAATAAATGTAT
Organism: Heteronetta atricapilla; assembly: GCA_011075105.1. Lineage (NCBI taxonomy): Eukaryota > Metazoa > Chordata > Aves > Anseriformes > Anatidae > Heteronetta > Heteronetta atricapilla. The sequence goes on from CM021732.1 coordinate 90,978,863, forward strand.
TCTTTATAGACTACTGGAATGACCATAGTAATTTAGGTAAAAATATGGTGTGAGGTCTGTAAGCAGTTGGTAGCGAGGGTGAGTCACTTTCTACACATTTCCCTCCCTACAAGGGTATAAAAATAAATGCTCTGCATTGGAGTATTTGGCATGTACAATTATGCTATTTACTCAGGTCTGCTCTGTCTTGCAGTTGCAACTATTAGTCATTGTTCTCTTGATGGTTTCTTCAGTACATTTACCTTTCTCTTAAAACTGTTTATTTTCAGACTCACAGCTGTGGACCCTCTTTTCCTCTTTCAAATATGCTGGTCAGGATTTTAAAGAGATCTTTAGGGATCAGGCCCCCAGTACAGTAAGTAAGGAGAACTGCATGCTTCACTTTCCTGAGTATCCTTGAAAAATCCCACTCATCACTCATATAAGGTCAAGAGTAAAAGGTTAAAACAGATGCACTTTCAGGCCATAAGCTTGCAAGTATTTATGTAAACAAGTTGAGTTAGGCCAGTGCAGAAGCATTTGCAGTGTGTGGATTTAAATGGAGATTTTATTTTTTAAAAAAAGACTTTTATATATGCAATGAAATGCCATTTTGAAGGAACATTTTAATACTCTAGCATGTCTGGGTTTCCTAGATATTTAGCAATTGAAAAAGCCAAACTTTTTAGCTCCGGTATAGCTTTGGATTAGCAAGCAGGTCTTGCACACACAATGTACTTCATATACCGTGAACGGTTTCCTCTTTACTAATCCAGCATGCAAGTCTTTCATTTCTCACTGAGGCCCATCTTTTTATTTCTTGCAGATTTTAAAATCTGTTGTGTTGGCACTTTACTTCTTGGAGACCACTGGTGTCATTTTCTCCAAATTGTTAGCGTAAACAGTCTGTAACTTGAGTAAGCCAAATGTGGGTGTATTAATCTTCCTAGTGCCAGCTAAGCAAGCTTGGCAAGGCACAGTTTAATTCTGTTATCAGAAAAGTAGTAAATATATATATATATATTTTTTTTGGTGCTGAAATACCCGTATCCTTGTAAGTATATTTGGCTCTTGTAAATTAAAAGATGAATGGAAGATGAAGGAAACAAGGAAACTCATTTTATAATCATATCATATACAGGAGCAAGGATGTGTAAATAGGAGAGGGAAAGAACAGCATGGTATATTTTACATAGTGGTCGAAAGAAGACTGTTGTGTTCTGACATATGGTATCATCAGCATGAGTTTGGGGCTGGCTCCATGACATATAAAATAACACAACTTGTAGAGTGTTTCACAAGATTAACAAGCTGAAGCTGACTACTCTTCGACATCATTAAAGGTATCTGCAGCTTTCTTTGGGGAGAATTATGCCTCACCAGCCACTGTGCCAGCTTCAGCTCTAAGTTGTGGTGAGAGATGTCCTCCTGTATTGTGACCATGGAGTAGCCCAGGTCAGCTTCCCATAGGATGCCTGACTTTCAGGACAGAGTATGTAACTCAAATCTCAAGGCTTTCTTTTTGTTAGCAGAAGGAGTTGTGGCAGATTTCCCACTCCTTGAGTTGAATGTCAGGAGCAGTTATTTCCACAACAATGTTCCCCCTTTCCCTGCAGCCCACAGATAGAGCTCACGGGGTTTCTGGATCCGGATAGATGGCACAGAGATGCAGGAGAGCAGGAGGCAGGGTGATGCCAACAGAAGAATCCAAACTGTCCTGGCAGCAGTGTGCTTCAAACAAAAATAAGGAGAGCCTTGGACATCCTATAATGCTGTATTTGCGAGGACATTGCTGGGGTCTCAGGAACATTCATGGACAATTCAGTACTTCCAAAGCACTCAAAACATCCCGGGAATGTTTCAGCACTCTGGAGCTGACTTTATGCATTCTTCTGGGAGGGTAAACATTTCTCCTTGTATTCATAACTAGGGAGCAGAGAGAAGATCCTGTATTTGGACCTGTTCCAGCAAAGTTCACATGTAATTTAAATCCCTGTGAAATTATTAAGGCAATCCCTATGTTTACAGGCTTTATGATCATACTCCATGCTGTCCTTCAATGCTTTGCTGGGAGGGAGACCCAGCTCCCTGCCATCTGAGCATGGGTTACCAGAGAAAGGACAACCTAACATAACACCAGCTTTAGCCTCATAAAAACGTCATGGATCAATTCACCTACAGGCTTCAGTATGACCCCACATAAATCACCTAGATCCCAAGCTCTTGAGAGCCAAGCACTCTTAATTCTTTTGACGTGAGCAGAGAGAAATGGGTTGTACAGTACCCTGCCATCCCCAATGTTTCAGTGTTTACAGCTATCAAAGGAGTTTGGAGACACACAGGGCCCTGAATTTCTGTAATATGTTCTCCTTGACAGAAGATGATAAAATTCTGCAGGAATATACATTGAGTAATCCATCCCAGAAGCTTTACTCACAATAATGATTTACTACCGTGCTTTCAGGCTTCTCAGGCACACAGTTTTCTACCCGTAGAATAGCACTGTGGCATGCTGCCAGGGCTCTGGTGTGAGAATATATAAGGCCAACAGAAAGTCTCTGAAATCTTTGATCTGCTTTTCTGTGTGAGAGGACCCTCCATGATCTGTGGCAGACATTCTCTTCCTAGCAGAACAAAATCCAGCTCCTTTCTTCCAGACCTAGTCAGCCAGCTTAAACGTACAGCTATTTGCTCCACACGAAGAGCAGAGAATGCCTTACTTGCAGCTTTTCTCTGGGCAACAGAGCAGTAGAGGGAAGAGTGGGAAGGACATGGCCGAAACCTAGCAGAATCACTTCTGGCTTTCCGCAGACAGATAAATACACGCTTTCAAATTTTTACAGTAAAATTTACTGTAGCTGCAAACATGTTTTCTGGTAAAAGGAAGCATTGTCTTCCCCTGCTTGAAATCAATAATTAACATTGCATTTTCTCTGACGTTCCTGAAATAAACACAAATAATCCTACATACACAAGCAACAATGAACTGTCAATCACAGCCCATCTCCACTTCTTCCAGAAGTGGACAAGGCCAAAATATGGACAAGAGCCAGGAAGAAAAATAATAATGCAGGAAGCTTTAATGCTTACTGTAACCACAGGATGAAGCATCAGCATTTCAGATATCAATAATTTACAGGAATAGATAATGATGAGAGCTCATATGCCCCACGAAGGAAATAAATTGACTTAGGTAACTGGAGATACACTGCAGTGAGTTCTGAAATACCAAATTCTGTAAATTTGGGTCTAGAATTATTTCTGATGCTTTTGAAGGATATGAGGTTTGGGCTCAGGTCTGTTGATGCAAGGGAGAGCCTTGCCATTTATTTCAAGAGCTTTTTGATGAGGCCCTTCATGGCATTTCTCAAGAGGCTTAAAGTATTATGCCAAATCATCAGCTTAGTCTTCTCAGAGGAAATGCTTCACTCTGTCCATTCACAACAATTTAGACACTTCTGGGATGTCAGGCAGCAAACACTAAACCCAAGTGAGACATTATTGTCCCACTGAAATAAATTGGCCTTTCATCATTGGTTCAGATAAGTCTAATTTCTTATGGTGACAAGATACAAACACAGAAACAAAAGAAAGAGGATCCGCAAGTGATTTAAGCAAAGTCTATACTGACTCTCCCTAAGTGAAAAAGTAAAACCTGCTTTAAAAATAAGATATTTTAGCATTGAGACAGAAGTACAGCAGCAGAAAGCTACGTAATTGCCTTTTTCCACAATGGCAATGTATTTTTAAATATCTTCAATTCTTTTCCTTTTAAATAAAATACAGTGAAATAATAGAACAAGGACAAAATGCTATCAAATTCTAACGAAACCAGCTACTTTAATCCACAGGTGACAGAACCAATACCACCTTCATACTTTATTGAAACGTGTTATAGATGAGCTCAATTTCGTTATTCCCTCTGCTTCAGGACATTTAAGACTAAAAAGCAACAGCACACTATGGAGTGCACTGGTATTGTGCAAAGGAAAATCATTAGAACATGCAAGAAGGTGAATGAACAAGAATCTATATAACGTCTTTCTTTTCCATGTCTGGCATACACAGCACTTTTTTGTTAAATATCTATGTTCTCATCGCTTGGAATCAAACTTGCATCTAACTCCCAGGTCATTTTCTATTGACTTCTGTGGCACCTTGTTCAGTCTCCCAGTATTGCCTACCCTATGCATTGAAATGCAAATTTCAAATCACTCGTGAGATTGTATGTTAAGTTATGAAAATCTAAATCAAATGAGATGCTGTTTTTTAATATATATTTACCTTCAGTTTTCATGACTTCTGAATGTTAGTTTTCAAAATCTGTCTGCAGTTGTGACAGCTAGAAGATCTTTTGGAATTGAAACAGACATTTGCATGCACTCATATGGCTATTGATGCTTTATGAAACATAAGCAACATCATGAGGCATAATACATCTTAAATATAATCATAGTGCCTGTTGTGAGAGAAATCCTATCTAAACAAAGACATACTGCCTATTTGGGAGTTTTTAGTTGGATTTTAGGATTTTTCTGTCTAAAATTAATATTTCTCCTGGTTTGTATTTAAGACTTAGTTTATTGATAAACAGGTATTTACCAGTAAAAGAGTGGAGAAAACCTTAAGGATGCAGGGTAGACTTTTTGACATTGCATACATTTCAGTAATTTTTATTTCTGGTGTGCATCCATTGTCCCCATGACACTGCTGCAGGTACATAGCTGATGGAAATGGACAAGGGGAAATGAAACTGAGTAAAGTCTTCCCACTGAGTAAAGTCTTCCCACCACACCTCCTGTGGTATGAAGGGGACCAATCACTTATGTCCATGAGATGCTGCAGACCTAATCTGGGGTGCATGAAGGAGAAGCTGTGGGCCCAGACACACATTTCTTTGGACCTGACTGCCTACACACCTCAGCCTGCCTGAAGGTAGCTCTTACCTCACCAGGTTTCTGGGCCATAAGGATCTCACTGGTAGGGAATGTGTCTCCCAGGCCCTATTTGGGCTTTTTTTTTTTTTTTTTTTTTTTTTGTCTCAAGCAAAAGAGAAGGGCAGGCTACACAGCTCAACAGAGACAAGATGTGCATTCTCAAGGCTAGCCAACATCCTCATAACTCCCTGTTTGTTCCCATCCCCAGTGGTAGTCTGCCACTGCAGTTGAAAGCAGTGAAATCTAAGCACCTGTGAAAGAGCAACTCTCTCTTAGGTGTTCAGATAAGCTCTGAAATACTTGAAAATCTGGCTGTAATGAAGAGTAAAAGTCCTTTGAAAATCTAATGTAAAAGAAATAGAGAATGTTCTCTGTCTCCCAGCCTAGCCATGGAAGAAGTCAAGAAAAAATGGGGTGGGGAACAGAGCTTTCACCCAGCTATTTATTTTCAATCAAAAAAGCATCCTCTAACAAATCATCAACTTAATTCAAATGTGCTGAGCTTATATTTTTCTTAATTTCCTTTCTAAGTAGTTACAGGTAACATAACAATATGGACTTTTTTTTAACTCCACGGGGATGTTGTCAAGGCAGTGCATTACAACACATGAAGTTAAAAGAGCCACGTTTCCAAATTTATATTATTATGTAATTCAGTTCCCAGTGCCATAAATTTCCAGTGGCAAGTTTAGCATTTTGAGCAATTCATCTGGAAAAGTGACAGTATATTTATTTCTACCTTATTTCTCCTCTGAGTTCACATAATAGAAGTAACTGAAAAGCTATAGAAGACCTGTAATGCAATAAATACAGCACTGTATAAGGTATTTGGAAGCCTGTGACAAGGCAAAACAATAAATGTAGTTTGAAATAAATCTCAGTTTTGGTATAGTACCTGTTGACCAATGCCATTTTCTTTGCTTGATTATTGTGCAAATGAATATTGTGCAGATTTTCTGGAGAAGGAAGAGAAGCGAGAAAGGTTTTTTAATCCCAACCATTAATTTTAGTGGTGTAATGCCCTTTCTCTTTCAGATAACTCAGGGTAAGCCCAAATCTTCTTTACCAGTTACAGCCCCAGATACTCTGGGGGGTCTATGTGCCTCTGGCATGCACTGTGCATCATAGACATACACTTTACAGGCACACTATTCAGTGGCAGTTTTTGTTTGGGATGAATGCAGGTGGTACATATCTATATACATTTTGCTGATTGATTGAAATTGGCCCTTCAGTAATTCGTTACTAAGAAGCTCCAGCTTCACAGAATTGACATTATGGCACCCATAATATTTTCATAATCTGTGAAGACTAATAAGAGTTATAAAGCAGTAAGCACTCCTGCCTTTTCATGAACTGCTTGATAGAATTGGACCTTCTCTAGAGGTAGGATATGATTAATATAACCTCACCCTCAGACCTAAGAATACTTTGATTATCTGCCTAGATAATTAAAGCTGTTTACTTGTGCCATGAAAGGCCAATTTAAACAGATTGTGAACCTTAGCCTAGGGAGCATTCAAGATTTCTGCAGCTTGTTATTGGCAAAGGATGAATTTTAATACTAACATAATTATTTCATCATTATGAACATACTGAGGTAAGTACAGATGCCTCCTAAAATCAGGACTATGATCTAAGTATGCTGAAGATATGCAGAAAGCTGTCAGCTATTTCATGAGCTTGCCTCAAGGCTAGAAATAAATTATTCTTTAAGAAAATGTGCAACACTAACTATAACCTTTAAACAGCTAAGGGAATGATGATAGCAAAAATAAATATGCACAACTTAGCTGAGTGACCAAATCACTGTCATTAGGGGCATCCAAACACATTTTAAGCAATATGATTTATTTCCCTGCAGTTTCTGATATCACAGCTTTGGTTTTTAATATTACATTCATCAATATTCTCCTAGGCCTCATGGGACAATGAATTATCAGAGGCAGGGATGATAGCCAAGTGTAAAACGGGGTGTAATATTTTGCACAGGGCTGGCAAGAAGAGAAGTGAATGTGTAATAGGGACATATCTATGTGGAGAGGTTACACTTTCATCAGCTATGATGGAAATTTAGCTTTCATTACTTTTATTCCTTCAATCCTTTTTGTGGGCACTCATACTCAGGAATAGGTGAGGACTTTTTGCTTATGGGATTAACCAGAAGAGTTGCTGGAGACTGAGGAGGAGTGATAGCAGCAGCCACTCCTGTTAGATTGATGTTACGAGCTGCACAAATGATTTGTGTTAACAGACTGAATGGGCACTCTTGGTCTTCTTCAGTGAGATAAAAGTTAGACAAAGTCACCAGTAAGCAACCTTGGGTCAGAGGTTCAAAGTTTTCTGCTTATGGACAGAACAAAGAATTATTTTAAAATAAGTAAATAAATAAATAAAAATGGATGTGAGACTGGGGAGAGGTCTGAAGTCTCTCTGCACACTGAAACCTCTGTATGCTTCTTGTGCCTTTTCAGGAGTCTTAATTTTCACTGGTAGTGCAGGTGAACAGATTTACTTTATATTTTTCCTTCTGCTTTGCATTTTGATACAAAGCTAGCTGATACAGACCAATGAAACCAAGCTGGTTTTATTTTAAAGGCAAGAAAAGGAGTGGAGGGAATCCAGATGAGCAGTCCATTTGCAGTTCCAGTAGGACTTCTCATTTTTCTCATCTAATTGTTGGCATAACCTTCAAAATGGGTTGTCACTACTGCCTAGTGGCAGGGCAAGGTCTTCTGCGAAATAATACACTCCCGTGGAGGGTAATTACATAAATAAAGAAAAAGAAAGAAGGAAAGAGTGCTTGATTAATGAGATATAAAATAGTGGAAAGATGGCAAAAATACATTTGAAGGGGAATGTGTGAATTCTTGTGGGGCCTATTTGTTCTGGCTTACACATCCACTGATATTTTAGCAAGATACATTACTGGTCCAGTATTATAATAGCAAATTCCACCAAAGTATCACACAAATTTATTATTTTTCAAATAAAAATAGGAACTTTGCAGGAAAATAATTTTAATTTTTTTTTATTTTTTTTTTTTTAATTTGGGACACTAATTTTGGTTGTTGGAAGTGCTCTGAATGAACTCGCTGAGGAAATATTGCTGCCCCTGTCACCATGCCTGCCACTGTCGTGTTCTGCTGGGTATAGGTTTGATGGATCATAGTGGGATACATTTCCTGTATTCAGCAGGAAACAAAGCAGCAGGGAAAGAAACAAAACAAAAGCCTAAGCTGCTAAGAAAATCAAGAAATCTCTGCTAAATGAGTCAGCAAGGTCTAGATCTTTGCTTTTTACACAGTCAAGTGCAGAAGTGACTCTGTCACAAGAAATCCTTTTAAAGAATTACATTTTTAGGTAGGAGCATGAAAATCAGAAATAGGGTTTTAACACCATTTGATCTCTCCTGCAACATACTCTAATGCTTTGCTAAGAAGCACTGACATGCCAGAATGCAGGTCCCTTTGATTTTAAAGTAAATAGGAAATGAGAAGAACAACAGCAACATCCCTAACCTCTAATTGTAAAATCGACTTTTCTTTTTGTTCAGTTTAGGTAACATAAAATTAAAAATCAGGGTGAACTTCTGCTACATGAAATGTATTAATTAGAGTAAGCTAAGGAGGTATCTGTCCTCAGAAGACCATATGGCTTAGAAGTAAGTAATTCCACATCACTGGTTTGCTGGCAATAATGGAGTGAGGCGGAAGAATGAATTAATTTTAAATCACATCCATAAGGGAATGGATTGTTCAGAATGTTCTTTGTGCCACACAATGACTGTAATTTTAAACTGCTAATACCTTACAATGAAACCCATAAATGGGTTATTTCTTGCCTTTCATGGGGCCAAACTCTGCTCTTTTGATGTTCTCATGTAGCTTTTATAAAGATCAGTGGAAGTCGAGCCAACTTTTGCAAGCATAGGATTTGCTGGAAGTCTGTTTGCACATAGTTGGATGAAGCTGGGCTGCCCAGCTCAGCTATTCTTCCCCATATTCCATGAGGTGCATGCAGCACTGGGCACTGAAAAGAGGAAACTCTCACTTAACCTACTACCTCTTCCCATTATTGAGCAGTCTTTGGGGTCAGGGCTTTGCTTTCACTTTGTTTTTTTGCAATCCTGATTAGCTCAGTAGATCTCTCTTTCTCTATCACAGGTTGCCTGTGCTGGGATGACGTGCCTGATGAGTGCTTTCCTGAAGAAAGAAAAAGAGGGGGATGTGTCCTTGAAACACAGAATGTATCTGTTGAAGCTGAAAATACAGTGATTGTTGTTGCTGTTGCATGCTATGCATTGTACAGCCAGCCTGGAGGCCTTGATCTATGGGATCGATAGGAGACTAACATCCCGCCCATGTCAGGAGCTATGTTGTTCACCAACCACATCTACCACATTGGCTGATATTGGCTGATTTATATACAGGAGCAAGGATAAGGGGACTTAATTAAATACAACCGGATTACAATAACTGTAACTTTGAAAGACTGAAACTTAAATGGTGTTGCTGCATGACTTTCTTGTTTCAAGTCTCCTTGAACATAAAGGCACTCTGGCACTGAAAGAGCAGCTCAACAGAGGGTCTGACTAGAGATGCACACAGGGTGAACCTGCCCTGTGACAGGGACTCTGCATAACCATCTTCCTTGGCCAGGTACAGTCCGCACTTGGGGCTAAATGTGGGCCCAAATGTGCAAATCTCACTGGTGTCACTAAAGAGTCTTCCAAACCCCATGAAGAGCACCTATGCACATAACTGAAACATTACACATCTGAAGTTACACAGTACACAACTGAAGTTGCCAGGTCACCTTGAAGACTCCTGAAGCTGAAAGGTGTTCCACTTTTTATTGGTAAAGGTCCCAGAAATCCATCAATGATGCACAGAGTGGCTCTAGTCTACAAACCATGTGCTGCCTTGCTCATCCTTCCTGATCAGCCAGGCAACATACAAAATGAAAGGGGAAATGAGGCAGGTCTCTGCTTTAAGAAAACAGCTCTACAGCTAGAAAATCTGGATATGAGAGACCTGAATTAAACCCAGTCCTCTTAAATACAATCCTCTTTCCACAGGGACCTGAGTTCACCTCTGGGCAACTGCTAGTCATTGTACCATATGGTAGCCAACCAGAGAGTATTAGTTGTCTTTTCTGGTGAGACATTTCCTTTCGTTGTGACATACTTAAATATTTAGATCACAACAAAAGATATTTTAACTCAAAGTTACACTATTTCACTTAGTATTAAACTAAATAAAGCATTTTCTGGTGCAGAGAGTGGCACTCAGGTTTCTCTGGTCCATATTATGAAATGACAGAAACAAGCCTGAGCCCCATTAATAAGATGAATATTTAATTTTTCCCTGCCAAGCAGAGGAGCTTCAATGAAAAGAAATAAGAGGAAACCACCTACTGTCAGAGGAAGAGCAATTCCTTTTGTACCACTGCAGAAAAAGCTTTCAGAAGGAGGTACTCTGGTTAAACTCTCCTAAAATGAATCAGTTGTGCTTCCATGCAGGTGTGGCCTTGAGATCTCTTCTCTGTTTTATAAAAGACAAATGCATGATCAGGATTATTAACTGTATTAATGTACAGAAGCGGACAGAGAAAAGACAGTATGATCTAGAAGGGGTCCATAGGAAACTGGAAAGAATTATACTGATGTTTTCCCACATCATTAATTTTCGTGTTCAGGTGCATTCTCCTCTGAAGGCATTCATCAGCAATCATATACCGTGCAGATGTGCTTCCTTTTTTTCTCATATAGAATCAGAAAACATGCACCTGCACATTTCTTTTTTTCTGTATTTTTTTCCGTTGAGTACATTTGTAAAGGAGTAGAATTGACTAGAAGAGCTCTGTGATGCTGTTAGTTCAGAGATAAGCATCCTACTCAATTCCTTGCTGTAGCTAGCAGTGTCAAAATGACGGAAAGAGGCAGAAAAACATGGTAGTAGAAATAGAAGTTTGATGGGGAGTGGGAACAGAAAAGAAAAAAATAGAAAGGATGAAGCTAAAAAACTCTTCAATATTCTTTGCATTTATATAAGCTGATTAGAAAATTTTGTCCTAGTAGGAACATATCCAGTGAAGTCTAATCTGCCCCTGAAAATCTTTTAACAGCCCAGAACAAGAGCTAGGTCATAAGAAAGGAGATCAGGCCAAAGTCCTGGGATCCTCACTGAGACTGAAATACCAGCTCATGTCCCACAAGGTGGAGAACCTAAGCTGTGTTGCAAGGCTGCTCAGAAAATGAGCAGTACTTATCTACTTGCAAGCAGCAAGCTCCACGGAGGATTTTAAACTATCAGCTCTTTGGAAAGGGATCATCAACACATCTGTGGCATAGCCTGGTTGCAGGATGCTGGGATGGGCAAATGAGAGCTTGGTGGATGGGGAGCACTTGCCAAGCCCAGGGGAAACCCAGCTCACAGACAGTGCTTACCTCCTGCTGTAGCAGGGTGCCATCCTTTCTCCATTTTCTGCCTTTTGAGATCCCATGCAAAGCCAGTGAGAGACAAGACAGCCAGGTGTGAAACAAGCTACTATTCGTGTTAGTTGGTGCAAACTGCCCGAGGAAGAGTCAGCCTGTGCGTCTTCTCACATCAGTTTGTGTGTTTCTCCTTCACATATCTCTGCTTCACTTACTTCTTGAAGTTTTCCTCATAAATGTAATAAAGATTCATCTTAGTTATTGGTCAGGTCTAGCCTGGTTCCACCAACTGTGAGCACTTCAGTTGCCAATTGTCTTTTTAAAGAAATTACCTCAATTGTGCCAAAATATGTGAGCAAAACAAGAATGACATGGTCTTAGTCAGTTCTCTTTGCTCACAGTGAGATGACTACACAGCCCTTTTTGTTCTAGGGCTTCTCTCCTTTTCCCCAAAATCATTTAGGCATAGGAAGGTACTCTACAGAGAAGTGAGAGGAGAAAAATGAGTCATGAAGGGACCAGCGTGGGCAGAGGTAATGGCCCTAATTCTCATTTTCCCTGAGGCTGCTGTATGTTCTGCTGCATGTGTGAATGGACCTCAGAGCGTACCTTACAAAATTAAATCTGCTAGTACCTCACCAACACCACAAGGATGCTGTTGGTGAGCAATAGTGTGAATTGAAACAGATGGTCACCCTCTCTGCTGGGACTTGCACTTTGTTTCATTTTGCTGGGTACAGGTAGTATTCTAATGGAAGAAAAAATTAACAGGACCAAATCACACACAGGGTCACAGAATGGTTGAGTTTGGCAGGGACCTTTGGGAGTCATCTGGTCCAACGCCCCTGCTCAAGCAGGGACACCTAGAGCAGGTTGCCCAGGACCATGTCCAGGTGGCTTTTTTAATCTCATGTGTTGTAAAAATAATTAGTTATCATCCCAGGAAAGGGTAACTTCAAAACATTTACATTTGCTCCAGCCTAAACCCTTGTAGCAGGAAAAGGAAAGAAGTATAAGGAGCTTATTTTGAGCCTGATGGACTCAAAATGGCAGTAAATAGACACCCTTGGCTAAAAAGGAGTCCATGTGTAATTAAAAATGTACATATATAAAAGTGAAATGCATACAAAAATGCATATGAACTAAGCAGCTCATGGAGTAATACAGAAACCCCCAGGAAGGAGAAAAAAAAATGTCTCAGGTCTGGCCTTTGGAGGAGGACCCTATATTCTCCACCAGTGCTTACTTGACAGGAAAGCTGCCAACCATAGCGACCAAATGTGCAGTACATTGTCTTGCCATGCTCTGCAAACACACTCTCCCCAGGCAACAGATGCAATAGGTATCGTATCAACATAGCAGCCAGCATTAACAAGCTTGTTTTGTTCCCAGGTACACCTATTCAGCTGTTGTTATTTTGTCCCCCTTTAGTTTTATGTAAGAAAGTGCAGAGAAGTCCAAATCCTCTGAAATCATAGAATCATGGAATAACCTAGGTTGGAAAAGACCTTTGAGATCACCAAGTCCCATATTTGTCAGTGGTGGAGAGGTGGAGTGGTAAATAAATGTGGTTGGACAGCCTTGATTCTCTTTCAGACCTAGGCCCTGACTTATTATGGGACCTTACACATGCAAATGCACACTTAGTGCATTTTCTACCTGCACACTTCTACCTTTTCTTTGGCTGCTGTGACAGTCCTCTTTCCGAATGGGCTTGCATCTCTGGAATATTATTAAAAGAATACTTCAAATAGTAAACAGGAGTAATAAATGGCATTTCTCAAAAGGTGGCTTAGCACTGCAGGAGCAGCTGATCTAAAGCAAGTGTGTTCCTGTGCACTTTTACCAGGAAGCTATATGCACACACCAAGAGGGATTCTCTCCTCCCTCTTGGCTGCATCCTGTGAAGGCCTAGCATCCTGTGTGGTTCTCTGGTCACTCTGTAGCACTTGCCAGCCCTGGAGATGATAGGGAGACCATTTAACAGCTCCGTGTTCAATGTACTAGGAGAGGTAAACACTTCTAAGGTGAAGTATTGCTCTCACGTGGGCCCTTGCTAGCTGATGAGGGATGAAGAACATCCCTTGTTACTGCAGGTAACGCAGCTGCTCCATGGTATCGCTGATCTCTACGTGGTACCAGGAGTGCTGACACAAATCCAAAAGAAATGTTTAAAAGGCAGCCACAAAGATACAGAAGAGGAAAAGATAAGGCCTGGGAGCTAAGTTAGAAGCAATCAGGCTCCCAGCCTCATTGCTTACTGTAGAAAATATGGACTGTAATTGGAAAAGTTTTAAGTGACATCTCACAGCTATTTGTGCAACTGAGAAGCCTGATAAACACAAATTAGCCTTGCTTCTTACAGTTTCAGAGTCATTATTGATAGTTTTAATGCATTTCACAGACAGAATAAGAAAAATTATAGCAACAGCTTTTGGTATTTTATTTATTTATTTATTTTTTAATGAATGTAGAGAACCTTTTAGTTTGAGGAAAATACAATACTGAATTGTTTTCTCCTATTTCAGGTTTACATTTTCTTGTACAGTAGCTTCTATTTTCCCATTGTTAGACATCTGAAAGGTTCTGATTTCATATTTAAGTTAAATGTTTTATTCACAGATATCTTCCAATAATGTCTTTATGCATGTATGTAACTAAATTGACAATAGAAATTGTAAATGTTAACCATTCATGGAGATAGCCATGATTAATCCTTATGCAATAGATTCACATATCTATTTTTAATATTCCTATAAGTTTATTTATTTAATGATAAATTTAACAAATTGCATAAAGTATTTGTTGTTGTTGTTGTTGCTTTTTGCTTGTTTGTTTGCTTTTAAATCCTCTATTAACAACCAAGACTATAAAGCTAGCTAAAGTCTGTACTGTATCTGTTTGGTCTCAAAAAATTCAATACACTGCAGTAAGCAAGAGAGATTAAGTGTCTTGGGTTTACCAGTTTAAAAATATTTTCCGAGTCTTCTCTGTGAGAGGCTCGAAATTGTTCACGTGACTTTCTCCCACAGAAGAAATATATTATTTCTATATTATGATTATAGAAAGTGAGTAATTACTCTTTCACACTCAGTCAAGAAAATAAAACTTATACAGAAAGAAAACCACTGAATTGGTACAGTTCAGCATTCTGGCAATAAGTGATGCCACATTAGCATCACTTTATCAGTTTTGCCAGTTTACAGATGGGAAATCCTAACAGAGGAGAGATTAAGGTAAAAATACCCACTAATTCTGGATGTTCTGTTTGAAATACGTTGGACCTACTTTTTTAAAGGATTTACCATATAAAACAGCTAATGTAGCAAAGGACAGTTTCCATGGATTTCAACCGCATTCAAAAGTTATCACTATTTCTGTAAATGAGACCCTGAGGTATCAAATCAGATATCCAGAAAATGAATAAAACACAGTAAAAAGACCACCTACAAAATAGCTGTTTTATATGATTTTCTTTTTTCAATAACTTTTTGTGCATTTTCTTTCTTCAATTAATATTTTCATTAACTTTACTAAATCCTGCATGTCTCCAGATTCTGTGGCTGGCATCCTACAGAAAATAATCCTACAGAAAAATTCACAAAAAGTTGCATGCCACCAGGAAGTTGAAAATTGAACCTAAACCTTCTTGGCACTTTCCTACTTAAAATTTATTTTCGTCTTGTAAATTGGTGGTGTATTGAAAACAATTTTCTTTTTTTGGAACTTATTGGTTTGAGTGTTTTGGTTTTTAAACCACAAAATATTACATTATCATAATTTCAAAATAATACACTTGTATGTCTAATTCAAAATCACTTACTTTAGATGTATTTTGTTTTGTAGTGTTAATATGTACTCAAGGCATAAATGTCAAAACTATATCCAACATTTTGAATATTTTGAGTGTCAAAACTGTCCCTGAACTCCACTTTATATATATATATATTGTTGTGGTTTAACCCAGCTGGCAGCTAAACACCACACAGCTGTTCGCTCACCCTCCCCCCTCCCTCTCTGGGATGGGGGAGAGAAACGGGAAAGTGAAGCCTGTGGGTTGAGATAAAGACAGTTTATTTAAGAGAGAAAATAATAATAATAATAATAATAATAGTAATATGTACAAACAAGTGATGCACAATGCAATTGCTCACCACCCGCTGACCGATGCCCAGCCCAACCCCGAGCAGCCGGCCCCCCCACCCTGGCTAGCCACCCCTATATATTGTTCAGCATGACGTCAGATGGTATGGAATACCCCTTTGGCCAGTTTGGGTCAGCTGTCCTGGGTCTGTCCCCTCCCAGCTCTTGCTGCCCCTCCAGCCTGCCCGCTGGCAGGACAGAGCGAGGAGCTGAAAAGTCCTTGGCTTAGTGTAAGCACTGCTCTGCAGCAATTAAAACACCAGCATGTTATCAGCACTCTTCTCATCCCAATCCAAAACACAGTACTTCACCAGCCATTAGGAGGAAAAACAACTCTGTCCCAACTGAAACCAGGACATATATATATATAAAATTTGGTCTCAAAATTTCGTGTTGTTGTGGTTTTTTTGTGTGTGTGTTTTATTTGTTCTTGTTTGTTTTCTTGATTCTTTCTTTTTCATTGCCTTTTCAGAACATTCCCTCCAGCCTCAATAATGAAATTTTAGAATTTCCTACAAACTGGAAAACCTAGTTCTTTCAAATGTCTCCAGGAACTTTAACAGACACATATGTGGTCTGCTTTTAAAGCTGGGCAATCTGGGCTCTTTTTTCCAGCTTCTTTGCTCATCGTTTTCCATTTTTTGTCACTGGATTCTGGGACATCACTGTATTTATGTCCCAGCCTCCTTCAGCTGGTCAAGCACTGGAACAGGATGCCCAGGACAGTGGTCATGGCACCGAGCCTGCCGGAGTTCAAGAAGCATTTGGACAATGCTCTCAGACATTGGGTCTGATTTTGGAGTGATCCCGTGTGGAGCCAGGAGTTGGACTCGATGAGTGGGTCCCTTCCAACTCGGTGTATTCTGTGATTCTATAAGGACGTTCTACAT
The DNA here is from genome assembly GCA_011075105.1 of Heteronetta atricapilla. Lineage (NCBI taxonomy): Eukaryota > Metazoa > Chordata > Aves > Anseriformes > Anatidae > Heteronetta > Heteronetta atricapilla. The sequence continues at coordinate 90,995,251 of CM021732.1, forward strand.
CCATCTCTGTTGATCCTTATCCATGTTCTTTGTTCCCATCCCACTCATGACATCTTTATTTATTTATTTATTTATTATTTCATTTTTTTTAATTCCTTGCCAGACTCTTCCCCTCTTTATCTTCAAAAGGAGCTCCTTGACTCTCTTGCTTTCAGGTGCAGCATCTTTTTCTTCTGAGGTTGAGCACAATGACATGGAGAGCTCTGAAACAATATCATAACTCGTAATCCAGTTGCCCAAATGCGCCAGATATGCTGCTGTTTACAGCTACACTTGCCAGCAAACATTTTACAGCATCACACCAGATTGTGCTTGCCATAGACAAGAAGTTTGGGAAGTTTTACCTGTTCATAATGACCACATTTAAATGTCTTTTTTAAACAGCTTATTCCTTTTTCAACTATGACAAGATGTACCTCCCTGTAATAATAGTCCTTCCCTATGAAACTTCTTGACCTTGCTTCAGGTAATGAGGAAATGAAAATAGAAATTACTGATGCTTAAAGAAAAAGACTGTCAAGTGTCATTTTGTTTTTCAACTTATGTGAAACAACCTACATTTCTCAAGCATCATTCTTCAAAACACCTGGAACATATGGAAAATAAATTTTAAAAAATACAAAAACAGCCAGAAGCAGGTACTTTATCAGCACAAAAATTTTAAACACATTTAAAAGCTTGACAAAGTTATAATCAACCATGGGGAATTTCAAGGGCAACATTCACCAATTTTAATAATAGGTAGTACTATTCGCTCCCCTGATAATAAAATACAAAGTGAAATAACCCATCAGTCAAACAATCTGTTAGCAACAGAGTTAGCAGATATTAGTCTCCTTCCAGTCAAATCCTTCCTGCCCAACATTAACCCTATGGGCAAGGAAAAACAAAACATAACAAAACAATAAACAGCTAACAACACACTTGGGTATTAAATTAGAGGCTTCTAGCGTCTAAAGTTGCCTTACTCTTATTTGCTCAAATCAAGTGTATGCTTAAATTTCCACTGGTAATACAAACCCTGCTTGAACTTGGGCTGACCTGTACAGAGCCAGATATTTATGTTACAATTTATGAAGTAAATTGAGATAAACCACCCATGAAGATGAAGAAACTAGCTATACCAACACTGTCGATGAGCAGTACATACACCTAAATAACTTGTGTTATGTGACAATGTGGAAAGAGTTCCTAAAGGATGCTTTAAAAAGTGCCAACATTGTAACTCTCCTCGCCAATTATTAAAAAAAAAAAGGAAAATTTGTGGGTTAGGTATATTTTGCATGAGGTTTGCTGAGAATATTCCCTCTCAGCAGAATAACTGTGACTGATAATGACTGAAATCTTATTTCTTTTGTAGCAGCATTTGGCTTTATTTGCATCAATCATGAGAGTTCATTCAGTCTTTTTTTATTAGGTTGGAATGTAATGAATACAGAATGGCTGGCAGAAAACTCAGTCTTCTCTGGAGGAACAAACTGTGTGGGCTGAGTCTCATCAAAGGCATTGTGTTGATCATGGTTATGCCGATAGTGGTTAATATTTGCTCAGGAAAGCTTTTTTTTTTTTTTTTTTTTTTTAGAGGAGTGAATGTCTCCTGACTTTGCTTAACTCTCTATTCATTATCTGGAAAAAAATAAAAAAGGAAAGAAAAAAACCTCATACATATTTACCTATTTTAAAGTTGGCTGAAAGAGGGTTATAATGGGGTTCACTGGGCACAATGAGGCTCCAGATCTCCACTCCTCATGGTAAGCTAATTACAAATCTTGAACAGCTCTTAATGCAGTGCTTGACTGTAGACTAGTGCAGCCACTAGTGCCTGTGCTATTGAGTCCATTGAGCTGTGTGGTTTGGGATGGCAGTGAGTTTCAACAAAGTGGTCCATGCTCTCTGAAGTCAATTTGTGGGTTGCACATGAATCCATGAATGAAGCAGAAGCATCCTCAGCTGCAGGCTCAGCTAATATTAGTTGCATGATCAGACATAACTGCCACAACAATTAGTCAGCATGCTCAATGGAGGGGGAAAGACATCATGAAGCAAGACAAAAGTTGCCAGATGACAACATGTAAGAGAAAATTAACACGCTAATGCATCTAGAATTTGCTACAGATACAGCAGACTATTGGAAGACATGCAGGCAAAAACGTTTTCTTCTCAAAGGAGGTGAAGCTATGGAAAGGCTTAGTGAAATGAATATCTATATATATCTTAATGTAGTTGGGCCAAACAAAGCACATGTGCAGGATCCAGGGCACACACTTCACTCACCAGCCTATAACTTAATAAAAGAGAACAAGCTATGACACAGATGTAGAAACTCTACTTCTTGAAATAATGACTTGTTTGCAATAATTGGTTTCATGGGTGAAATCATAAAGGGAGAAAATTTTGAAATGTTTATAGCAGACTTCAGTCCAGCAATTCTGACATGCTGTTTGGAGAGTCTGTAGACTCTCTAATGTAAAATCAGATTGTAATGGGCCTCAGAGACTTGGAACAGAGATAAAAAAAATATTTTTGAAAAACAGCCTTAAAGATAACAGAATAAGCAACTGAAATTTGTCAGACTGCAGTATGTACTTAGATCAGATTACAAGTTTTGATTTCTCTTTTTTCTCCTCATCAGTGCCACAGTGGACTAGGTTTTAAAACAAAATTAAAACAGAACACAGAAACATGTAGAAGCAAAATAAAGTGAACCTGCAAGAGGCAACAGTGCTTTCCAGATGGTAACTAAGAATGTGAACAGGACAGAGAGAAGTATAGAAGTGAGCAGTAACCTGCATATGGCAGAACTGCACTCTCTGCAATAAATAAATAAATAAATAAATAAATAATAAATCCATGATAGCACAGCCTCACTCATGGTACCTAACGAGAAAAAAAAAAAAAAAAAAGCATACATATGCTAGGAAATAGATTAGTTACTTGTAGGAATTGCTCGAAACTATCCTCATCCACTGCCTGGGATGCTACCTGGATGCCTCAGCATTCATAAGATTTCACAAGTGAGTGTGATACCCAAGCTAAAGTTTTAAAGAGAAAATGTAGGCATAAAGAGATACAATGATGATACATTGCAGAAATTATTCTTGGAGTGGGTGGATGTGAATGGGTTATAAAGGTATGAAACAGTCTTGAAAACACAAAGTTTGGAATTGTTTCAAACATTCTGGGACCAAGTACATAGAAGATACTGAATAATAAATTTTATTTTATAGAAGAACAAGCAGCCAAGAATGTGGCAAACATGGAGATTAAAAAATAAATAAATTAGAAAAGAGTACCTATGGTCTCAGCAAGTAGGCTAACAATGAAAGAAACCTTTCTCAATTTTCAAAAAGGCAGAAATCTTGGTAACAAATAAGAGTGTATAAAATTTATAAAAAAGAAAAGATGTAAAAAGTGTCATTTTGATACTACTCATCTAAATAAAGTAAAAAAAAATGTACTTGGTATCAGGTTGGTTTAGGTCTGTTAGTGCTGGAAGTTGTGTACTGCATCTCAATTCTTATCCCCATTACACAAAACAGCACTGACTATACAACCAAACCTGCTTTCAATGTGTTCAGTGACTTCCCAATTGCAGCAAGATCTGCCTAGAAAATCCCCATCCCAGGAAGTTTTTTTATGGAGGACTTGTCTGTCTGCTGTCTGAACAACCTGCAGGCTCTCAGCTCCACACATGGATTCTCATTTCCACCACACGTGGCTGAGCAAAGTATTTTGGCCCCATAAAGAGGCTCAGTTCCTCATCATACCCTTGCAATCACCCCTCCCTCCTGGGAATTGCACTCAATTCAGACTTTTTAAGGAAAGACAACATTATTGTAACTAAATATAAATTGATAATAGTGTTCTGCATTACAGATGTAACTGGGGTCATGAAACAAAGCTGGCAGGAGCATGATGCAAACAAACGAGGAGATAGAGATTCATGTAGAATGCATCAGAGTCCTTGGGCTCCTTCCCAAAAGATACTATGGATCCCTAAAATTTTACATGGGTACAAGGGGAGGCTGGACAAGTATTTGAAACAAACAAACAAACAAACAAACAAAAACCCTCCTACTGAAAGTTGCCAAGCAGAGAGATCACATCAAGCTCAGGAAATCTTCAGAGCTGCAATAGTTGGATGCTGGGGGAGTACTGAGGGCAAATATCATATGCTTGCCCTGTTCTTTTCCCTGGAAGTCTACTTATGGCCACTGCTGGGGTACGGTACTGGGTTAGCACATTGGTCTGAACCAGCAATTATGCAATTTTTGCATAATTAAAAAAAATAAATTTAATTACAAATAAATTTAAAACTTAATTTTTAAAAATAAAATAAAATTACAAAGTATTCATATTCCAAATCAAAGATATGAGCATTTCCAAACTGAGAGCACAGTGCTTCTTTCACACGTGTCTCCGTAGGACTTCAGTGACACAGTACAGACTACTGACACATCACTCATGCAGATTCTCATGAGGATATCTATCCAAATGTATCTGTATGATAGATATATACATACATGCACACATACATATGTGTATGCATGTATGTATACATTCATCTGTTTTTAGCCTATCCCTTTGGGATCTGAACATCTTGCAGTCTGTTCCTTCCTCCATTTATCGTAAGCATCAATCTCACACTACAGGATGTATTAAATACCAATTGCAGCTTTTTATTCTGCAGGTGAGCTTACTCATTTAGTACTGTTTTGTTTTTAATCGTGGCACATTTTCTGCTTTTATTCCTCAAAATCCCTAGCTTGGATTATTTTTCCTCCAGTTAAGGGATGCTTCACATAAAATCAGACTGCAAACATATCATTTTTAGATGAGCCACCTGGATATTATTATTGTTGTTATAATTTCCCACTTTTGTATCATTGCATTTCTTTCTTTACCAGATGTTTACAAAGTCTCTGTGGATCACATTTCTTATGGTTTCCTGAGAGCCTGAGCACCAAACTTTAGTTTAATTATATCAGTGCTGGTCACTTCTTTTTTTCACTAGCACATTGGAATACAGACAACCCATAGGGATGGCTCTCAGTCTAAGAAGTGATCAGTCTGTCATTGAATCAACAACAGCACATTAGTTTTGAGCACCAAAGAGGGAAGTAAACCTTCTGCTTGATGAAATGCCTGTTGTTTTGCAGCTACTTTTTAGGTTTCATAAAATTCTAATGATGGACCAGATGGTTTCACTGTAATGTACAACAAAACATAAAGAATTCTACCATAAATTATTATTATTATTATTACTAGTTAAGTATCACCCAGTAGCCTGTGCAATGTATAGCTTAGAGTTACTTGCAAGATCCTCACAGCCCTGAGGAAACACCAGTCTGCACAACAAGGAGTCAGAGGTGGCTGGACCATCAGCCAAACTACCCGTATCAGAAACTGCATGAATCCAGAAAACAAGGCACAGGAGTGTCCAGCACTCCAATACAATGAAATTAGGGGATCCAGGACAAAGAGCAAACACCAAATCACGGCTAAATTGGAGCCTGAAGGCACAATGGGCAAAAACTCAGCAATGCCTATCTGGATCAGATTTACGTACACTTAGTTATTACAGAGGAAGCAAGAGAAGGCTTGCTATTGTCAACCCCAAAAAGCTAATGATAAGAACATAAAGTATTAATCTAAGACTCCTCCTGAGGTAGAAACTGCAGAAACCTCCGAATCCCAAACAGACTAGATAGTCCAAAAGCAGTAGTATTGCAACTACTACTTGCTGCAGATTTTAAATAGAACTCAGTACATGTACACTTTGTAATGTAGCATAATAAAGTTTTGCAAATGGTACAAATACTGAATTTTATGAAATTCAGTCTTTGGTTTCACTGCAGTAACTTATTATGAAGTATATAAATGAAGGAGAGATTTAGCTTCTCCTAACTAACTGTGACAGAAGCCTAAGTCAAAGTTTTGCAGTGGAACTGCCAAGACCTTTTCTATATAATGAGATCCCCAAAGAAGACAAAAGACTTTGAAACTCAGAAAGCAATGTTTTATTAGAGCTTGAACCAGAAATAAATAAATAAATAAAAAGCTCAAAATGACCAACTCAAGCAGAATAGAAATAAAAAGGGCTCCTAAACACTTCTTCCTTGGTTACAGGCTTGGTTTCAGTCAAGTCAGTAACTTTCTTAATATGTCACCAACTTGACTAATCTCCTCTGGTCCCTAGCCCTTTCCACCAGTCTCCAAAGTCTGCCTGCCTGCTCCTCCCATCCAATCCTGCAGCCTGAGCTGCCTGCTCCAAGCTCTGTGCTGCAATTCTTCCACATGCCACACTCAGCTGCCTTACGAAGTTTTTCCACCCACGTACACCCAGCTGCTGGATAGACAGGAACCATCTGCTTTACCCTCCGAGGGGCTGCACCTGACCTAGCATTCATAAAGGGACATCCTACAATGGTAAACTAGGATTAGGAAAACAAACAAACAAACGAACAAAAAAGAATTCCTCACTACTATGAAAATCTCAAACAATTTAATAATAAATTGTTTATGGATTTTAGTATAAAGGAAAACTATAACCCTGATACATGCAGTGCTGCCCTAAAATGAATCCTCCAATACAACACTTAGACAAAAAAACACATTGTTACTTTCCACATATATTTTCCAGTAAGGAAACCTTTATAAGAGCTGGTAGAGCAGCAGCAATTAGACTTTACAGCTTCCTGTGAAGCTGATGTAACACAAAGTAAGAAATTTTCTTTAAATGTTAAAACACGGTAAACACATAAATATCTTCACCACCACCATTGCAGGACTGGCACAGAAAGATACCTGAATGAAATGTCTTGAAAGAGCACAGAACAATGAAAAACTGGGAAAGGAGAGGAAAGGAAAGCATTGTAAAGGTTTCAGTATGTGTATCAAGTGGCTATGTGGAAGGGCCAGAAAATGAGGTTGATGGCTGAACACATGCCAACCTGGCAGTCTCTATAGTTCAGCATGAAGTGTGAAGGATGAGAGCTGTACAAAAAAGAAGCATGGAAATTCAAGGGTGTGGGGGATAAAGAAGAAGGGGAAAAAGTTCTTTTTCATGCATGGAATCAGACACAAACAGCTTGCACTTGCTAAGGAGTTACCGGGCTTAAGCTGAAGGCCAGAGCTGACAACACATACCATAAAACAGTCTGTTGGACTCTGCAGGGGATTTTAGAGCCCTGATGTTAATAGGAAGCCTGGGTGCTCTCCCAGTCCATGATGGCCGTGGCCTGAAGAAAGCAGGGAGATGAGCTATGACCTGGTGTACTTCTATTTTTTGCATACACTTCTGCTTCTCTTCAGTTTGGAAAAAGGAAAATGCAACATTATGCAACAGCCAGCGTTATATGAGCTACCAGCATGACTGTCAGGAGTGGGATACTAGTGGGCTTAGATGGCAGAGATCCAAGGGAACAGCTAACGGCCATTTATTTGCCTGTCTTATATGGATTATATCATGAAAAATATGTTCCAACTGAAACAACATCAAACCAATTTATTCCAATCTCAGTAGATACATAAAGTAATCAAATGTTTAAAATCTTAATACCACAATATAAAAGAAATCAGTAGATCCATACACTCAAATTTAAAATCACCGAATTCATGCAACTTGTATTCAATTTGAAACAACCATTTTATTTTTGTAAAAGAAAACTAATCTGACACAGGCAGCATGCTCTAAAAATAGGATCTTTTGCTATATAATGTAAATTACAGTATCCCTACATAGGGTTTGGGTAGGCTAGTAAGATGCAAACATTTGAAGATAAGGTTCTCTATAGCTAGTAAAAATTTGGCTATAATATTGAATTAAACATCCTTTGCACTTGTCTCACTGAGAACATTTCATTTCAACATAATAGTAATGTTCATTAATGACTGAAACCTTATTATTTTTGTTAAAATTGTCTAGTATTTGGCTTTATTTACTTCAGTTGTGGGAGTTCATTCAGTCTTTCTTTTTTATTAGTTTGGGATATAAGGGCTAGCAAAAGCTCTGTCAGCTCTGGAGGAACAAACTGTGTGGGCTGAATCTCATCAAATTCACTGATGTTATGCTGATCATGTTTAATATCTGTTCAGGGATGTGAAAACTTTTTAGCAGGAGTGAAATTATACTGACTCTGCCCAGTACCCATGAAAAGAAGCTAATCTAAGGGCAACACAGGGAATACTATTCACTTGTTAAAAATTCCTATTTTAAACAGATTCTACAGTTGGCTCTAAGCAAAGACACTTTTTCCAGATTAATAACCCTCTCCTTTCTCAGAATCCCAAGCAGATTTACATAGAGCCCTAAAGTCAGTTCATAAAATGTGTTTAAACTGATGGAAGAGAATTTTATGATAGGAAAAAAAAGCTTCACTTTTTGAAACTATACAAAAATGTACTCAATATTTCTCTTATACAAAGGAGCCCAGACCTATGGACGTGTTTATTATTTACTACCTCCTTTCTGTTAAAATGTATTTTTTAGTGCAGGCCTCCCTTAGTCTCAAATTATTCAATTTCATACCAACGTGGGGAGAGAGATGCCTCTTTAAAGAAAATAAATCAAGAGGCTAGAAGAGCACCATCTACCAATTTATTTGCAGCTCTGACTTTCCAAAAGATATAAAATCAAAATGAGTTTGAGACTTGCATGTGCAGGTTCCTGAAGAAGTGAGAGAGTCTTTAAACACTCTTTCTCATTTCCAGGTGCTCACGGAGTTTCTCTGCCATTCCTCTGCCTGATCTCCTCCCTCTGAGATCTCAAGCTACCAGTCTCTCTCCTTGCCTATCTTTGCACCTCTCTGGCACACGAGTATCTCCCCTGCTGCTCTGCCACCACACTTGCATCTGTCAAGGATCTTTCCTGTTTCCAGGCATCCATTCAGGTGCAGCAAAGCCCTCCCTTTTATATCTTCAGTGGCCTGGCTGCCCTGGCAAATGCTTGGGAGTAGAGGGCTGGACAGCTGGACAGCTATGAGACTTCCCAACTCCTACCCAGCCTCTCTCCTTCCCTGAGATCCAGTGACAAAATGCCTCCTAGCTGCTCTGGAAGGAAAACCCGACAGTCAGTGAGGGACTAGGCAGCAAAAGATATGATTTCCAAGATCCCAAATGCTCCTTGTGAGGCACAAGTAACTTTTTGGGTTAGATATGTACTGTAGCTAGAAGTTCTGGGTCTGCTTAGATAATGCATTTCACAGAATCCCAAGTGATTCGTTTTCTGAGGAAAATCTACTGAAATATTCTGTGTCACATCCCTCCTATCCTTTAATCTATAGGAAGTGTCTTGAAAACTTATTTGGAGGTTATTTGAATTTGAAAGAGGAAATAAATCCACCCAAATCATCCCAACAGCAGCTGACTTCACTAATCAAGAAAGATTTTTTACATAGCCAAGGATCTTTCATCAAAGACACCATGAAACCATCAGCAGAGTCAACTTAGGACTTTGCAGGATATTATAAAACATCCTTCATTCAAGTCCTGTCCAAAATTAGTTATTAAACTAAGACTCAGAAAATGAGTGTGAGACATGGCTCAAAGCTTGTGTGAATGTAAGGGACTGTGGTCTGGCATAGGGCTTTAATAATTTCAGCACCCATATTCTACATTGATGTCCCCCCTGGCCAACCCTGGAGGACCTGCTTCCTTCAGCCACTTTCAGCCTTGCTCACCCACTGGTACATGGCACATGGCACAATCACTCTTGTGGGTACTGTGAGGTGGTACATTCATTCCCGACATTATTTTCATACCCATAATACTTGGTTTACAAACCAAGGGGCTGCATTTTGACCTCAACCAATATTTTCCAATCATTTTTTTTTGCATTTGGAATTTTGGTATATTACAGTCCTTGCTACCTTAATTCCTAGAGTAAAATCTCAGAGACATCTCACTGAGTGGGAGGATTATAGTTCGATCTCCCACTGAAATTCAGAGCTTTGTTTGATCACTCATTCTGGACGTGTGGGTACAAGCTGGTATCCTGCTTTCTATTCTATTGTTGAATTTCAATCAAATTTGAAAAGGATTCTGTGAGTTTCATGAAAACAGGCAGCAAGCTAATGGACCATTATTTCCCCTCTGAGAAAAAAAATAATAATAATAGGATGACCAGTTCTTATGTAATCAGAGACTCAAGTAGCTGAGGGAGAGAAAAAAGGTGAGAGAGAGTTGTTGGAAACAATGCTTTTTGCTCCCTCTGTTCAAGAAACTACTTGTTCTGTTGTTTCGTTCTGTCCTTGAATGTCCAGGACCCACATGATTCCTGCCACACCAGCCATTACATGTTTTATAGAGAACACAGTTTGTTTTGGTTTGCAAAACATTGCTTTTATTTTTATATTTTTTATTTTATTTTTTTGGATAATTGGAGAAAAATCCATGAAGAAAGCAATACATCAGAGAAGGAGGGCCTGTTACTGCTGATGAACTGAAATGATGGGATTTTGCTGAAGTTGTCCTGGAGATACCTTATAGGTGAATTATTGCCATTGCTCTGCATTATTCTGTTCTCATTTATTGGCTGAGTAAATAATGTGACAGGCAATTAACCGTTTGGTTTCATGCTCAGTTTGTACTGACCAAAGGGCTTCCAGCAAACACTGAGATGCTCAGAAACCTAGCTGTGAGGCAAATACCAATTGTGTTTGACAAAAAAAGAAAAACCTTGATTAATAGAACAAATGTGGATCCTTTCCACTTATGGTTTAGGGTAATCCTTTGTGTCCTTGAATTAGGAAGGCCAATGTCATGCCAGCTGTATTGGCATGCTTGAAAATTCAGCATTTAGCATAGAATAATGATGAAACTTGGCTCTATAGGGGAAAATCTGACTGAATTCCAAAGATGAAAATATACCCCCCCAAAATAGAAATAATGTTAGTAATTAACTAAGAAAGAGTGAGATTCAATGACTTAATAGTACCATTCAAAGAGTTTTAAGCTGTTTATAATTAAGAAAAAGTTTAGAAGAACAGAATATGAAGTCTCCTGTTATGAATGGAGGTAGTTTGCTAGGGGTGTTTTGGCAGTGAAGTAATTCCCAAAATAGAGTACTGGATTCACTCCCAGCTAAAAGGAGCAAAACTTGCAGATGTTGCTTATGCAGAAAAAAAAAAAAAAAAAAAAAAAAAAGCACAACATATATATATGTGACCAGATGCGGCAATTCTAAGAATTGCATCTAGTACAGAACATGTGGCTGTTTTAGCATCACACCAAGAAATGATACTGAGTGCTTATGAACTATATCTTTCAGAAGGCCCTGATTCAGCAAACAATTTAAATTCATGCTTAACTTAAATATGTAAGTAGTCCCAGTGGGATTACTTGTATGCAGAGGCACATGCTTGCTGAATCAAATCATAAAACCCCTAACAACCCAATCTGACTATGAGTCAACTAGCTAACAAGATCCCCCCTCCCCCCCCCCTTTTTTTTTTTCCTGGAGATACAAGCTCCTCTTTTATCTTTCTGTACTCTATTTGATGCACTCTATATCCTTCAGATTTATTTGTTCTCTTGGGTTTTGGTTTGCCTGCTATTGTTATTGTTCATCAAATATTTCATATACAAGTGCTTTCCAAAACAAGACAATCAATCCCAAGCAACACATTTGCAGTAATTTATAATTAACAGAGTATTTTTTTGTCATGCAATGGTGGTGGGATTTACACATTTATTTTCTGCATGTGTTTATGCTGATAAGCTAGAAAAGTAAATAAAATTTCATGCAAAAACCTAAAGAGAGCAATAGATAACTGTTATTTGTTCCTATCGCTACAAAGGAGAACTGACTGGTAGACAGATTTAGAAAAGTCATTGTCTTCCCACCCCACTGCTGGTCCTGCTTTCTTGCTCCTCTGGACTCTCCTGACTTCCCAGGTCTCCCCTTCTCTCTTGTGCCAGCTCTGATACAACTCAGTCTTTCCCACAAACCAATTTGACATGCTAACACAGCAGAGGGAGTGTCCTTGGCTATCACCAGAGCCAGCTCAAGACAAGTGGGATCACCACCACAAGCAGGGTGGGTGATGGGAGGGGGCAGTGGGAAATCCCGAACTGGACAGCATGCAGCTCTTCAACCGATCCACAAAACTGTACAGTTAGGATGATGCAGAAGATTTGCCGAAGAATTGGAAAGAGCACCACTGGCAGTATTCTCTTTTGCTGGAGAAAATTGCTATTTGTGGTCAAGAGATCAAATCGTGCCATGTCTCCTAGGGAAGAGCACCAGAGACACCACTTCCGTGTGTTCTGTGAACAATAGAGCAGACAGCAGCTCTGGAGGGAAAAACATCACAGCGGGTTGGCTATAGTTTATATGCAAAAAGGGGTTTAATTCTTGAAATTATTGGTAGCGAGTTATTTACCTAAATTTATCTAATGCTTTACCTACAGGACTTTATAAGAACATTACAATGATTAGCTGATATTTGTGAAGTGCTTTATGGATGAAAGTACTAAGTGTCCAGGACAGAGGCTACTGACACCAATTGCTTTCTGGCATTCTGCATTAAATATGCAGGGGAAGCAATGAATTTAAACAGGCTACTAAACCCCATTTGATTAGAAAAGAAGTCTCTTGTGGAAATGCTCGAAGGCAAAGCTCTTCACAGGGAAAGAGGACAATCCATTCCCTTGCTCCAGTGCAGAAGGACACAGTAGTCCCTGCCATCTAAATAACATTGCTTTAAATTTTCTAGGTGTGAGAGAAAACTCATTTACCAGACACAGCAGTGCTGTGAAATCCTTCCCTTGAGAACTAAAAAGCAGCAGATTGCAGTTAAGAATTTTGTGATGCATTCTGAAGGACAGCTCTTTCAGAGCTGAGCATAGGGGCCATTAGGCCATATGCCCTGGGAGCAGGTCACCCAATTAATCTCCATTTAGGAGAGCAGAATAATTGGCCTCTGAAGTAAAAGGTGGTCATTCAGATAAAACCTAGATGTTGTAAACTTTGAGATTTACCTATGCCTAGTTATTAACCTTCATCAAATTTAATTAAGCCCTGTGGGTAAAGCACAAGTGCTGAGAGATTTTATACCCATGTCATATTTTCTAAAGGGAGACTAAATAGAATTTCATCTACCCCTTTTGCTTTGCTGAGTGCGAATTCTGTCAGCTGGAGTTTTCCTGTATGTGATAGAGAACATCTGAGAGCACCATATCTGGAGTAACCCACATTGCTGTGATTCACACAGCACATTAACCATCAACAGTTACTTCAGGAACCATAGTTATTGATACCATGTAAATCTGTTTACATTATTTTTTTCTAATTCCTCCATCAGCACTAAATATATGACCAAGTGTGAGAAGCTGCCTACTTTAGAAAGAGGATGCATAGCTCTGAGTACTTTGTTCCGTGTCTCATAAAGCAGAGTATATTGTATATACTGTACATCTGTATATTGAAAGTTTATTTGGATAGTTACTATCAAGACATTGATGGATACTGATGGTATGTTAGAGACATCTATGACCTAAACCTCAATAACACTATACTTCACATTCAACTTGATTATTGCATTGGATGCAAAAGATGTCTAAAAAAATGACCTGGCCATTTAAGACTCACAGTTAAGTCAGACTTAGCTGATGTGAGAGGATCATCTTATCATCTTACAAACTTCATCTTGGGAAGATGCGTTCCGAGAAAGGGCTATAAGGGCTGTAGCTTGCTTGTTAACAAACAAACAAACAAACAAAGGAAGGTTTTTTAAAAGTCAGTTGATTGATTTGATGGGTATTGTACCATGCAACTGTGGAGACTGTAAAATGACAAGGTATGTGATTTTTTGTTGTTGTTGTTGTTGCAGTTCCTGCCCATATTTCTCCAGTCCCTGGGGGTTTTGTTGCACTTCAGTGGTTCATTTGCAACCCCCCTGTTTGCAAATGGCATGAATGCAGTATTAAAATCTACAATAGTGTTTTTCAAATTGTAGTCTTTTTTTGTCCATAGGGATTTGATTGTCTCCATGATAATGCTGGCAAGAATGTTTTAAAGCATGGAACGAGAACTGCCAATGCTGAGACTGCTGCCTGAAAAATAGCCATCTTCAAACCCAGTGCTCAGAAGCATCACCAGAAATACAAGAAGGAAGAAAATAAGATGCTGCAGAAATAGCTAATGCATAGGACTTGTTACCCTCACCAAGAGACTGGAAAAAGATCTACTACTACCATGGCCTAAGGCAGCATGGAATGAGATCTACTGTTTCTTGATATGCCTGTGGTGTCTGGGAATGATGATTTTGAGGGAGGGTAACCAGATCTCTGTCCACAGCTCACCTTGTCCCATCCTTTGATGCATATTATCTGCCCTACCTTATGCAGGTATCCTACTGTCACCTCCTGCAAGGTGCTGCATGTGTTCCCTGAACAACTGCAGTGTCCACAAGCGTTGCAAAGGGGGTTGGTGCAGACGAAGGGAAGAAAAGGGGTTGTTGGGCTTTTTGCCTGATGAAGGACCTTCACAAACTCCAACAGGTGCATAGATCAGTGCAAATAAAGGCAGCTTTTTCAGCAGGAGCACTAACAAAAGGCAGAGCCATACACAGGGTAAATGGGTGAAAGCCCTGAAACCTCTCATCGAGATGGGAAGAAAACCACAGTTGAAAATGTCAATCTCCCAGAGCCTCCTTCCCCTGAGGTTCAGTGTACCCTTGGTTATTGCATGCCAAACAAAGCATGGGACTTTGTTCACTGAGTGGGACACTCAAAATATTTCCAGGAGCACTGTCATCATTATCGTCTTCACCCACAGGTTCAGAGATGACTCAGTGCATCTGAGGGTGCCACTTTTGGAAACCAAGCTGAGTGTGCTGCTTGTGCCAGCAATGGGGCTGAAGTCTGGCTTGCTGAATTGGCATAGCCTCAGCCTCATTGGTCACACACTAACTAGTTCTAGGTGTTGGGGTTATTTGACTTTACCTGAAGAGAAAGGGGGGTTGTATACGTATTATGGTTCAGTTGATAATGTCATTAAAAGTTAACTTAACCAGATCTGCTTGTGAATCAACAGTAAGAAATTGTCTGGTTATATAATTCATATTATGTGAATGCATCATGGTTCTGTATTTGAATGTTCTTGTCCATTATTTTCACAGGCCAAACTGTAAAATCTCTGCAACAGCTTCAAACTTCATTAATGAACATAAGGCTATATCTTTTTCTTTGAAAGCAGTGCTGTTTCCATTGCCAAGATAGTATATTCCTGAAGAGGGGAAAATTATTCTCCATTAAGCTTTCTTGACCTAGGTCCTGTTTTACACTGGGAAATATATCTGTTATTTCTAATAATTGTTAATGACCATACTTATAAATATCTATAACTCAAGACCACTTTCAAATAAGAATACCTTTTTTTTTCCTGATTGTATCTGAAATGGTAGTGCTGTGATAAAGGTAGGAAAAAGCAGCATGAACTGCTGCAATGGAACAGCAGAAGAAAATAAATAATGCCTAGCCAAGGTTTGCTAATAGCAGATTGGGTGGCATGGTGAGTTCCAAGTGTTTAAAAATAACAGTATGACATTAGTGTATCAATGCTGTAAAATCAAAGGACCGCTGTCCTGGATGGTAGGTCAGGAGTCTGGCATACAGTACTATTTTAAGTGGCAGTAAAATCTGTATAGTGACAGCATAATCAAGCAAATGCTACTAGCAAAATTGTTGCTCTGCTATACCAGTGACGGAAGAAAAAAAAATTAGTTGCAAGGCTGGTTCTGCATTGCAAGTTAAATCTGTCATACTTTCCATATGTTTACTCTGGTACAAACAAACAAACGAACAAAAAAAACCTACATGTAAATAATGCTCACAGGTGACGTAGACATGACTAAGGGTACACAAGTTTTGGGGTAAAATCCATTAGTCTGAGCAAGAATGCATGCCTGGGTGCATCCTATTAGCACTTAGATTTGGGGGCAAAGTGAGGTGAATATGGAATTTGTCTGCCATATTAATTATTCTATATTTGTCACTGCATTTATGAACTCCATGTTAATACCAGTGAAATTACAAAGCTTGTAAAAGTAGTAGCCTCATCTATCCAGCATATAAAAAATGTGAATTATAAGTCTGTGCAGCATTGTATTAGGTTTTCTTACCTATATATCCAATCACTTTAGATTTTTCAAAGCAAGGTAGAAAACCCATTACATCTTCAAAAGTCTTATCCTAACTTTAAAAGTAGTATTTCCTTGGTTTCCAGTAAAATAAACAAATTTCTCTCATTAAGAGACTACAGGATCAGAATTTTGTGAACAGTGTGAATTTTCTGTTGAAGTTTTGCCATTAGTTAAATATAGAAATGGCAGAGCAATTCTCAAAGTAGATCATTTTAAGTCTTCTAAGAGGATTAAAATATCTGATTCAGAGACACAGACATTAGATGGATGACTTTTCAGAGCGAAGCAAAGCTTAACGCTGCTCTGATGTTTATCCTGAAACTCCTATACTTATTAAAGTGTACTTTGAAGGTGTGTTGCCAGTGTGTTGACTGTGTATTTCACTACCAAATGTGATTGCCCATGCTTAAAGTGACTTTTACTTTATTCCGTAGGACATATGAAGCTATAAATAAGGAATGAGATTTTTAAGCTGTGCTCCCCATTGGCTTAAGTTTATTTTTGAAAGCCTTGCTGATGCTCTATTTCAGGTTGAGACTGGGAGAATAACTGGACTTTTTCACTTTCTTGACCCAAATCCTAATGCCAAAGGGAAAGATGCTGCTGTTCATATTGCATTGCTACCCAGAGTTCAGACCTGACCCTCGTGCCCAGAACATTGCAAAACATCACTTACCTATAGGTTCTATTATCTTGATAAGAAGATACTTCTGTCATTTACATATTTTCCCCACTGGGGATGACCATCATTTTGCCCAAACATTTTGTCGATGATATGTCAGTTACCAAAAAAGAGGTCAAGAACCTTGAACTACTCCTAATTGGTAGCAAACTAAATCAGCTGTTGAACTTCCACTGCTATTTCCACTTCAGTAATGAACTGCAGCAGTGTCCTCCTGATCTGCATAGTATGTCCTTTTGTAGAAAGAAAAATAACCATAGAAAAATAGGTTCATGTGGTTAAAAGTGTTAGAGAATTTTTGCTGAGACACAGCCCAGGAATGTCAGCAAACTTGTGTCTGCCACTTTTTTTTCAATTTTTGCATAAATTGAAAGGAGAGTGAAACTTAAGTATATGAGATCAGAATCCACATCCTTTGTCATCTTTGAGTCAGCACTAAACTAGATGCTGATCCAAAATGCAGCAAAGCCTCAATGCTCTTAACAGGCACCTTGCTAAACTCCCATTGATTTAAACTAGATGTTTTTAGGCTCTGGCCTGGAGTATAACTTAAATTCAGATCTTGGTAAAATTCACAATCACAAGGAATAAATGAGAGGTCACTCTTATTGAATTCACTGGGCAGGAGTTATTACCATCTTGGAAGTGAGAGCTGGAAGGAAGACCTCATGCTCTGCTCAGACACGTAACACATGGACTCCTGTGGAGATGTGGCAACATGGTTCCAGTTGGAACTGGAAAGTACTTCATGGTGCTGCCCTACACTGGTACCATTTGACTCATTCTGGACCTGCATTTCTTGTTACTGCATACCCTTTTGTCTTGGAGAATCACAGCCTTTTAAAGAATGTAGGGGTCTTTAGCAGAAGATGCCTAATCCAGTAGCGGTTCCTCCTATAATTTTCTCAAAAGCATTCAGTCTAACAAGAAATAAATAGACATGTAGTGTAAGGTGAATTCACCAAGCTGTGCTACAACTGCATTTATATTCATTTATTCTTTCATTCAGCTCTTGAAGCAGCTAAGTTACTTACACTACCCTCAGTAATTTAGTTTATAAACATAAAAGCAGCCAAAATGTACTAGCTGTATAGAAGACAGGGTGTGTTCTCTTAAAAGGTCTCATATTTTAAAATCTTTGGAGGCTGTTTTATGCTTATGACTGAAAAGCTATTTTCAAGCCCCAAACAGCAGAAAATACCTTTTTGCATTCCTTACTTAGAGGGCATACATGAAAATTCAATATTTTTGTTTGTTTGATGGTGGTTTCATTTGGCAAAGTGAAACCTGCATGTTGTAAAGGCTTTCATATCCTAGAGGCATATCTTGTGGCAAATTATTAGGATCCAGCCCTATGCAGATGATTTTGGGTTCTAAAATGTGAACATCTGTGAGCCTGTCTGCCACTCCTTGCTGAATCTCTTTTCAGGACTTTTCAAGAGGAGGTTCACTGAAGTAGGAAGGTGAGGGTCCCTACACATCTGTGACTAACTGCCTGAATTACTACTGCTTCCTCCACCCAGTCCTGGCACCATATGTTGGAGGGACAATGAAACTGCTAAAAACTGCTAAAAAACAGACTCTTGTAGCCATGCTGAGAATCTGTCCCAGCATATCTGGATCTGCAGAGTGAATGCATGTGAACCTCTCTGCAATTTGTATACGAAAACTTGTTGCTAAAGCTAAGTTTCTATGAGAATATTAATCTCATGGTCTCTAGCTTTTTATGGTTTGTGGCATACATTAACCAGTCTGCTCACGAGTATAAAATATTGAGAGCAACTCTGTTATTGAATGCTCAGTATGGTTTTGTCTGAACAGTGCCACTGCACTGAACACACAGATGCATAGAGTATTTTATTTAACACATCCATGTTTATTCCCATAAATAATCCTATCCATCTCTTCTAAATTTGTGATCTGTCACATGTCCCAAGATTTCCCAGGTTATTAAGATTGCCTATTTTTGTCAGATATAAGAAGTTAGGCTCAAGTTAGTTAATGTACAAATATAGATCAATATTGAAAGCAAGAAAAGAAGAACACATTCACACACATTCATTTCACCACCCTCAAATGATCTCTTTTGTACTGAAATTTATATTTTGAATACAAGTCTGGTGTTCAAATTTACTCTTTTCTTGGAAAAACTGAATAATTTTGAGAAAAATAGCACAACTCATCAATGGTTAAACACATTTCCATATCATACATGATTACAAAGAGCTGCAATGATAAGGGTATTCCCGTGACATGAGTAGCTATTCCATCTCATAGTCTTCAATAACCATTCATTTGACAGGGGGACACTCACAAGGCTTAATTTTCCCAAACCCATCCCATCTCTGCATAGAGTAAGAACGGTGATTAATTTTTCAAAAGGCTTTGTTAAAGCCTTCACTGTTGCAAAATTATGCAGTAGAAATGGTAACGCAAAATGATCATTGCTCTTGTCTTTTTAAAGCTTTCTTTCCTGAAGTATTGGATTTCACCAATGGATGTGTCTAAATACCAAGTAGAAATTAGCACCCGTTGAGTTTAATATGAGATTTTTGTGAACCAAGGAAATAAATATTGCCAGAATTGAAGATTTTGCCAATAGTGACCTTGTGAGAATATTGTTTTTCTTTTTTGTTGTTGTTCTTGTTCTTGTTTTTGTTTTGTTTTAAATAGCTTTTATTATTCTTTCTGCAACATTGAATAGCTAGGAGTCTGTGCAACAGAACAACAAATTGTACCACAGAAGAAGGCACAGCACCCCTTCCAGAGAGCTGTGACCAGATGTCCCAGGCCACACCTGAGGACTGACCTGGTGTGATGCTATTTAGCCGTGAATTTTAATGCACATCAGGAAATAACAATCACAGCTGTAGCAAACCACCGAGCACCAGACCCACAGACAGAGAGTAGAAGACAATTCCCCAGATGTCCTTCCCATCTAATTTTCTGTGCCTTTGGCACTGTCTGCAGTTACTTACTATGAATCTCATGACCTAAATGCACAGGAGGTACCTTTTTTTTCTTAATCATCTGTTTGTAGAAAGAAAGCATGGTTTAAAACAGCACAACCCAGTGCCAGGAATAAAAAATACTAGGGACAAATATTGCTTCTTGGTGATGTTAATGACAAAACTTCTGTGTCTTGATTTTAAACCACTGAATACCATAGCTATAAAAAGACAAAATAAGGAGAGGAAAGAACTCAAGTAATTCTGTATCACAAAGCATCACCTGGAAATATGGATTTAATACACAGGCATTAATACTCAGGGCAGGGCAGGAAGAGCAACTTTTAAAAAGATTACTGAAGTTTGCATTCAGCTTTCAGCCTGTTTACCTTCCAGGTGAAAGAAGCTTGATTGATCCTAGCTGGTTACCACAAGTCATAGCAATGGAAATATGTGGTAGGAAGTAAAGAGCAAATCTAAGTTGCTTGGGGGGTTACATTCAGCTTGCTAACCCACAGAGCAATCCCTCCCCAAACATTGTTCCTGACATTATCTGCATCCCCTGAAGCAGAGCTCAGGTGTGCACGCCTACTTGCCACAAAATATCACCTTTATTTCCTACACCTATTCTTGAGATGAAGCATGAAAGATAAATTCCAAAAGAAAAGAAAAAAAGTCAGATATCTCTGTGGGTGTCTTAGCCCCCTCCCCTCCCCCTGTATTTAGAATAGTTTGCAGCCCTATTGTATAACCTGTCCTATCCCTGTTTGAGGCCTTGTTTACGGTGGTCCTGCTCAAGCCTTATTTGATAAATATGTATCTGCAGGACTGTCCTGGAATTATGCTTGTGCCACTCTTAGGACATCACTTGTACCCACAGACACCTTATCTTCCGTAATGATCTATATTAATAAACATCTTCCCACATGCCCTGCAGTGTCCTGCTTATCCTTTAGAACCATGTCTACAACAGTACTTCACTCCTTTCTGTGCTAAGCCTTGTGATAGACGTCTGTTGTAGGTCTTTCTTTAGAGTGCATAAAGGAAACAGTGTTTTCGATATGTCTTTCGATACTATGAGTTTTATTTTGCTTTCATCAAAGACTGACAAAGCATCATGACAAGACTGCATGAGAATGCATGTCCAGGAGAAACAACAGTGTATGGTGTGCCCCCTGGAATAAATAGTATCCAAATAGTGTCTCTCTCCAAAATGAAGATAAATTTGAAGAAAAGGGGTAACAGATACAGCCTTTTTCCTGTTAAATAAGAACATCCTTTAAAATAGGAGCTTTTCTTTAAGCACAGAAAGGCAATATGGATACCTATAACAACGAAATACTCCCATTCTACTCCAAGTAACCCTTTAGAAAAATTAAAACTCTCTCATATAAGTATGTGAAGATTACTAAAATGGTAGGCAACTATGCAAGGACAGAAGAAGAATCAAAATAAAATTATTTTTAAATACATCCTTTATGCAAGATGTCAAGTCCTTGTAAGATTATAAAAGGGATTACATAACTTCAAAGGAAAATTAATGCATAAATTTGATTCCTAATCTCAGAACCTGGTCTGCCAGTACAAATGTTATAGTTTTCTTTAGATCTCAGAAATATTAATTTCTTTTTGCCTGCTACCAGCACATATTTGTGCTGGTGAGGGACAAGTGCCCATCAAGTAATTTGTCAGTTTTTATCTGGATAAATCCTCAGTGTTTCTTTACAAGACAGAAAATATAAGAAAGGTAGATGCTGACATATGATAAGCTATCATCATTTTGCTGGAGATATTCACTAATTCTCCTGTGGCTATTTATAGTCATGCTAGAATTTAGGAAGATTTACAAACCTGGTGATATTGTTTACCCAGTGAGGAAAAAAAAAAAACAAAAACAAAATAAAACAAAAACCTCCTCATGTGCCTCAAGTGTTTTTAAAGCAGTGAATAAAAATGCAGTAAGAGCTGAGAGTTCAGATTTTTTTTTTTTTTCTAGCATCTTTTTATACTTCTGATTATCTATTCTTTATATTTTAATCTCAGTCATTTTATGTTGCAGTAGGTTTGTGTTTTCTGAACATAATCCCAAATTTATTTGCAGGTAACTTTATTCTTTCCCAGACTTCATCCATTTTGTATCATCTATAGAACGTTACTGTTGGAATAAAAACAAACACTTTTTAAATTAATTTTGTTTTAGGGGCCCCAAAATAAGGATATGGCGTAGTGCTAAGGAAATCTAAACAATAAATAAAGAAAATTAAAGCTAGAGCATTTAACTAGTGTTTTTGTTTCTGAAAACAAAATAGGACCAAAATGCCCATCGTTTTTAGGTTTGAAGGTGTTTTGGTGTTTTGAAGGTCTTGGTGTTTTTAATAAAATTACAATTGAATTATAACCAAACTGTTTCTTACTACAGTTCTTTAATTAGATCAAAATTAATTGAGTTATTTTTGTTATATCAGATTTTTCCCAGTACACAGTACTTAGAAATTTTTCACAGCATCCAGAATAAGTAATTAGTATGCCACTACAAGGTTTCTAGTATGAGTTTCTAATGTGAGGTTTTTTTTTTTTTTTTTTTTTTTTTTTTTTTTTTTTTTTGTAGAAACCAGCAACCAGTAACCATATAGATCTTTTTAACTATGACCATTTTAGTATTTTAGTGACAGTAGCTATGTTCACCAGTTGGGATGGGATCACAAGAAGTCTCAGCCAGATCTCTGCAATGAAGTGTGTTAATAAATTGTCTTAGACATAGACCTGTAGTACAGCATTAAGCAACATGAAGTTTCACAGATATTTTGTGCCAAGAGAGGAATAGCAGGACACAAGACTTGCTGGTGCCTCTCCAGGTTCTGAGGAGAACTGTCCTTTTTTGATCACTGTTATATCTCTGCCTTGCTCTCTGCTTCTTTCTCACCTCCAGTTCCTTTATTGCAGCCCTCTTCTTCCTTCAGTTTATATATCCATGTCCTCATTGCATTCAATCAGTCTCCTCAACCTCATCTCAGTCTTTCTCCAGACTGCCTGGTTCTGACCCTCCAGCTTATCCTCTTCCTCACTCCCCCTCCAAGCCATTTCTCTTTAGTTACATCTGTCTATGCACCTGCTTCTATTATTTAGCCTCACCTGCACCTCACTGCAATATCTTTTTCGGGCTCCATGAGAAGTCCCAGCCCTCACATAATTTAACTCAATGCCCAATTCTAGACTAGTTGTCCCTCAGGATTTCATGGCTCATTTTTTAGCACAGGAACACACAGATGGGATACAATAGATGAAATCCAGACCAAACAAACAAACAAACAAACAAAAAAGTTGGAAATCTGTTTCAGACCTTCTTTAACTTCCAGACTAAACTTAACCAGATTCAGCTTATACCTGTTTACTTTTCACCAATGTTGTCCGTACTCCGTGTTAACTCATTTTCTCTAGACATGAAGCATATCATCTCTTTGATTTTCACTAAACTGAATAAACTATGATCTTATAATCTTCCTCTGTGAAATTTTCCATTGCCCCGCTCATTTTAATCCTCTTCCTCAACACCTGTTCAAGTCTGGATTCATTTTCATTAAACAACCATCCAGAATAGAACAAAATACAGCAGACAGGCTCTTACACATTAGCACTAATACTTTTCTTTCTGTACTGGAAATGCTACCTCTCAAGATTTTGAACATATTTTTTGAGGCTACATCAGATTAATCTCTCATATATTCCCACAACAGACTAATACTTCCAGTTTCTTTGTCCTCATCAATAGTTAAGAGTTGCTAATTTCCAAATATATTGATGCAATTTGTGTTATTTATCCCTAATTCCACTTCCAGCTACTGCACTAAATCCTATTTGTACTACTCTAGTTGTCAGTGATATTCTGAAATGTATACTGAGTGATATTCTCACTCTTCTTGAATATTTTCAGTACCTCAAAACTGCTTGTTATCAGCACATTTAGCATGCTGCCGTTCTTGGTGTCAAGGTCTTTAATAAAAATATTTAATGAGTTCTGTCTCAAGGCTGATCTTTGAGGAGCAATCACTGTACAGCCAGTTAGATGCTCTTTCAGCACTATCTGGAGCTGCTCTCGTATTTTCCTTACTCATCTTTTAATTCTTCTATAAATACTGCATCTCATACAGTTTAACTAATAATTTCCTATGTGACATCAGGCTGAAGACAAGACAGACAAAGAAAATGCAGTATCTAATCTGTAAATTCAATTTCCTAACAAATAAATTTGTGAGGTCTGTATTCTGTGAGGTACTGTGCAAGGTGGAGCTTGCACACCAGCTGCTCAAGCAACTTAAAAAACTCAAGCCACCTTCATGCATAGCTAGCAAAACGATATCACACACCCTTGGACTCCTTTAAAACCATTTCTGGCACATATATTGTCAAAATAATGGAGGAATCTTTGCCACTATGAGCAAGTACGGCAGACTCTGACATTAAGTGGTTCACTGGCAGATTTTTTCCCCACAAATTTCAGAGATAATTTCATCCATATTTGTTCACACTTTAAAAGAAAAATTAAAGCTTTAGCGTTGAAGATGGATGAACTATTCATAGCAAATAATATAGCCATCAAACATAGACTTTTAGTCACTTGATGTATTATCAATGAATAGCCTGATTTTTATGAATGTGCTCATTAGTTGTAATTGTTTAACAAATGATTTATCTGAAAAAGTTTCATCCCTGAGTTGTCTCTTATCTACTTGCTGTATTTGATTATTCACTAGATGTGGCACATGATTACTTTACTCCCTCATAGCATAAGTAAAATATTATCAGTATCAGTGAACACTTTCAGCATGAACGCTCATTTGTGAATGCACGTTATATGACTTGTCATTAGAAGCATTCATTATCCCACCATGAAGAGTAGTCTGACTCTTTTTTAAAATAAATATAATTTATTGTGGCATCTATTCATTAGAAAGGTTACTTTATAAAGGCAACTAAGAAATTACCTGTAAATGTTAATTCATCCCTTGTTGCAAATATTTTTCCTTTTAAATACATATTTTAAATGCTGCTATGAATATAACAATAAGCTTTTTAACTCCTGCATGGCTGAATACACCCCTTAACATGGGTTATCTTCAGAGAATCACCACGTCTACGCTGAAAACCAGAAGTCTGATAAAAATGTGTTCATATGCTATTTCTTCCCAGAAGAATTTACACTGTAGGAGACTGAGAAGAGTGGTGCCCAGAGGATAAAGAGGAAAAAACAAAACCAAAACAAACATAACAAAGCAAAACAAACAAACAAACAAAAAAGAGAAAACAGAGACATGGAGAAATCACAGACATTCACAGGAGAAGGTCCCCAGGGAATACAAGAATGACATAAAGAAAACAAGGATTGGTGCTGTGGAACAGTTAAAAAAACTTCACAACAAAGAAAAGGTTGTAACAATTAATGACCAAAGATAGAAGGACACTTAAGGTGGAAACTCTGTTTGTAAATCAGACAAATTAAAGGAAACTTCAGATCCATGTAGAAGGCTGGCATTAATTTGTTTGTTTATGCTGGAAAATATTACACATTTTTTTGGAATTATTATTCCCATTATCCAGAAATAGCACTCTGAGAGCTACTTCAGTGCTATTTCAACTTCTTCTCACATATAAAATAAATATCTGATAAATGCAGCATACCAAGAGAGGTAGTGACAAATAATGGACCGCAACGTGATTTGTTAAGTGCGTTTATGATGTTTCACTAAAAGATATGGTTTTAAATGCTTCATTGTCTGGGCTATCCATATCGAGCTGCTTTTATAAAAAAATGTACTAATATCTTTAAAAAGAAAATTTCAAAACATATAGAAAGAAATTTATATCCCTGCTTTGTGTCACAGAGTTTCAGGGAATGTTTATAAGAATTGTGTAAAATAGTTACATACCATTCAGCAGGGAGTTGAGAGAATATTCTGCAGTCACTAGTGCTAATAAGAGTGCTAAATTATTTTATGAACCATTAGAAAATTAAGAAGATTATGTGATAAAAGCTTTTTCATCTATAAGTGTCAATATAAAAATAATAGCAAAGCATGGCTACAGAATGGAAGTGTCTCTTGGGAAGTTGTTACCTACTCACTTACTAAGTGGGAAGATGTTGCCTGCAGCAATTACTAAGTACAGGAAGTTCACTAGGATAAATAGGAGACCTTCTCAGATACTTCTACAAAGGAAGAAAAAAAGCTTTAATCTAAGTCTACATATAGAGAAATGTAGATCAGATAATTTCAGGGAATTGTATTGTAGGCAAATTGAGATATTTTATGAGTAGACATTTTGAGCTTGATCTTGGCATCCATGGTGAATGCTACCAGAAGTCATCTCTGGTTGAGGATTCAACTCTCTCAACCTTTCTTCACAGAAGTTTCAAGCCCTCTGATCATCCTCATGGCCCTCCTCTGGACCTGCTCTAACAGGTCCACATCCTTCTTGTGCAGGAGGCCCCAGACCTGGACACAGAACTCCAACTGGGGCCTCATGAGGACAGAGTAGAAGGGCACAACCACCCCCCTCCACCTGCTGGCCACTCCCCTGTTGATTCAGCTCAGGACACAGTTGGCTTTCTGGACTGCAAGCACGTACTGCTGGCTCATGTCAAGCTTTTTATCCACCAGAACCCCCAAGTCCTTCTCTGCAGGGCTGTTCTCCCTGAGTTCTTCTCTCAGTCTGTACTCATGTCTGGGATTGCCACAACCCAGGTGCAGTACCTTGCAGTTGGCCTTGTTGAATCTCATTAGGGTCACTTGGGCCTACTTCTCAAGCTTGTCCAAGTCCCATTGGATGGCATCCCTTCCTTCTGCTGTATCAACTGCACCACTCGGCTTGGTGTCATCTGCAACCTTGCTGAGGTGCACTCGATTCCTTTGTCCATGTTACTGATAAGGATATAAAGTGACACCAGTCCCAAGACAGACCCCTGAGGGACACCATTTACATGGGCCTCTACCTCGACATGGAGCCACTGACCACCACACTCCGGGTGCAGCCTCCAGGCCAACTCCTTATTGACTGAATGGTCCACCTTCAAATCCATATCTCACCTAGTTGGAGATCAGGATGTCATGTGGGACCATGTCAGAGGCCTTGCAGAAGTCCAGGCGGATGACCTCAGCTGGTCTCGCTTTGTCAACCAATGCAGTCACTGTCATAGGGGTCACCAGACTGGCCAAGCCTGATTTGCCTTTGGTGAAGCCATGCTGTCTCTCTTGGATCACCTTCTTGTCATGTGCCTTGACATTGCTTCCAGGAGAATCTCTTCCATGATCTTGCCAGGCACAGAGGTGAGGCTCATTGGTCTGTAGTTCCTCAGATCTTCCTTTCTACCCTTTTTAAAAATGGGAATGATGTTTCCCTTTACCCAGTCACTGGGGACTTGACCTAACTGCCTGGATTTTTCAAATATTATGGAAAGAGCCTTGGCAACTCCATCAGCCAGTTCCCTCAGGACCCTGGAATGCATGGCATTGGGTCTCATAGACTTGTTCAGGTGGTCTCAAACCTGCTCTTCAGTTAGAACAGGAGGGACTTTGCTCCCCCAGCCCTCATTCACAGGTTCAGGGAGACAAGAGATATGGTAAGCTTGACTGGCAGTCAAGACTGAAGCAAAGAAGTTGTTGAGCACCTCTGCCTCCTCCATGTCTGTCACTACCAGTTCTCCTTCACATTTATTGGAGCGGGCACACTCTCCTTGGCCTTTCTCTTCTGACCAATGTGCCTATAGAATCCTTTCTTGCTATTCTTTGCATCCTTTGCCAATCTCAGTCCCATCAGTGCCTTGGCTTTCCTGATCCCATCCCTGCACATATGGACAGCATCCCTGAAGTATTCTCAGAGTAAAAGGAAGGGTACAGGAAATCAGCCCCTGATTCTGTGAAGTCTTGCTCTCTTGATTTTAGCTTTTTGGATGTTGCTTTAAGATAATGAAGATATTTTACTTGGACTTCAACAGGCAATGTACATTATCTACAAATGGACAACTTCCCTTGATACGTAGAAACAGAAGATGAAAGGGAAGGGAAGGGAAGGGAAGGGAAGGGAAGGGAAGGGAAGGGAAGGGAAGGGAAGGGAAGGGAAGGGAAGGGAAGGGAAGGGAAGGGAAGGCATTTTCTCAAAAGTTGTAAGCAAGAACAGAATGGATTCAAAAGAATGGAAGCATATGTATTCTGCAGAAAGAAAAGAACATAGCAATAATCAAGATCATTATTATAATAACCTCACAAAGGATTTTCTAGCAAAAAAAAAATAGGTTCAGCAATTTGAATAGTACCTTGAATGCCAATGGAGCATGTGTTAATTTTAAATAGGACAGTAGACATCAGGTCCAGTTGCACATCAAAATCTCAATTAAAAATTGAAAAGAAAGCCTAGTTATGTGGAATACAGGTGGTAAATCTAACATTTTGCATTGGACAGCCTACTTGTAACATGAATATTTGTGATTTAGTTTTTAAGAGAAGCAAAATGCTGACAGATTATGTAAATTGGCTCTGTTCATCCTTCCTATGCTCCACTTTATGTAACAGCTTGATCTGAGGGAAAAAAAAAAAAAAAAAAAAGGAAAAAGAAAATTATGTTGCACATGAAGGTTAGAGTACAGAAGGTAAAGTAAGTTATTTGTATGTGTCACTGTAAGCTACTCCTGTCTGGTTCTTCTCTTCTAATATAGATGCTTGAAATTTCCAAAATACAACTGAAACTATGCTGCCTATGCCCATCTTTTTATCTATATATTATTCATACAACACAGATTGAAGACAAATTGCCTCAATAAATTTTGTTATTTCATGCAACAGTGGGTATAACATTGTTGTTCTCATTGTGTTGGCATCATTGGAAAGATATTTGATTGTTGTAATGTCATAGAGGATATATTTTTTTTTTTTTTTTTCAGTTTAGCACCATGCAGTTTATTGCTTTTAGCTGATGTTTTGATTCTTATTCTCCAGTGACCACACATCCTATTTAATAATCATAATCATATGATTTTTTTTGACTGATGATTACTATTTTGTAAAAATCCTTAATAGACTTTAATTGACCTCATTAGAATTTTCAGCAGCTCCTTTAATCCTGTAATAGGTAGCAATACCTATTTCATCGCTTCTCTAGATCAGCGATGAAAAAGTGTTTATTATAAGATTTACAAAGAGATTTTCTTAGATTCTCACTTGAAATATAGTAATATCAGTTACTAGAATCTTACTGGCTTAAAAATTTCTGAAAGCATTAAGTACTTGCTGAATGTACGGAAGCCTCAGAAAGTACAGGAAAACTCAGATTCCAGTATTTGCCTCTCAGATTCAAGAGAATCTTGTCTGAAGCCTAACTGGTTTATTCATTGATTGATTGATTTTGTCCAGATTGGCAATGTAGTAGAAAAATTGCATGGCAAAAATCAGGAAATTTCTGTATTTTCTGTATTTTGGTTAAATATCTTCATAATATAGTATCTCTAACCCAGTTGTTGGGTATCTATTCTCTGATAATATATATTCTGTGTGGATGGAAGTGAATGAACAGGATTCGAAAAGGAATAAGATTTCAAGATTTGAAAATGCTAAAGTAACTTGTACTTGTCCAAATGCCAGGATAAAAATATAAATGGATAGTGACACCCTTTCTTTAAAATAATTTCTTGTCTTTCTTGTGAGTTTCCAAATATATAACAAAAGAGGGTGAGAAAAAAAAAGAGACAAATATAGATGCTGTTAAGATTAGTAAATGCCTTCTGGCACATCCATAAATAGAACACAAACTTCTGACTCATAGGTCTGCATCCTGGCCACTGAACCACACTGCATTTCCTAGAGACCTATTTTTATTGAGTAAATGCATATTTCATAAATATTAAGATTGTAATCTATTGTGAAATTGTTATCAAAATCTCATTTTAAGTACTGTTAAGAGTTTGTTTTGGTTTTATACATTTTAAAATAATGGCCCATGTTACAGTCTCTGAATGTAAGATGTTACATGATTTCATCAATAATACTAAAAATACTAAAAAATATAGCTAATAATATAAATAATAACATGTTATATAAATATAAATAATAACTATAACTAATATTATATAAATTATCAATATATAAATTATATAAATTATCAATCTATCTGAGTTGGGCTAAGAAAATCTTTCAAGTGTAAGTAAAGGGAATTCTTCAAGGATCTTTATTTTACTAGAAAACACAGAAATGTCAGATGATAAAGGGGCTTTCACAAACAGAGACAGTATCATGCTATTCTAAATAAAATTAGTTTTAGCTTAATAGTTTGTCAACATAGACGGAAACTACATGTGTCCCTAATCTTCATTACCCATTCTTTCTGATTTCATTATATTTAGAAAGACATTTTGTAGTTTGGAGGACATTTTAATTAAATAAGCCTAAATATAAAGAGATTCTGTTATGGTTTCAAAAAGATTTATATCTTGGTGTCCTACATGAGTGTTATCTTTAGGTAATACTCAGTTCACTGAGCTCTAAAAACTCATTTTGCACTTTTTGCATGCAAGTATTACCCTGTTCCTCAAAAACATAAACACTAAGGAGGGACTACAAGTTTGGGAAGCACAATAAATTCATATCTAGATGTATGCATGTACACTTGTTTCTAGATATGCATATATACAAAAATTATTTGGAAAAAAAATATTTTAATAGGTTTTTACTGTTTATTTTTTACATTAAGGAAGTATAGGGTTTGAGTCTTGTGGAACATTGTTTTCTCTTCAGTGAACAAAGGTAACTGTGCACTCTGGGATGTTCTGCTCAGTGGGGAGTAAACCAATTTTCAGAACAGTGGCCTAGCTACATCTGGGGGCATTAAATGGGCAACAAAAAGAGGCAGAAAAAAATAATCTCCCATTTAGTTCAAAATCTAA
Organism: Heteronetta atricapilla; assembly: GCA_011075105.1. Classification (NCBI taxonomy): domain Eukaryota; kingdom Metazoa; phylum Chordata; class Aves; order Anseriformes; family Anatidae; genus Heteronetta; species Heteronetta atricapilla. The sequence goes on from CM021732.1 coordinate 91,025,950, forward strand.
TTTTTGAGAAAAAAATCACAATACAAGACAAAACTGAAGACTTTCTAAATGCCAATTTGTGGGGAATCACAAACTAACAGAACCACTGAAAAGAGCATGGCTTTGTCTTCATTGCACCCTCCCTTCAGATATTTACAGACATTAATAAGATCCATCTCCCCTACCCCCCTCTACCCCTCTCCCCGCCCCCTGGGTATCCTCTTCTCCAGTCTGAACAGTCCCAGCTCTCTCAGCTTCTCCTAATAGGAGAGATGATCCAACCCCTTGATCATCTTAATATCCCTCCATTGGACTCTTTCCAGTACATGCATGTCTCTCTTGTAATGAGGGGCCAAGAAGTGGACACAATATTCCAGGTGTGGCCTTACCAATGGATGGCTGCTTTGCCCTTTGGTGAGTCAGCTACTCCCCTCAGTTTCATGTTGTTTGTAAATTTACTGAAGGTGTATCCTGCCTCAGTGTCCTGATCGTTAATGAAGATACTGGACCCAGTACTGACCCCTGGGGTACTCTGACTGTTACTGGCCTCCAAATAGACTTTGCACCACTGGCCACTACCCTCTGTAGTCCTACTGTTAACCAGTTTTCAATCCACCTCACTGCTTGTCTAGCCCATACTTCAGCAACTTCTCTATGAGAATCTTATGGGGAACACTGTCAGAGGACATACTGAAGTTCAGGAAGACAATGTGCACTTCTTTCTTCTCTTCCATCAGGCTAGTGTTTTTATTATAAAATTTTATCAGGTTGGTCAGGCACGACTTGCACTTAAGAATAATAAAATCATAGAATCATAGAATGATTCAGTCTTGGAATCCATGTTGAGTACTCCTGATGATTTTGTTCTCCTTCATGTGCCTAGAAATGTTTTCCAGGAATAGCCGTTCCATCACCTTCCCAGGGATTGAGGTGAGGCTGATCAGCCTATACTTCCCTGGATCCTTCTTCTTGCCCTTCTGGCAGATAGGAGTGACATTTGATTTCCTTCAGTCTTTGGGCACTTGTCCCAGTTGTAATGACTGAACAAAGATTATAGAGAGTGGTTTCACAATAACACCTGCCAGTTCCCTTAGCACTAAGGGATACATCCCAACAGGGCCCATGGACTCATGCATGTCCACTCTGCTCAAGTAATCCTTCACCTGATCCTCTCCCACCAAAGGTACATCTTCTTTGCTTCAGACTTTTGTTGTAGCTTCTGGGACCCAGGATTCCTGAAGGCCAGTCTTGCTGGTAAAAGGGGCAAAGAAGGCATTCAGCACCTTAGCCTTTTCATCATCAATAATAAGCAAGAGATATTTAGAATACTTGCTTATGAGCACACATTTCACTTATTTGCTGAAAACTCATAGAAGACAGCATGTAAATCAATTGACGGCCTGGGAGCAAAAGGTCTTAAATTGTCATGCACAACTGTCCGAACAGAAAGGTCACAATATGGATATAGTGGACATGTTCTTCCTTCCATCAAAGCTCAGTGCAGAGTGAGCTTCAGACGTACTCCTTAATAATGTGTAGGAGTAGAAATGAATGATCAGGGGGATTTTCCACTCTGACTGACAGATATTTCAGCAAAAGTTACACTTGTGCCCTTAGAACTTGTAACACTATCTATGAATATTTCCTCTCCTGTAAATGTGCTTGACCTGGGGGCATTGTGTACCACAGAAACTGCTTGATTATCAGCCTACTGGTGCTAAAGTCAATGGAAATGATGGAGACTGATTTATATTTCTTATATGGAAACAGAATCAAATATATAACTGTGTAAGTTATGTTCTAGACATTATGCTTTAATAGGGACAATTTAGAAATGCTGAAAATAATTATGAGTCAAATCAGCTGAGAGAAAAATATAAACAGAAGGATCTGAGAAATGATTGGAACTAATTCACATTGTACTTGAAATACACAATCCAAAAAAGTGGAAAAATATCTACACTAACTAAACAGAGACCTAGTTGGGGAAAAAAAAAAAAACAGGCACAAAATTATATTTGCTATATATACATGTATACATATGTATTTTAAAAATGGATCAGAGGGAATATATCCATAACTACTCAATGTTCTGACTGTTGTTCATTGTTTTAAAACCTATATAAATATAGGGTAAATTCTCAATATAGTGCCCATAATAAGATTTTGATGAGAATACTCTTCATTCCCACATTTAATATTTATGAAATAAGCATTTACTTAGTGAAAGTAAGCCTTTAAGTGAAGCAGTGTGGTTCTATGACCAGAATTAAATGAATATAAATATGTTAGAAGCTAAGCATTATAGAAAATGTATAAAAGGATAAAAATGTGACAAAAAAACTTGAGCCAGCAAAGTTAAAAACAATGCAAATGAGACTTTTAAGTAAACTAGGAACAAAAGAGATCCTGAAAACGCTGTCAGTTCATTGCTTTTTAGATAGGAATTCTGTTCTCTTCTACCTGGTCTCAGCTCAGAATTACACTGCGACAATGATGCCGTCTCAGTGCAGGGGCAAGTGGTAGAAATCTTGTGCTTCAGGCAGAAAAGGCCAAGGCAGTCTGTCAGAAATGTGTTTTTCCGGTGGTGGGATGATACTATTAAACCCTGTGATGATGAGGGCAGTGCAATAGTTCCCCCACTAGCAATACTTTGGTCACTGCTGCTTACCCTCTTCCTTAAGTGAGGTGTTTCTAAGCCCATCCAGGTAACTTGTATTTTAGAAAAGGAGCTGACTTTTGTTGTCTTGAGCTTCCTACTGGGAGCTAGGTCTCAACATTTTTATTTTTTTTCTCTGTGGACCTCCTGTATGGAGAGGACTCTCTACGTTCTTGCATTCCCACCTCACCTATAGCATGCCAGCCAGATTGTTGGAGAAGAGCTGTCTTGTTAGCCTTCCTGCAAAATGGTGGACAAGCAGAAACCTAGAAGTTCAAAAAGAACTGATCTGCAGACTACTAAGTGGCTGGGTCCTAAGCAACCCAATCTCCCATATGAATCTGGGAAAACAAACCAGAAAGGCTACTGTGGAGCAAGGAACACAAGGGCCATATAGTCCTCAGCTGTTGGTCAAAGACTCACAAGTTGCCCCTGAGCCATGGATCCCTGGCCTTTCCATTTCCAAGAAGATTTCTTGACCTGTCATGGTTTGATTTGGTCAGGCACGACTTGCACTTAAGAATAATAAAATCATAGAATCATAGAATGATTCAGTCTTGGAATCCATGTTGAGTACTCCTGATGATTTTGTTCTCCTTCATGTGCCTGGAAATGTTTTCCAGGAATAGCCGTTCCATCACCTTCCCAGGGATTGAGGTGAGGCTGATCAGCCTATACTTCCCTGGATCCTTCTTCTTGCCCTTCTGGCAGATAGGAGTGACATTTGATTTCCTTCAGTCCTTTCCATTTCAAAGAAGATTTCTTGATCTGTCATGGTTTGATTCCAGACTCAAAAGTGAATGCATTGTAAATCCTATGAAAAAAAAAAAAAAAAAAAATGTCTCTGCCAGATTGGTCCTGACATCAGCTATGGGAAGAGGTAGGCTGGAAGAATAATTTTAATGAGATGATTTGACCTTTAGCTTCTGTAATGTGGAAAAACCAACAAGAACAAAAAAGAAAAAAACAGCACAGGGCACAAAGGAGTTTTAGGTAGTGTGAGATAGAAGAAAACAGGACATCTCCATGAGTGTGATATTGCAGATGAGCAAATACAATGGGAATGGTATTGCAGTCCTGCTGACACAGGCACCTAAAGATGTTCATGCATTCAGCCTACTCCACTGTGATTATGTTAAGCTGAGTCATGGGGTCAGTTGTTGGGGTCAGCATGACACCCTCACCTGTACAGGAGTACTAAGGCATTTATAGCAGGGCTGTTTAAAGGGGAAGTCAGAGGAATTTCTGTAGGATCCGCAGCCAGAGGAAGGCACTGCCTAGAATTCCAGGAAGGAGACATGGGAGCTTGTCTCAGAGCCATCAGAGTGTCCATCATCAGCTTGTACCTACCAAAATGCTCTTCAGACCTACTCTCAGTCTAGAACTCTTGCTTCCATTTTGCTGGACAGTACACACAGGTAAAACGTAGAAGGACTCCTCTGCCAAGAATAGTTTGTCAAACACAAGAAAAATGGTTCTAAACCATTGTTTATAAATATCATATCAACCATCATATAGAAGCAAAATATTGTTGATGCCCTGTCTGGTCCACAAACAGCACAAGAGTTTTTAGAAATGATTTGCCTAAAGGCAGTCTATTCCTTCTCTTAAACAATGCATACCTTATTAGCTAACTATAGCCTTGCTTGGTCCTATATCAGAGTTTTCAGTTCCTCAGCCAGTGCAATGTCTACCTACACACATCTATAGGCAACCTTTGACAAGATTTGGGAATGCTCAACACTTTTTTCAAATTCACTTGTTCCTTTTCTCAGGACTTCTTCTGAACACACACACGATTGTCACACTGATGTGAATCCCATGCCAGTGGTAAATTTCCAGCTCAGTACCTCACAACACGCCTGAACTAAAACCCACAGCACGGTCTTCCAAAAATGGCACCATCCTAGCTTCACTTTGTGGCATACTTAATTCTCTTAATGCCCAGGGCATTTCAGCAATGTTGAACTGGAAAAATCAATGCAGTTTTACACTGCATTGAAGGTCATGCCTGAAGGTCTTTTATTTTAAATAGTCATAGACCTGTGTTTCCAAAAGTGAAGAGTGATTTTGAATGCTTCATTTGCACAGGTGTTCAATCAAAAAGGATGTAAAAAGCTTGTTTTCTCCAGAAGTGCTGAGGGTCTGCATTCAGAAATTAACTCTAAATCAGAAAAAGGAAAATGGTTTTAAAAAACGTAAAATGAAAAGAGGAAGGGGCAACAAAAACTTTGGGCACTGCCTACACTAAAATTTTCTTCAATTTTTTAAAACAAAATAATTTATATATATATATATATATATATATATAGTCTTGGAATATGCTCTTTGAAGAGTTACATGCATTTAAAACTATTTACTTTAAATTGTGATTCCCATTACAAATGTAGTTGTAATTATGGTGGTTGGGAGTTGCAAACACCAGACCATACATCAGGCTAATTTATCTCCATATCTGTATCAGTATAAACTCACTCCCTGTACTTTTACACTATTGGAGATAATGAGACTCCCTGCTGTGGAATCCAGCTCTCTGCTTGTTCATCATAATTCTTGGGGAAGGTTTACTTTAATGTACAAAGAGAATGGTAAAAGGAAGTCTTTGGATCATTGTTCCAAACCTGCTGTCTTGTCACAAATGCTAGCATAGACTGACATTTATTTTTAAGCTTAGGATGTGAGTTGTTACAGCTGAAGCAAAATCCATAAGGGAGCAACAAAAACACATTTTCTAACAGAAATTTCAGGAAAAAAATAGTCAAGGGTCCAGATAATTTGGTTTTCTCTTAAGAACCTAGGCATACATTTTCAACATCTTAAACCAGGAAAAGTTTCTGGAAGATTTCTTTTATATCTTTTCTGTTTCCTTCTTTGTGCCAGGACAAGATGCAGAACTGTTTGGAACAGGATAGGTTTGATTCCCCCCAGGATTAAACAATGAGAAAGGACTACTTGTTTACTCAAGCCCTGTGCCATCCTATGCTGTTTCAAAAATCTTGGGGCAAAGAGAACCAACATGCTCATTAAAGTAAGCTACTAGCACTTTAGCATCCCTAGGGCTGTATTTATTTAGCAAATCATTTTTAAGATGTACTAACCTTGGCTGGTAGGTCTTCCTGGATCATATTTTCACATGGATAAACTATTCTTGAACAGTTTATCTGTTCTGTAGTCTTTTCTTTAACAGCAGATGAGTGTTGTACATGTTTTTGTCCCACCTAGTTATTGTACAATGAGAATACTTACTGTGGAAGTTGGGAGAAAATGTCACTTCCCATTTATTTTATAGTCCCCATATTTTTCTGTCACAGTATCTCAAGGCTGTAGTAGAATATAGTCTTCTTTGCCATCAACATAGTGATAAAAGAGCAGTAAGTTTACTCCTTTTCTATGGTATTTTTTACTTTCCCCACAGTGTTCTATGACAAACCTTGTCATCCTGGGAAATAACTACAGGATGTTTTTCTGGGGGAATTCAGCCCTACTTAAGACATACGATGTGAATACACACAAGGCAGCAGTTTTCAGATATAGTTACTAATGGGCTCAAAACCATCAATAAATCGATCCATGGAAATGAGTGGTATGGTAAAAAAGCAATACAAGCCATTTCCATGAATCACTGAACTTTTGGAAAATTCATCTTCTTAATCATTAGTGAGAGCTGTTTCTTTTAGGCAGACTGTCTTGCAAAGGTACCAAACGATCTTTCCTTCCATACAAAATTCCATTAGTCTTTTAAATAGACTCTCCTCTCCAAAAGAGCAGATGAAATATTCCTTTAAATATAAACCCCAAACCTACCCATAAATTAGCGCTAACATGTATATGAAAGATTTTCTACAGAACTGTATAATGCCAGAAGCACTGTTCTTTTTCATAAAAATCTTAATGAAGCTTAAAATGGCAACTTCTAACATCATTACTTAGACATATAGCACACTGTGTGTGTGTGTTTTTTTATAAATATGCTCAATTATTACTTTAACTATATGCAAAAAAAGTATATAGGTATAAATGCACATCAAGCAAATAAAGTGACGTTATCTAAGCAAATTAAATTCTATCACATGGGAAAGTTCTGTTAAAACGGGAGTGAGGTCCTTTGCTAAGTCTCTGAATTTTGACTGCACTGAGATCAGAACCACAGAGGTTTGACTTGTAAGAAAGCTGTCTTATCCACAAAGAAATTTTCTTATATTCCAAAAAAAGTGGTTGCTCTCTTCAGGAATGTTTGTTCTCATTCTAATCTGGGGATATTTGATGCTTTCTGATAATTTCAGGTAAGGAGGTACTGGTCATGAGTTACATCCTAGAAAAAAATAGAGGAAAATTTCATTTTACACACACACTTTTTTGACCAGCAGGGAGACTTGTGATTTGCAATATTAAAGGAAATGCATAGTCTTTGCAATTATAGGGTCTTAGTTACTTCCTTTCTTCAAGGAATTATAATGTAGTAAATCATACACCAATGAAGTTTTATTAAATATTTATTACAAAGATTTACCAGCCTGATTAGTTTTACCTCTGTCAGCAGTGGGGTTTTCACAGAATGGAATGTGATTTCTATTTTCCACTTCTCAGCCTTTGACTACAGTGCATTAAGATAAAACACTGATTTATTTTTCCAGATGTACTTTTCTTTCTCTGAGCATTATTTTCTTCCTGGTTTGGTTTAATTTTACACTTGACTGAGGTGCATAAACTGAAGGAACTGAGGTAGTTTGGTGAAAATATATATGTGGGTTACAAAGTGCTTGAATTGTCATTTTGAAAAACATTTACAGTCATAAAATAATTAGCTGGAGTCTGAATACAATTTATTAAAAAAAAAGAAAAGAAAAAAAAATCATAGCAGTGGCATGGAAGGGATGGAAGAAGCACTTCTCCTAGCTTAGAAGTGATGGACTCTGGAGATGTGTGCTCCTTGTCTACCTTGACCTCATGGTTTCTCACCCATGTAACCCCAAGGTAACAAGACAGAACCATTGGGGAAGAAATTAGGAACAGAAATATTATTTTGGTTAAAGCTGACTCTTTCTTTCATTGTCTACTTCACCAATTTCCTAAGTGTTGTCACTTTATGTAACCACATTCTGTTGCGGTTGTCTCCTCCACAGGAACCTTCTCTTACTAACTGTTGAACACACTGACCAGTAGCAATCAAATCTGACAGAAATGTAGATGTAGAGACAATGCAAGCCTTATATAACTACAGAAAACAAAACCCCAAGGGGCAGGTATAGAATCACAGAATGTTTGAGGTTGGAGGTCATCTTTGGAGGTTGTCTATTCAAAGACCCCAGCTCAAGTGGGGCCACCCAAAGCCAGTTGTACATGACTGAATGAAGCATTGTTTTGAACATCTTCTAAGATGAAGCCCTCTGGGCAATCTGTTTCAGTGTTCAACCACACTCACTTTAAATATATATATATATATATATAATATATATATTAAAAAAAATCTGATGTACTGGTAGATTTCCATATGTTTTAATTTATACCTATTGCCTTTTGTCCTAGAGCAACACAAGAGGACCTTGAAGACAGTGTGACCTCACCCTCCATTCAGCAGTGAGAGAATTCAAGTAGGAAAAAGAACCTTTAAAAATGCTTCAAGTTTCAAGTATCCTAACAATGAAGTGGCAGTAATGAGTCAGAACTGGAATTTGGATAATTTTTATTATGCAGATAGGAAATTTATTTTAATTCAATATGCTAGGTATATACTTCTCTAAGCAGTGAGAGACATGCTTTCTGCCTTGATTTGTCTGTCTACCTCAGTGCAAGTTTCCTGGGCACTTCTGGCATTTTCTAAATGAAATCTGCACATAATTATTAACCGATGCCAGTCTTGAAGTGACTGAAATAAAAGATCAAGGTCCCAACCCTTGCATATATTGTGCTTCCTACAACACCATGTCCTACTGCTTTTGTTTGCTATGAATAACTGATAACATTGCTATGAATAACTGGTAACATAACATTGATGCATAGGCTGTGTCTTCCTGTGAATTGTGTCAACATTATATGATGTCATATATTCCATCAACATTATGCCAACTCTTGTGATGTTGACCACAAGACTGGCTGAGCACAGGCAGGTTGCAGGATGAGCCCGCTGAGTTTCCACTGATCCATCAGTTACTGGAAGTCCTTTGGCTTGCATCCCTCCTGTGTACAGGTCACTGCCTGAGGAATGTCTGCTCTCTCCTGATCTGAGACTGTTGCATGTTTTCCAAATCAATTTCCTACTCCCATATTTGCTTAGGTATCAACTCCTTCCTTTGGCAGTAATATAGGATGGAAGATTTAGATTAAATCTAGGTAGCAGATATCCATATGCATCTTCCGTCCCATCTTGTTATGGTCCTGACTTAGACTCCTTATGTGGTGGCCATAGATTTGCAGCTTGGTTTCAGATTGCATGAAAAAATATTTTGTGCTGTTTTGAACTCTTCGTATCTTTTGTCGTGCCAGTATTTATGCAGCCTTATTCATGATTAATGCATATGATCATAATATAACTGGAAACAGCATTAAAAGTTGTAAACAGCATTAATTCTGTAAAAGAACAATGACTCTCTGAATAAGGAAGTCTGTCTTCACCAAGGCCTTGTGACACTGAACGTAGTTTGAAGTAGCTGTAAATATTCCCTCTCTTTCAAGGTCTGCCATCCTTCTGGAAGTCAGAGAAAGCATGGGATGGATGTGCAGGAGGGGAGAATCAGCCCTGAGTGCATCCATGCCCCCAGAGAAGCATCCAGGTAGAGGTATTGATGCAAAGGTGCCAGAAGCTGCAAAAGATTCCATTGCAACAACCCTGCTCACTCCTGGCCTTGATCTGTACTTCCCAATGCCCAGTCCCATGCTATGCTACCTCCTTAGGCCTCGTACTTGCCAAAGTAGGAACATCCTTACCCCAACTTCATGCATTATCCAGTGACTCCCAAGCCTATGCCAAAGAACACCAGCCTGTAACAAACTAACTCAGTAAAAAAAAAAAAAAAAAAAAAAAAAAAGTGCAAAACAAATATAAAAGAAAAGAAAGAAAAAAAAAGAAGAAAGAAAAAAAAAAAGAAGAAAGCAACAAAGACTATAGTCTGTGGCTCTACAAAACATTACAAGGCATTTGGGATACCTTGCTCAGAACTAGCCTGAGTATTGCTTGAGGGAATCGGCACTTTTTAATACAAGGAAGGCATATTAAGTTTCCCTTGTACTATTAAAATCTGTATCTTCACTAACTCCTTTACCCACACACTGAGACAACAAATTCACTTAGTGGGGTAATTCTCCTTCCCTAAGCCTTGAATTTCATTTCTTTATGTTCCACTATCTATGGCTTTTCTTTCAGTTTGGAAGTAACCATTTCTGACAGCTCATTAATTGGTCTCCTATGTTGCAGTTAGGAATAAGAAGTGTCCCATTTGCTTTCAGCTTGTGCAGCTCTTGTGGTGTTTATTTGTGAACTCTGTCTTTGAGCTTTTCATGCCTTTCTGGCTAAACCCTCCATTCCTTTAATGTTTTGAATTTTCTGTCATGTCCAGGCTGCACACCATCCACAAGCTAAAAGCTTGTATTACATTACTTCTTTTCCTTGGTAAATTCTATTTGCTTTAATCATAGCTTAATTCTCTGTCTCCTCTTTTCAAGATCTGTTCCCTTATCCAAGACACAGGTACTCAGAATTGCAAGCCCAGCTCTTCAGTCTTATATCAGCCAAAAAGTTCTCCTTGTTTTTCTCTCCTTTCTGTAATCTCTGAAAAAATCTGTCTTAATATAAATGTGTTTGTTCATTTTCAGATTGAACACAATACTCCTCAGATTTCTGCAACACAGTTTCATAGTTAGCCTCCTGACAGAGGTATCTGACTGAGATACCTGAAAACTGTGAAAAATATTTGCTGTTTCAGAATCTGCTATTATCAGAAACACATACCTTCAGAACCAGAAACCTTCACCTCTCTCCTTCTTTACAGCCCCTACTCACAGATGGGGAGTGAAGTGCAGTTCTCCAGAGTTACACTACTGGTGGGCATTTTAAAATTCTCTTTTATCTCTGGCTCCTTGTACAGTCAATCAATCACTCTGAGCCAAGCATTTTAACAAAGAAATTTTTCTTTCTACATCCAAGTTCGAACAGATCAGCACATCATATTATAGGTTTCTGCATAAAACAATAACCAGTTGTCCAATTCATAGCAGAAACTTCTAAGGCTCCCTACAATCTCTGTAATATCATAGCTGCTGCATTTTTATTACTTTATTCTAAAACTGTTCTGAGTCAGTCTCTATGCTGTTTGGTAGTGAAGATGGGTTGTTTTGTTTTTTGAATTGGTAAAACATTTCACCTCAAATACTATTCTTTCCATTGATATACTATTAATAAATTTCCCATGGGAAATGGAAAGGAACTGAAATTTCTCAGAAAGAAATGTGTCTTAAGAAAACTTTCAAATCAATTTTTTACTATTGTCTTTTTCTTTTTATTATTTTTTTTTCCTTCCCTGTAATAGCTTTCATGTAAATATTCAGAAACTCTGCTAAGGGCTAGTCCAGATAAGATATTGTCACTCTGTGCAATCCAAATCTGAGATGTTCCAAGTTCAGGGGAGCTTTTGATGTTTTCCCACCCCTGAATTTCGCAAAGAAAAGTGACAGCTAATATCTCCTGTTTATCACCTGACACAGAGCAATGGGAAATATACCCCTATGCCATAGAAAGGCAATTTAATTTTCACAGTCTAATTGAATTTGGTAAGCGAAATGTTGACTATGATTTGTTTGTGTCTGTGGTGATTTTGAAGTGTTGGTCTTCCCCCTACTTACCATCTCTGAATACAGGTGTTAAAATCTCAAAGGGCAGACCGAGCCTCAGTAGCCTTAGCACAATCTAAGGTAAGTGGAGTAAGAGCTATCCTATCCAGAAGTCTGCACAAGAACACTGGGTCAATGCACATAAACAAAGCATTCACTTGCCCATGAGTGCCCATCATCATTAGAGGCCAAATTGCCACAGAAGTAGGGAAGTGCCCCTCACTGACCCCTACTCTGCAGCAATTCCTCCCCTTCAGAGACTGTTACAGTTAGTGATCTGCAGGTGCAAAAGGTCATAACAGAAGACTCCATCTCACCAGAGGGAAAATGCTCACTCAGGCCATGCATTTAAGCCCTTCCCATGAACCCAGTTGAACACTCCTGAAGCAAATTAAAGGGTGCTTACTGCTACTGGTGGCTCCCTTTCCCACTTCAGGACTAGGAGAGGCCACCAGTTTAGGGCCACAGAGGAACAAGTCTGGGACATAGTTTGAAGTGTGTATTTGTGTGAGTAAGTCTCTTGGAATCACTCCTAAATGAGCCAGGGCAGACCCTGTCTCCAAGGGCACTCTGGACTTTTGGATCATCTACCCATAGACACATTTGCACTGACGAGTCACAGGTGAAAATAATTTGTATTGAGTGCCAGCAAAAGCCTTCTGAAGAAGGTCAAATTCTTCAGATAAAGGTACTGGTGGAATAGGACTCAGGATGGAAAGTCTCCTGAAATATTGATGGAATGTGATATGTCAGGTGGAAAACAAAAATGATTTTCATAGTTGGTTGAAGCAAAAACATGAGAGGAAGATTCAAGTTATTCACAAAAAGAACGTGCTCCTTCGTGGATGATATAATCAAATAAGGTAAACAAACACACACTAATTCAAACCATTTGGTAAATTTACCATGTACTTAATGTTCAACAATTTCAAATAATAATTATATTTTATTATTAAAATCAGAGTAACTTGAGTATGTGTCTCTCATTTCCATACTAAAGGACTACGTCCTGTCAGTTCCTGTTATCACACACCAGAAATAGCAACACACCTTCTTCATGTCAGTTTAAAAATAAAAATGTATGTTTTCCTGAAAACCTTTAGATGAGACATGATTTAAATTTCTTAGGTTGATTCCAGGATTCTGATGTTTGATTAATCATTCTTCTGAAAGGAGAAATTCATTAAAGTAACTTAGATTATCAAATCTGTCAGATCATGCATGAATTAGTTTATAGTAAATTAAATTATGGATCAAATATGTAAGCATGAGGCTAAGTTTGACTTAATACAGTGGAGTTTAACCCTGATTAATACACATCACTATCTTTTTCCAAATATAGCCAGAAAGAACTGCCCATGCAGTGGACGTGATACAAGTGTGTAACCATTAAGTAATATGTATGCTCCATTCAGGTATTTTATTCTGTTTTGTGTTTTCACTTCAATTGTGCCTCTAAGTAAAATTTTGGTTGATGATGTGGTTAAGTTACTTTGAAAGTAGGATGTGAAATCCAGTGCGAAATGAATCTGTAATAAGGGATAGGAATTATTTGTTCTGCATAAACTAGTTCATAAGATTTCTATTTTTCCTAATTCCTGTTTATTAATTGAATTTAGGTCACAAAATACTAAAAAGAGGTATTGATTTTTTTAAGACGTTGTCATGTGTTTTAACATAGGATAATAAGAATTTCTGTTTATCTTAATATGTAATTCTGAATGTGGAAGTATAAAATGTTGCATTTGATTCTCATTTTATGAAACTGCTCATTAGTCCAAGCTTGACAAGGTCAATGAGAATCATGCCCAAATCTGTGATTAGAAAGCCAGAGAAAAGTGGCAGAAAGAAAATCTGAGTTGACAGAAAAACCTGATGATGGAAGGGTTGAAAGTGCATAAAATGGGAAGCAGCATTATTAAGCAGAAAGCAGCATTTTAAGCAGTTTTTTTTTTTTTTTTTTTACATGGGTTGAGAAATTGCTAGAGATAATTAGTCATGATCTAAGTTTTCCTGGTGTAGAATCACATTCATGTTACTGCTGGCAAGTTCAAAGTCTGATCAGCTCTAGTTAGTAGCCCCTTCCTTATAAACAGTGAGCAAAACCCAGACCTAAGCAAAGAAAGAGCTAAAACCAGTCAACTATAGATCTAATCTTGGTTTGCCTGTACAAAGTTCAGGGCACATAAATTGAAAAACAGAAGGTAGAAAGGCATAAAGAATAGCTTTTTATGAAACAAAACCTACAGACATTGGACCCTTACACCTAAAGGAAAACAAGAAAAAACAGAAGAAATTAAAACAGCTTGAAAGAAGAAAAGCAAAGAAATAGAGCATAACAACTTGCCAAAACCATCTTTTCTTTCTTTCTTTTTTTTCTTTTTTTTTTTTTTTTTGGCACAACAAAAGTGGCAAAGCCTAAGCTGCCCCCAAAATATGTTTTAAAAATGCACATACTTCAGCTTTATCCCTAATTTCTGTAAAAGCAGTGCTTTTTGTAACTATATTACTCTAATTGAAAACACTGCTTTTTCATCTAACATTTCTTCTGTGCTCTATTTCTCCTTCCCTTTCTTATACCTCCCATGCTACATATTGAGTATTTTTTCTCTGGTTTGTAACAGCTTCTTTTTTAAAAATAAAAATAAAAAAAGTTCCAGACTAGCTTCTTGTGACACAGCTGGGTTTTACTTTTCTTATCACATGCTTACAACATAAACACACACAATTAAGCAGGCACAAATGTTTCTCTCTCAACTCTTCAACGATCATATAAATATTCCCATGTCTTGTCTCTGAGTGTGTTAATAAGCCTTACTGGCCCAACAAGCCTCACCTGGAGCCTCCATCCATGCCCTTGACAATATGCACAGAGGGTATTTAAAACTCAGACCAACAACCTCATTTGCTTCCCTGGATGGAATGCCACTCTCTAGCTCAGCTACACCTGACCATGGATGATCCAGCTTGATTTTAGAGCTACCCTGTCACGATGGACGTACCTAGCAATCACTGGACTCCATCCTGTTCCTGACTGCAGATTGATTTCACAGCTTGATTTCAAATTTGTCTTGTCACAACAAACTTGCTTTATAGCCAGGACTGATGGGTGAACCTAATTTACAGGCCTGCCCTGTTCACCTCTACTGGGTGCTCTGTGATGGGTTATCCATGTGAGTTCCTTGTTACCTGTCCTTAAGGAAACAGCTGGTCCTTGCTGCTCCATGACACCTGGACTGGTGAGTTCTATGATATTTCTTACCCTTTCCAAAACCTAGCTTTATCCTAGAAGTTATGGAAATGTTTACATAGGTGAGCATTTATTCTTTTCTTTATAATTATTTTCCTTGAGATGCAAAGAATTTGAAAGCTCAACAGAAGTGAAACAACCTCCCCCTGCATCCTTAAGAAAATCCTGCTGACAGCTTTTTACACAGTGTCAGAATGTGGGCAACCTTGTTGCTCTTTCATAAGCATCAGAGACAAAGAAAACAAGGCTGAAAAGAGAAAGCTTGTATATGTATGAGTGATGCAGGTATCTGATATATCTTATTGTTATACTTTATTGGCTTGATCCTGCAAATGGTGTCCTGTAGCATGTCCTATGAGCTACTGTACATGCCTTTCACAACTGAGCAATCCTACTCTTATTGTCCAAAACATGTTTGCTTTAGGTACTTGAGATGACTTGTAATCTCTAACCCACTGTATATGATGGGAAAGACAGACTTGACAAATGAAGAGTGAGGTTAGACTTTTTCCTGACAAATGAAGAACATGGACTGACAGCCAAATGAGAAATCCATTCTAGCCTTCTTTTAAAATGGATGAACCTGTCAGTAATCTTCTTGGTCAGATAAGAATTACCAATAAGTCTGAACAGATAGCCTACAGAAGTTTAATAAATAAACTAATAGTAAGGGGGAAGAGCTAGTGTCATTCTGATGTATGGGAAAGAGTTTGTAGAGGTCAGCATTTTGTATGGTGCCAAAACAAGAAGTGCACTTTCTTATTGAAATGCAACCGTAACTTCAGAAATTAGTGAGGCCAAATGTCATTTTGAGAACTTAACTGTTTTCTGAAAGAGGTATATTCAGGGGTGGGAGACAAGTCACTTGGCATAACTTCTGGCAGATTTGTGAGGTAGTTGTTGAAACACAGAAAGTGAACAAAACTGAAGTAACATGGCTGTCACAAACGTCTATCCTGGCCTGTATGACATCCCTGGAAGGATGCAAGGGTAAGGCTGATAAGCTTATTCAATAGTACAAAGCAATTAATGGGGAAAAAAAAATAATTGACAGCTAATTGCTGTCATCCAGAGATGCATATTTACCCATTTATCCCAGAAAGAACAGATAACTGAAATAGCTAGAATATAAATGAATGTTGATGAAGTTAGCTATGACATCCCCCAATAAAACCCCTTTCAAGCCAAGGTATCACCAGTAATCTGTAATGCTCTGAGCAGTTTCAGTAGGTGGTACAGCTGTGACTCTGAATGGGTGATCACAGTTGGCATTTCCTCTGACAGAGGGTAGAAACCTTCATGGTAATTGGGAACTTAGAATAAGAGCTAATTTTCTGCTGAAGGAGAAGGGATTTCCCTCCATAGCTCCATCAGTTGTCTGCCTGGTTTCCAGCTCAGCTGCTCTGCCTCAGCCTGGAACAAAAGATTTGCTCACAAGTGCAAATGAATTAACATAAACCAGGCTAATAGAGTTTGTATGTAAAACTGTTTCCAGATCTACCATAATACTGATAATTTTAGAGGAAAAATATGATGATGGATGTCATATTTCTATTAATATTTAGTTAGCTATTTAAAATTCCTGTCAGTTGCATCAAATTGCAATCAAAGAGCAAACATAACTCATTCAACATCACACAGTATTAAGATTGTTTAACATTTAACTATGTAGGCTAGTATAATGAAATATTTTAAAGAAACCCTTGATAAGAATTGGCAAAACACACAACAGTATTAACAAAAGTATTGATATATGTAGGACCATAAGACAACTCAGGTTAGTCATCTATTCCAAAGTGTTTCAGTTTAGCATTGTTTGACATTTTTTTCAATTCAAAGGGCTGTTCTAACATTTATTTCCCAGTTACAAGTTTGGAATTGTAACATTATATACTTGTGGAACACCTCCTTTTGCAAATACAGTAAATTGTACTATTAAAAATCCATGGTACATGTTTCTATTGCATTTGTACAGTAGAAAATATAGTTATATGGCTACACTCCTTACCCAGTTAGGTAACCAGGAGATCATTTTTTTAAAAAGCACAATGTAAAGCATATCTGTGATCTCTAGGGATTTCTCAAACATTTCCAAGTGCTATTTATTGCTTGGACACTGTACTATAAATTTGAGAGTCTATGTTAAATGGATATTCTGACAAGTTTTGTGAAAAATTCTCCAAAATGTCTGATCTGTGAAGTTGTGAGTGGGCACCCAGCACACCTGGGTGTGACTCACAGACTTAGCCATTTTCAGCTGAAACAGATAAGCCTTTATGAGAGCTAGAGGATCAAATCTGGATTGAAACAATAAACATATTTCAATTTGTATAAGATGATACTATTAGAAAAATCTGCTTATTTGCCTGAAATTAACTTCTGCAGGCATCTGTGTTGGGTTAAGAGGTAAGCAAGTTGTTCCTTAGCTGAGTTGTTCCTTGTCTGAGTCTACCCTGCAGCTGTGGCAGCAATTTTAGACATGACTGGCTGACAAGGGTTCATAGTGACCTGGTTCATACCTCTCAGCAGCCTAAGGACATGAAATGGGTTGCCCACACCAAATTTTTTCTGCCTACCTCAAAGATTATTTTACTGCGTTGCCAGCGTCCATGATCTGGTATGCTTTGTAAGGAACCAAACACAAAGTATGTCCTCCTCTGGATTGCCTGAGTGAAAATCAGAGGAAAGCTTCCCAGCGTTAGCTATTTGCAGCAGCACTGACGCAATGAAGCAATATAACAACCTGTGAGAGTGATTTTGTTTGTCAGTTTAGATGCTCTGTCTTGTTCTCTCAATAACCTTTCCAACTACCTTTGGATTTTGAGCAATTTAAACAATTATCTATAATGTATGTATACTGGCTTTTGGAAAAGGGATGTTTATGAGAGCTCTTTATATAATTAAAAAAATGTATATCTGATTTTAACCTTTGTTGTGATTTCCATCAATATGAATGTATGTTCAGGCCATAAAATTGTCTGTTTCCCAGCATGTAAATGACTTGAGTGCCAAGTTATGCTTGTAAATCAGACATCAAATATGCACATCCTGTGACATGGTAACTGGAAGGTATGTTTTACAAAGATATGCTGGTATTGAAGCATTTTGTGTTTAGGTGTTTCTGATTACCGCCAGTGTATGTGTTTTTCATAATCCAAAGATGAAGCCATTCATCAAAGGTTGTGGGGTTTTTTGTTTGTTTGTTTTTGTTTTATTTTGCTTTTTCCTGGAGAAGTGGAAATAAAAATAATAGATGCAACTGTGCAACTTTGAAGTCAATAGGGCCACAGAGTTATAATCGACAGTAAAAGCCATGCTGATATTGCTGGGCACAGAGTAGTTTGGGGAATTGGTAATGGACAGAGCCTTGCACTGTGTGCTGGATGGACCTGTATTTTGCAATAAACTGGGGCTTCTGTAGTGGTGCAAAATGATCAAGGAAGCTTTCATAAATATTAGAAGCCAGTGAGAACTCATGTAAATACATGTTAACTGTGATGCAGTTTTTTGAAATTGAACTGAAATTAAAGAAAATATTTAATAACATAATGTATAAAACATTACCCCTCTTTAATGTATAAAACATTTCCTCAACTTGCTTATTGCAGAAATCAAGGCTCCAAGCAGCACAGAGTTTATTTCCAGTCTCTTTGCTTCCCCTTTGAGTGGCCATGCATCATTTTGTATATATTTGATGTTTAAAAAAAAAAAAAAAAAAAGAGAAAGACATAATCCAAGTCCTGTAAACTCTTGGGTTTAGTCATTAGATGGCAGAACAATTTGGTTCAGGGAAGAAACGGGCAAGCTGAGCCTGCACTGAGACAGAAGAGATCATCCTCCTGTGACTCCTGTGAGAAACTCAGAGCAACACTCAAGGAACCACTTCCTCTTGTTTTATTTCTACTTTATATGAGAGATTTGGAAAGCTCATTATTCCTCCAGTACCTCTGCTGTAAATGTGTAGGAAGCACCTCTTTTTCTTTTGAAGGAGGAAAGAGGGTTGAAATACAGAATAATGAAACTGTTGTTTGGTTCCCAGTATGTCTTTTTCTATTTAATGAATGATTAATTTAGCAAAGATGCTCTGGTTCTGGCTAATGTTGGGGTTCAGAATATTTGACCCACTCCCTGTATTTCAGCTGCTGGTTCCCAAGAGCTGCTGTGGGAACGTTCCAGCAGTGCCTGCCAGACCAGACCTCGTGTCTGAGCTCAGGGTGAAGATGGGCACTCCCCATCCCTTGCTAGAACATGGTGCTGGCCAATGTGGTCATTTGGTACCCACAGCCCCACCCATCAGCTTCCCACATGCACAGCTGGCTCATGTGCCATCCTCCCAGTCCCTGTCAGGGATGGTTTGAGCAGCAACCCTCTGCCTCCTCAGCTCTTCTCTGGCTGGCTTCAGCCGCTGCCAGGTATCAACAAATACTACTCTGAGCAAGTGTTTTTGCGATTTCCTTTCTTAGCATTGGTTTACATACTGGAGCATATCCTCCTACTATTTACTATACGCACTCCTGCTTATCTCAGTGTAACAGTGCTGCCGAAGCACAGCTTGTACACCAGTTGCAAGTTGTGGATCCAACAGCTTGGCCTGCATTTGCTCTTCCCATTTATGGGATAGGGCCAATTCAAAATCGCAAGTCATAAACAGACATGTTTACTTAAAATTGTTAATAGCACTGTCTATAGAAAGTACTTTTTTAAAAGCTCATTTATTTCTCTGCACTTGCTTTTTTTTTTTTTTTTTTTTTTTTTGTTAATGTCAAATTAGATTAAAAAGGGTTTCATAGAATCATTAAGGTTGGAAAAGACCTCCAAGATCATCGGGTCTAACCATCACCCTACTGCTAATGTCAGCCACTAAACCATGTCCCTAAGTTTCCAAAGGTTTCATGTTTATGTGTTCGAAAGCAACTTTTGCTGGATTTAGTCTTAGTTGCAGAGGTATTTGTGGGGGGTGACAGGCCTGATAAAGGCTGGTTTCTGTAACCTCCAAAAGTTTGCTGGATTTTGTTGGTGGCTTAAGACAAGTGTGACCCTCTGAGATTCCTCATCAAAAAAACGTTGCAGCATCTTCCACTTGGAAAAGACCCATCACCGTGTGCTCCCCAGGAGCCACACCACTCTATTAACGCCAAGATTTCGTGCAGTTTGACTACTTTTAGGGACAGCCCAGCTTCCCCCCCCCCCCCCCAGCGCTGGTGCGTAATGCTCCCCGACCCCAAGCGCCCCCTCCAGCTGCCTCCGACTCTCATCCCCCGCCCCCCGCCCAACTTTCGCGTCCCCACTACCCCCAAGCGGGGATGCTCGGGCAGCTCCTCCCGCACCCCAAACCCCGGCTGGCGGCGGGGGGCGCCCGCGGGCGGCGGCGGGAGCGCGGGCGCGGGGGCGGCCGGGGAGCGGCGGCGTGAACGCGGCTGCAGAGCCCCCCCCGACCGGCAGCGGGGAGCAGGGAGCGGCAGCGCCGCAGCCTCCGGAACCGGCCGAGGAGCGAGCCCCGAGAGAGCCCCGGGAGAAGCCCCCCGGGGACGGGGGGGGTTGGGACGGCACGGCGGCCAGAGGGGCCCCCCGCACGCTGCGCGGCCCCGCCGCTGCCTCTCGCTCGCCCCCGGCGAAGGGAAACCAAAGCGAGCGGCGGCACCGCCACACGCTCTCTCGCTCCCTCCTTCTCCTCCTCTTGGTGGTGGTGGTGTTTGGTTTTGTTTTTTTTTGAATATTTTTTTTCGATTTTTTTTTTTTTTTTTTTCCGCGGGGATTCTCCGTTCTCCTCCCAGCCTGACTTGCACCTTCTTGATAATTTCTCTTCCCCCTCTCCACCTCGTTTTTTTTTTTTTTTTTAAATACTCTTCTTCTCCCCGCTTCCGAACCCTGTGTCTGTGTGTTTCAATACTATCACAACCTCTGCTAAAAATAGATCTTTTTATATACCCTTCCTCCTCTCTGACCCCATCCAACACCCCTTGTTAAGGTGAGTTGTGTCTTTTCATCACTTTTTTCCTTGTGTGTTGTTGTTTTGTTTTGTTTGTTGTTTTTTTTTGTTTGTTTGATTTTTTCCTCTCCCCGCTTTAGGGCAGGTTTTAGGGAGGAGGGGATGTGGAGGAGAGGATTTCACGGGGAGCCAGGCATGTTTGCAAAGCCTTATTTTCCCTTCTGCAGCCTCAGCATCGTTCCGGACTGCTCCTTTTTACCCCAAGGATGTAGCTGGCTGATGAAAGTGGGGAACTACTCTTCCTTAGTACTGCATGCTTGGAAGCCACAGCAACAGCAGGGGGGGAAAAAAAAAAAAAAACAACTGCTCTTTTTTTTTTTTTCCTTCACCCCCCCTCCCCCCCGCCCCCCCCCCCTTACCTCCTCCTTTCAGTGTTTGGTTTTCTTTCTTTCTTTCCTTATTTATTTATTTTTTCTTTTGGTGTGTATGTGTGTGTGTGAGCTTGATTTCTGTTTTTAAGCAATTCGCAGGGGACTTGCAAAGAATTGCATGTGATGTAGGGGGGAGCGAGTGTGCACGTGTGTCTGAGTGCGTGCGTGTGCATGTGTGTGAAGTGCATTTGTATTTCGTGTTTATGGGATGTGGAGTGATAAAGCTTCCACGCCACTGTATATAGAGCGAGGAGCATGGCAGAGGTTGCTGATGGAGAAATTGGTCAGGGTTGCAGGACAAAAACACAGAGCTCTCGACAGAGTTCAGTCCCTTCTGCTCCAGGACATCTTTCTGTAGATCATCGCTGGCACCTTCAAGGTGCTGGCTCCCATTCCTCTCCTGCCTTCTCGACAGGGGATTGCCTAGAGGGGAAACTTCAGGGCTCACGCAAATTGCTGGCGTTTCTATTCCTCCAGCAGCCCGAGACTCTGTTATTCCAGGGATAAGTGGGGGAAATAGCATTGTGATCCAGAGCAAATGGATCGTTTGCCATCACGTATTAGTGTTCAGTACGAAAAAGAGAGATGAAACGTTATCTGGCCAGCCAGCAGAAGCTTTGCAGCCAGGTTTTCTTTCCAATTCCAAAGTTGTTTTAGCCTGTTTTTCTTTCTTCAGCTGTTCAGCTAACTGTTCCTATTGACAACAGAAATGTGTTTCTACAGTAAAACAGTCTATTTGGAAGCTGCTGGGGAACAATTTATTATTCACAGGCAATCAAGTAACTTATCTGTTTCATGGATTTCTCCCCAGTCTTTTAGTGTACTTTCAACTCTGTATTTTACTGACGTGTCTGAAGTGGGGTAGTATAGATTTTAGTTGCATTTTAACAAGGAGTTAAGGCATAACTTGCAGGGTGCCATTTGCAAAGCGTCACTTAATATAAAGCAAAATAACAGCCCCCTAGCTCTTTTTCATGGATTTTTCACATCTCTGTTGTTTGCTTCAAAACAAGCAGGTGATTTTTTTTATTATTATTATTTTTAAAGAACTTGGAGAGAAAGCTGGCTGCACAGTGATGCACAGTTAGAAACATCCAGAGCTCAAAAATATAACACGTCTGACTGTGAAACTTGGATTTGTTTAGGAAATCTAATGGAGCCAAAGCACATGGGAGATCACTTTATGTGCATAGTTTTCTAACAGTTTGGATCATTTTTTTGCATCTGAAAGTGTACAAATTAATTTAAAAGGTTGCTATTACGTGTGCTTGGAGGCTCTAATACTGTATGGATACAGGAACATCTCAGTTGCCTGTCTAGTTAATGCAATTCAAATACAACCAATCTCTCCACATGCTTTATAGATGACGTTCAACAACAGTGAGCAGTCATGGAAGTAGTCTGGTGCTCTCAAGAATCACTTTATCATTCCTTTTTCTTCCGAGCCTAAATTAAAATATTTTACACAAGTTTGCCTTGGGATTTTCTTTCTGCTGGGGTTAGCTGATGTTGCGAAAGCAGGAAGCATGCTTCCAGTGAATAGTGCTGTTCTTAATGCCTGGTAGCGGAGAGGGAAGAACACCTGATGTGCTTTGTACGTGATCCCTGAAGGTATGCAGGAGTGAGGAAAAAGATGAAAACCAGCACAGTACAGTAGCAGCTTAAATAAATAAATAAGGCTGATGCATGTTAGCTTGTCAGCTGCTGTTCTACTGAAACCTGACTACTGGCTAAGCACATTTTCTTGGTAAGCACTGTGATATGATAAAATCTTCTTGATTTGATGGAGTTTGCTGTTAGAATCACATGTGGCACAGGACATCTCTTGTTCTGATGATAAAAATCATGCCTCCTCATTTTAATCTGGAGGAGGCTGAAATATCCACCACTCCTACTGAAGTTACTGGCAGTTACTTGTGTTCAGAAGTTGTCAGCATTTCTTACTTAAGATCCTTAGAAGGATTTAGGATGTTTCTAAAGGATACAATTGCCAACAGATCTATAATGTGTCATTTTGTTTAGATTTTACCTTGGGAGCAAACAGGATGTTTATAGATAAATGCTTTATTTTACCGCAGGAATGCTAAAATGTGTCAGTAGACAGACAACTTTTACATGTGTTTGTTTGTTTTTTTCTCATGGGGTTCTTAAGAGAATTCCCTTGGTATCTGTTAGCTCTTTGTAAAAAAGCAGTGTTTGCTTCACAAATGCAAGCGCTGAGTTCCTTATGCTAGTTGATTAGCTGTTGACATCGGTGAATGAATGGAATGTTTATACAAAAAAAAAAAGATTAATGCATTTCTTTATCATAACAGCTGAAAGACAAGCGCTTTCAGCTGGCTACAAAAATGCTCAAATAAAGGTTAATGTGGAGTTTGATCTGGTGTTTGTTTCCTGTGATGTGAGTGGCAGCACACCACCATTCAGGTTATTGTATCGTGTCGTAACCTGTGATGAAACTTGCCTTTAATTTATGTTGTGAGGCTTGGATAAAACTTTCATTTATTCACCTCTGAAGCTTTTCTTGCTCTTGAAACACGTCCTGTAAAGCTGTGAACTGCTATAAGCAAAGTCATGGGAAGGGAATTCAGAAGTCACTTTGACTTTGTGGAGCTTACTGCTATAAAAGTAAGGCGGGATTTGTCTCTATGAATTTGTTAACCAACTGAAACAATTTCCTTTTCTTATGGTACTTTGTTATTCTGTAACATCACCCTAAAATACTTAGTCAAGGAGTTTTTATTGTGTGCATGTTGCTCTTCCACAGCTGAAGACTGTGTGTGCTTGGTGCTGTCCTAACCTACAACTACCCGTTAGTTTCGGTAGCAATTTATTGCAGGGCAAAACCGCTATTACATTCAGACATTTATTGAGGAAGCTATATTTATGTCAGATTTTCTTAAATTTTTAACAAAGGAAATTAAAACTGATATAGTGTTGTTTAGGACTTTTTGGGGCAGAGTGCTATGGTGTTACCTATAACCATGTAGACTGCAATGGAAATATATGTTAAAAAAGCAGTAGCATAATCCTTCTGAAATCAAATCAGTCCAATTTTCTCTGAAAACCCCACCATTTCCACCAGTTTTAAATGGTACTATGCCTGTGTTTTGATCTGCATGTATATTTATAATTTTAAAATGTTATTTAAATGTATATTTATAATTTTAAAATGTTTAGAATGAGGCTACTTTATGCAAAGCTGACTTTATTTGTGTTTTGTCCACTAGAAATACAGTTTTCATAAGAAACTTATATTTGTGCTGCACTTGCCTGCACATGGAAGAAAATTAGTACTTTACTCCTGGGAACCATGTATAGCCGAAGCATCGAGTGGAGATCAGCACCACATGCAGTCACATTCCCAGTCTTGGTGGATACGGACGAGTGTCAGCAGTGACAAGTGCTGTTGCATGGCTGGGGATGGAAGAGGCTGGCTCTTAGGGCACGCAGAGCATCTAACTTACTGGTGTTGGAGTGGCTATGTGGTGCAAGGCTAATCTAGCAAGTGGCTTCCTCACCCTTAGCAGCAGTGAAACTCCTCTGTCTCAGTTTCCATTCAGAGATCTTCTTGGTTTTTCCTCCATATTACAGTAGATAGGGAAGGCTTAATTACAGGCTGGTAGTGCTATCACAGATCTCTAGTGACAGCTGTTTGTAGGAGGTCAGATGGAAAGTAATTGTGGAGAGGAGGCTACTGCAATGGCGTTTCTTCTTTGTATGTTATAATTTACACCAGTTTTCCTTGTATTTGTATACAGCTATTGTACCCTACTTGCCTGCGTAAGCTGGAGGCTGTTTTGTGTGGAGAAGGTGTTTGCAGGAAGTGGGTAAATAATATTATTGTTCCCTTTTGGGGATAACAGAATGTAACAGCTCCTGCTATGCCAGTCCCAACCTGACGAAGGACACCTATGGCATTGCTGGCAAAATGTTTGACATGACTAAGAGCTTTATTGCTTTTTGATGGGACCCACATTTCTAAGTGCAATCCAAAGGGATTATGCTCTTTTCAGAATGAAACTATCTTAGTGAGTCCCCATGACCAGTCTTGACCTGTTTGTGGCAGCCCGGTCAATTCCTGGATGAGGTAGGGTGGGCTTAGTTCCTCTGGTTGGGGCCACGGCTGTAGCTCCATGCTGGTAGCTGAGTAGCTATTCCAACAGTGCAGTGCTACCAGTAACAAAATGTAAGCATGTAGGCTTTTTTTTTTTTTTTGTAGGGCAAAATACATAACACACTATTGATTTCTGCTAACGGACAATGCTTTTAACAGGACACGTGAATCCAGGCATTTTGATTATGGATCTGTTTACCTTTCCACATCCATTACTTTCTCATTTATGTTGTAGATATGTTTAAATACTGCAGTTAATTAATAGATCATCAGGTAGCAAAATGCTTATCTTCTGTAAATGAAAGATAAAATTCTTATTTTGTTCTTTCATTTGTTTTGGGGGCATGGCTGGTTCTTAATTACACCTAATTTGGTTAACATCTGTCTTTTAGTTTGCTTCAAAATAGTTGCAAAAAGGTTTATTATTATTAATTTTAATCAGTCTGTTTTGTGTGCCTTAAAAAAAAAAATAGTTTCATTTCATATTGAAGTTTTACAGTAGGCCATTGAAGTATGATGAAAACTAAATCCTCTTAATGACTGGTTGTCAGCATGCTTTGATTAATGTAAATGACATATATAGTGACAAGCTCTTTTTCAAACTCACTGGTAATTTGCATACAACAATATCTTTTATAATGAGTCATTTGGGGCTCCCATAGAGATTTTTTTTTCTTTTTGATCTACAGTGAAAGTTTAAATTAAAAAAAAAAAAAAAAAAAAAGAGCAAATTAAAACAGTTGGACTATTTGAGCTCCAGTACAATAAAACAGCCATGACTGTATGGTTCCCTTATCAGTCATACCATTGCCATATTTTCAACTGTGTGGGTTCAGCATAAAACATATCTACAAGCCAGCTATAGCAGTTTGGGGCAACACCTTTAGTTCATGATGGCTGCTTCAGTAATCCAAGTAGAAATACACCAACACTTAGTGACATGGTGAATGGCAAGAGCATCAGCTGGGAAATAAATAGGGCCCTGAGGTAGGCTGAGAAAACCTCTGAAGAAAAGAGACTAAAAGTTTGACTTTCTAGAGCAGAAGTCAACATGTAGCCATGAAGTATTTCTAAGATTTGTTGTACATTAAGTGTACCTGACAAAATCTTAGCTACTCACTGGCAACGTAGAATCCTAATGAAATGTATCTCATCCAGCAGAAACTGTAATGAGCGGAAAGAGAGAACTTTACAAGTGTAATACTTGTGCTGCAAGTATCACAAGTATTCTTGGTTAAGAATGTGAATGGTCCCTTATACTGTTGTAATATTGATGGACAGGTATGTCCCATTTTAGCTGTGTAACTTCTGAAAAGGTTTATACACCCTAAATTATATAATGAATGGGAGAGTAGCTTTACACTAGGAAAACGTGGAAATTCAAAGTTAGGGCTCATCTTTCACTTAACCATTGCAGGGGCACGGTCTGTGGCTTGGGAGTTCTTGTCACAGCCTCAACAAACATCTCCTTAGGTGGCCTTCCATGTAGTCCTAAAATGGAATAGTGCAATTGAGGTGGAATTCAATAATTCCTGGGCATATGAAATTGTTCCTCAGTTTCAGTGCTTGCATAAGTGCTCATAGAACAGTGACAATAGGGAAAGTATGAAGTATCATCATTTATTATTGTCTCAGAAAAAGCTCATCTTGTAGGAGATGCTCATGTTCCAGGCACCCTGCATCACTAGACTAAAATTCCTTGGCAGTGTCACTGGTTGTCTGCAGCGCCTCACTGCTCAGTTCTGTGGCAGTATGGAATAAACTGAATGTCCTTTCTAAAATTTGAAGTCTAAAGAACATGCCAAATTTTGGAACATATTAAATATATTATTCTTATATGATACTGCAGATTTAATGATTTTAGCCATATGTTTCTCAATGTCCATTCACATGCAAGATTTTTTTTCTTTATTTGGATTTTCACCTAATGCAAAAATACCTTGTGAAATCTAGAAGCAGGTGAGTACATAATGGGTAATACCTTACATGTCAGATAACTTACAGACATCAACTAATTAGCCATCACAGCACCCCCCTTTGGGTTTTGTAGTACAAAGTTTAAGCTGTGGTAATAGTAAAATGTGAGGGAGTAGGAAAGGAGTATTAATTTTCCCTCTCCTTTTATAGTCAGCTTCCAAGTGTAATGTGGGAGAGAGACTAGGAAAGAAGAGTGGATTTGACTGTTCTTAGCCACCAGGTTAGTTTTAAGGCTCATTACTCTTTCTCAGCAGGGACCAGTGACTGCTTGAGTATTTTGAGGATAAGGGGATGGCAGGTCCCCCTGCCTGGCAATACAGAGAAACCTGGGAAAGGGAAAATTTTGTGACTTTTTTTTTTTTTTTCAAGTCTGAAGGTAAAATCTGCAGTGCCATATGGATAATATGGGATCATCTACTCCTCTCAGATCTTTCCCGTGCATATCGCAACAGCAAGCTCAGGATACATCTTCAAGGCCAAAATCTTAACAGCAACTTCTAAATTTGCGCCTCTGCTCACATTTTGCTTGTGTGTGACACCTGGGTGTGCAGCCTGGAGCTGCAGCAATGGGAGGCGGAATCAGGGATAGTAAAGCAGCTGGAATCAAGGAAAGGATTTAGCAAATGGGTAACAAGGTACGTTTACGAGCAAAAAATGTGCAAAGATAACTGGGGAGTATTTAAGAGAGAGGATAGAAGAGGGACAGGCATTGCATGGGGATGGAATTAGTAAGATTTAACAGAATGCAAGAAGTAGAAAACAGAAGACAAATATCAGAGATGAAGGCTAGAGTGCAGAAAGACAGCACAACTAACGGTAGAAGGAGAATGGGCAGGCTAAGAGGGGGCTGTACATATCAGTTAGAAGTGTATTTTCAAGATTAGCTTGAGTTGATCAAAATTCATTCTACTGCTGGAAAGGGAGTCCTGCACACTCTGCCTTCCTGCCTCTGAATGATGTGCTGCAACTGGTAATATGAAAAAAGAAAAATTCATCCAGATCAGCTCCTTCATCCAGCTGACTAACTACTCCTATCAACACTACAACAGCCTCAAGGCAAAGAGGCAGGGGGGACCTAAAGAAGGACAATGTAAAATTGACTGAAGCTGATCACAAAACTGTGCTCTTGATCGATAAGTCCGGATGAGATTCAGAGTTGGAAATTATTTAGAAGAGAGTCTGGTTAGGGTAATACAGTGAAAGATATAGTGAGCAGTTTAAATGGGTACAAAGAAAAAAAAAAAAAAAAAGAATGCTAAAAACACTTAGGAGGCAAATTCAAGTGTAAATTTACAGAAGCCAGTATTTATGTTGCCTATGTGTTTAATTCAGAACCTGTAAGCATACTGGGTGACATGGTGTTTAGTTACATGATGAATCAGGGCTCCATCACAGGGAAAAAACCCTGTGACAGCTTGCCCAGAGGCAGGATCAACAGGAATACTGTACCCTTCCCGGGGGCTGCCTGGTCCCTGTGATCCCGTACAGCAGAGCAGAGCCTTCGACATGTGGCTGGCATTACCCTCACCCTGCTTGATCACAAATAGCAAAATCCTGTCCTCAGCAGTCCCACTGGTGGCTCCACATCTCCCTCTCACAGCCTTCATCCCTATCTCTTTCATAGGCCCCAGTGTATTTCAAATTGACTTGTACAGTTTTACTTATTTATTTTAAAATCTGATACTTATGGCTCTAAAACCAGAACACCTTTCTGACTCTGTTTGCCTCTTAAGTGCACCTGAAATGTGCTATATGTGTACAGCATGTGTTAAACTTACTTTTAAATGGTAACTTATGCTTTACGTCTCCCTTGGAATAAAAAGAAAAAATATCCAAAAATGAAAAGGAACTCAGAATAAATTGCTATCATAGAAAAGGAGGCAAAGATTAGAATACTTTTTGTAATAAATGAAACATAAAGCACTTAGTGAAATCTTAAGGGTTATCTTTTTAATGATTTTTTTTGAATGTTAAAGAGGGCAATCATGCACAAATACGCACATATACAATCACACTATGGATTCTGCTCTTGGAAGGAAAGGGTTGAAACAGAACAGTGTAGCCATCATTGTAAGAAATAAGATGCTGAGATATGATGTAATGCTGTTTAGACTAGAGTAAAAGACATATTTTAAAAAATTAGCTAACTTATTTAAATAAAATATTTTAAAATTCTAAGAAATCACAAGTGCTAGCTGTTGATCTTTGATTTTACTTTGATCTCATTCTATGAGTTCTGGTGTCTTTTCATAACATTTTAAAAATTCTTCTTTTTCTTCTTTTAAGTATACCTATAGAGAATTGCATACTCATAAGAAGATATGACTGATTCTTCTATGTTATCCAGTTCAATCCCTTGCTCTTATATCCAAGATATCATATAATACTTTTCATGTACTGATCAAACTCCTCCTTACAACTATTTAGGGATTATTTAGTTCCCATACTACTACTTGGAGTCTGTTTCAGAATTCTGGTTTCATTTCTCCTTAAATATATTCATGGCCTGCTTATATTACTTTGTTCTCCATCTGATCTTGCACCTGAGCTTCAATGGTCTTTTCTGCTCAGTGTTTATTACCCCAAAGTATACAGAAGTCCTGCCCACAGTCTGCCTGTGCAAGTCTTTTAAAATGAAGTTCTTGCATGACAGAGTTCAGTTCTGATTAAGACTCCTAAATTATTATGGAATATGGTGTGAACTTATATACAGTGGTGTTTTCATCATGCTCCTTCTTCATGTGATGGCTAACCTTATACCAGGCCTTGGTATTGACCTTCAGAGTGTGCTGTGTGAAGTGCCTAACTCACATTTTTACTTGAGCGTAGGTTTTGTCTTCAGGTGCATAGTGCTCTACAGGGTTTTTGCAGACTCATTTTCATTTGGCTTTGTTCTGTTTTCTTGCTATAAATAGTTTTAGTAAGACAGAAGCAATCTTTGTTTATAGTTTGAACAAGTCCCGTTTCTCTGCTGGATTAAATTTCAGTTTCTGAGAGTTGATGTTTTGACACTTAAACAAATCCAATATTCTAAACATTTATCTTACAAATAGGAGGTAGCCATTATGCTCTAAGCAAAATTATTTTTGAATCAGACTATCCAACAGTCCTAATCAAGAATGCATTAGATTTCATGTGGACTTACTATTTGTATTTATTTTGGAAGCGTAGAAATTAGTATAGCAAATTTTTATTCTGGATTCATTTTTGATTTTAAAATTATAAGGAAAAGGAAGTTGTATATTTTATTTCTGTTCCTTAAAGTATAATATAAGCAGAGGACAGTAAATACAAGTGGCTGACCTTTTTACTTTTCAATAATTTAATTGAAATGGCTTTATTTTGAAAAGCAAAGGGTATTACTTCATAGTATTTTCAGTTTGCTTTTTGCTGTTTTTTTTTTTTTTTTTTTTTTTTCTCCTGAAAAACAAAGGAGTAAAGTCATGAAACTGAAGCTTTTAAATCATTTGCAGCTTTTAAAAGTATTTTCCTCCATGCATAAAATGTTTTAACCAATGTTTCACAAGGAAGGGTGAATGCTCTGTAATTAGAGTGGTATGAAGGTAGCTGTCTTTCTTTCTTAAGTTCAGGTGTATGCAAACTAGTATACACATTACTGTGTTATACTAATAGATTAGTATTTAACTAATGTGGATTTGTTGCATTTGCCATTAAAAGCAAATAAACCCAAAACAAACAAACCAAAAGTAAACAGAAAAAAAATATATCATATTCCTTGTCTTCTCTCACCTTGATTCCTTTATGGAAAAGACATAGTTTTGTTATTTATTAGATAAGAGATGCCATTTACTGTAGCACTTTTACATACTACAATGCTGCAATACTCCTACAATGAGCAGTGTTTCAAACTCAGTAAAATCCCACAATGAATGGAGCAGCTGGAACCATAACTCAGATTAGCTGCCCAGCACCCGACGCTCCTTTCTGCTTTCTCCTGTGCCTGTTGACATTTACTTCCCCCGCAGAATGACTTTCTGCATGTTATTTGCAAGGTGTTAGTCAATTAGTAATGAGCTACCTTTCATCCTGGTGTAGATGTCATCTTCAAGGAAAATGGCCTGTGTCACAGCATTAAGATTTATGTGGTAAAAAATGTCACTCACTCGATTTGTCCCATTTAACCTAATGGGGCTGCAGTATCTCATTTGAGTGTTTGTAGGAGTATGCTCTGAGTCATACTTGTCCTGCGGACCTGGACATGGAAGGGATTCAAGATCTGTGTTGGGGACTAAACAGTCAGCATGTGCTTGCACAAAGATGGGGGCTGGGAAGAATATAGCCTGGAGTCCTTTGCAGTGGCTTTATTCAGAAAAATAAAATGTTTTTGCTGGTTGAAAAGAATGCAGCAGTTCCTAGAATTGTTTGTGTGCTATTATTTAAAAAGGAAAAAATATATATTTTTTTGGATTAAAAAATAAACTATTGATCTGGCCAACATTTTTTTTTTTTAATAATATTTCATGACAGTGTGTGACCTGTTTTCCTAGGATGCTTTGGACAGGTTTTGAATTTTCCTTTTTTTTCCCCCCATATGCTGTTACTATGATAAGAATCAGTGCATAGGAACAATAACAAAACAAAACAAAAACACCTCAGAAATGTATCATAAAAAATACTCTGAGATCTTTGCACTTCCTTGGACAACACAGGGTTTCTCTGGAGTTTTGACTGAGGTCCTGTCAAAATAGTTTTCAAACTGTGGTCAGCATCTCTACGGTTATTCATGCACTGCTTTTTAAGGGCCTGGAAAATAACTTGAGAAAGCCAACTCATTTATCAATAAGCTTCAGTGGAATTCTCACCTTCCTAAAAGTTTAGGTGCTCCATAAGTGAGGATGGAAATAATAATAATAATAAAAGCCAGAAAGAAATGTGCTGGGTTAATGGAGCTGAAGCTAACAAAAGCAAAATTAAATATTTCCTGTTTTTTGGGGTGTGTTGGGGGTGGGGGGGAAGGGGTATAGCCCAAGGCTTACTCAACTTGAATTTCCAGAATCAAGTACTGGTAAGATTGGATGAGGACATGAAATGGGAAATACCAGCTATGGCCTATAATGGCATGCCAAACTTCTACATTGTAAAGATTGTTTGAAGTCTTTGAGCATTGATAAACAGCTGGAATCTTCAGAGGCTTCCAGGCCTAATTGCTGCAACTCTGTCACCAATAGTGGTTGTATACCACAGCCTACTGAACAGAAGAAAGCTTTGAATTTACTTAAGAGAAGTTACCTGTGTCTTGAAATGTGATTAACTAAGCTTATCACATGAGAGGAAAACCCTACCTAGTGTGCTTTTAAAATAGTAGCTGTAGTTGCAGGTGAGTGATGTGCATGGAAAAAGGTGGAGAGGGCAATGGTGACTGCAAGTTTGTCCAAGTAGACAAAGCCACAGGAAATGACACGTGGTGGAATCACCATCCCTGGGGGTGTTCAAGTAAATGTTGGATGTGGGCCTTAGGGACATGGTTTAGTGGGTGACATTGGTGGTAGGGGTATGGTTGGACCAGATTATGTTGAATGTCTTTTACAACCTTAATGATTCTGTGATCTTATGACTAGCTTTTTGCTGTTTACCCTGCTTAATATTTTGATCCATTGTACCAGATCTCACTTGCACGCTGATATGCAAATTTTCCGAACAGCAGAGCCATGGTAGATGTGTCTCCTTGGCAGTGGAGGGACTCTATTCCTTCTGCTGAGGGATGTTGCTGAAGGCCAGGCTGGCAATCCTGAGCTCGGATGGTCCTCGGGTGACTTCCAACTAACATAAGTGCTTTCACATGGTGTAAAGACAGTGGAGTTCAATAATAAAGAAAGTGAGGAAGCAGTGGGATCATCTGACTGAAAACTTGGGCCTTGTGGAAAATCCCCCCTCTAACATATTTCAGTTCCTAACTTCTGTTGATATTAAAAGGAGTATTAATATATTCTGTCAATATTAATGCCAAGGACCTCTCTGAAAATCCTGATTACCTTCTGTCTTTGTGGGCATTAGATGTGGCTATTTTGAATAAGTGCACAGAATTACTGTTTGCAGACTGGTTTTCTAACAGGCTTATGTCAGTCTGCTTCTTGCTTCCCTTGGCTTGCCTTGAATAGCTTTTGGATCAGGTACATTTGCCAGAGGGCTGATTCTAGTTCCTAGAAACTTCTAGTTTCTAGAAGTTTATCGAAATATGTCCTTGATGGGTGAGGAGGATATTGACCCCAAACAGGAGACTGTAGATTTATCATGATGGGCACCAGGCAAGACTTTTGACATGTTGCACCCGTAGGAATCAGTGTCCGCACCTCCTTGGACAGCTAAGACACTTGAAATCAACACAAATTTATAGAAAAGTAAGCTTATTTTAATGCCCTCTCACTAACATTTTTGTGCACAATCTTGCTGTATGGCAACTATCCTAATTTTTCATGGTTACCCTGGGCATTTTGGAATGCTTGGCACTGTACAGACCTATCTTTTTCTGTACCTTTTGTCAGAATGGTGTTAATTTTCACTGTTGTTATGGCTTCTGGTGTGCTTTGAATTGTCATATATTTCACTAAATAGTTTATTTAAAATGCTTCTTTGAGGAGGCTATTATTATGAGATTTGAAATGCTGAAGGTCTGAATGAAAACCAGCTTTCTTCTTTGTAGCCCTTTTTTGCGGGTGTCTTCTGACACATGAAACTTTCATTATACTTTAATTATTGATAGGAAGCATTTTCTTACCAGCATAGCGCTTACACACAGTGAAATTACTTTTCAGAAGAAATTACTGCAAGCAATTTTTGGATGTGTTTCAGTTTTGCAAATAGCTTAGTTTTTCTTTCCCTTTGTTTTTTCTTAGTATCCCATAAATTAAAGCACAAATGATAAGCAAGATTGTTATGCTGTCATGAATCACTCAAGTTCTAATGGCCTAATGCACTAAGCCTTAATTAGTAATATTGTATTTTTAAGATGACAATATTGTGAATGAAATCTGAACATGCCCTGTTTTATAACTGGTCTTCCCAGAAGATATTAAATGGATTCCTCTTCTTGGTATGTTTTTAAATAATTGATATGGCCACTTCAAGCCCTTAGTAGACAAATGAATTATTGGCTGCTAGTGACAAAATTTGGTTTGGGCATAATAACTTCACAGAGACATGGCACTGCATACATCTGCTGCTCTAATTAGAAAGTTTGCCTAGGGTGCTTATATCAGAAAGAGTGGGAAAAAATAGTGCTGCACAATCTGTTGTAACAGAGCAATTCCCGCAAAATGTGATTTGTACAAGATTTCTCATTAACCCTTTTACTTCTGCTAGAACACTCAGCTTCCATTTCAGTAAATTTGGTATTGGCAGTACTGTGTTGGCCTCCTTATCTGATTGGGTTGCTACTTGGAAATACCACCATTGTATTCCACATGTAGTGCACAAGTGTGTAGTCTACAGTCTACACTACACACTTGTGTGTACTAAGAGTATGTAGTCCACACTTAAACATAATTTTATTGCTCCATGGTGCAAAAGACTATTTCTGTTCTGTCCTACAGAAGACTGGCCCTTGAGTCTCTCCAGCAGTGGAAAATAAGCCAGGGTACTGTGTTCCTTTATTCTAGCTAAGCTTTCACTTTATGCTCTTTTACAGAGCCAATACAAATCAGAAGTAATAGCGTAAAAAGAGTTCTCTTAGTCCAGTGATAGCCACACATTTTCTTGGGGAAACCTTGGGGAAATTGAGTTGGGGCCAAACTCAATTGCAGTGGGATGATGATCAAGAGCATCTCATCTAAAATGGGAGTATACAGCCCTTGAAACCAGGCCTCTTTTACTAGTTGGGTGGTATCTCATCCAATAAAACAGCACACAGGCTGCAGCCAAAATAAATAGCTGTGGTTATGAGGAGAATTAATCAGAAGCTTAAAAGTAAGAGCGGCTTTCATTTGCTTTCTTACTTTAAATTGGCAATTCACTGAATATTTCCAGGGAAAGTATCAATTTCAACAAATACCTGTTTTTATACACACAGCAAGAGTTTGTTGTCATGGAACTCTATTTCATTATAGATTTCTAGAGAAACCTGGTGGGCTTTGTGGAGAGAGTAGAGGACTAGGCCTTATTCGCCTTAAACCTCATTTATGTTAGTAAGTAATTCTAGTACATAACACTCTAAGGGCCCTGAAAATAAAGTAAAATGGAATTTGTTTTCAATAAATGAACAGGAATTATCTCCAGAATGTTTGTGTTTCAAAGAAAGTGAAATGAAATCAACCACATGAAATTCCCTGTTATCAACCAATTGGAATGTTTCAAAGAGTAGATAAATGTCGTAAAGGCAAGTACAGGTGTTACAGGAGATGCAACTCTATTTTGCATGTCAAATTATCTACTCATAAGGAGACAAAATAGCTCCTCAGGTTTATGAAAGCAAAATCTGATACAGAAATTGGAGAAATGCAGTAACCTGATGTGAAGGAATACTTCTGAGTATCTGTTGTATTTTTGTATTTTCCTTACTGATATCTTTACAAAGACTCAGAAAGGATGAAGCAGTATGATAGTGAGAGATACTGTATGTTTATAGAACATCCTGCCTGACATACAATGGGACTTGAATTTCTTTTACATTTTTAGGTTTTAGCTAATCCAAGTACTTAAGTATGTAATTAACTCTATTGTCAGTGTGACTGTTAAAGTAGGCTGTTTTGAAGCGTGGATATTGAAGGAGTCTTTTTTGAAGATCACAGATGATGATACCAGAATGGTGTCTAGAATATGCATACATTAAAAAGTTTGTGGAAAAATAGCATCAGGTATTTCTCCTATTTTCATGAAATGTAGGAAATTTTCTACATAATGAAAAGGTAGTGTTTTTGTGCAATGATGTGGGAGGAATGAGAAAGAAATAGAAAAGAGGAACCTGCAGTTGTTATCATTCATTTGTTCCCCTAGCAGCAAACACTGAAAATCCAAGATATCTGATTGAAATGATGACAGACTTTAGATGACCTGGTGTTGAAGTTAAATTTATTTTTCCTGTAAGGCATTCTTAAAGTGTTCTAATTATGGGTATTAGATGGTGCTTTTTGTTTTGGTTTGGTTTTGATTTTTAATTTTAATCTCCTCTAAACTGAAATTTATGGTTCTAGGGAGGATCTCATAAGGGAGCACTTTATAAAATTTCCTTCTTGTCGGTCTAAATGAGTCTGCTTTTCAGGAATTTCTGTGGGTCGTTAGCTTTTATGCAGTATGCTATGTTCATTTTTGGACTTCTGACATACATATTATTCACATTTTGTCTGGTGTTCAAGTTTTGTCAAAGATTTCACTGTCCAAAGAACATAGAAAAAATGAATAACATCGTTTTGAATACCATTTTGAATACCCTTTTGAATAACATTTTTTTTGAATAACATGCTTGTTCATGCTAGACACACACCAAGACTTCTTGCATATCCTTTCTAAATCCCTCTTGAAACATAAGTGAAGTTGAATTAATAAGAGAATGATGTTCCATCTTTAGCAACTGTGTACTTACTACAATCTGCAATTCTGATTTCCCCAGACAATGGTACAAGACCAAAAGGATGTCAGGAGCTGTTTCTTACACTCAGAGAGAGTGTGTCCAGCAGAACAGTTCGGTTCCTTCACCTCTTTCAGAGATAATAATTCTTCAAAAATGAACTGAAAATCAAAAGCTAACTGTCAAAAAGTGTGAATGTGGTTAACATCTAAAATGTACCAGCTCGGAGATATTTCAATAGTGCCTTGTATGTCCTGAGGTTCAGGCAAACATATTTCTCTATGAACTTGGCTTCTTGACCAAGCAGTATCCCCCTTTTTTAAAGAGTAGTCTCATGTCATTTTTAGTGGATCATGGGAATGTGATGGCCAACAGCATCATGGAGGATGTAGTCAAGCCAGAGAAAGGAATAGGAGCACACACATTTCAAAGTACACACAAGAGACACTGTTACTTCCAAATGCAAGCGTTCCATCTCTAACATTAAAAAGGCTTTTCTGGCAGACTTTTTCATGGGAAGCAAGTATTTCTGGGGGAATGGAGTAAAAATGACAGGTGGAAATGGGCAGGAAGTATTATCACTGAAATGTTTTTCCATCAAAATGAATTTCTGATACAAAACTTTAAATTTAGCACTTGTGCTATAGCACCACATAAGCAGAACAATGGAGTCAAAACACTGCCTATACATCTTTTTGGCCACTTGTTAGTAGACACTGTAGAGGATTTGGATTTTATCTTTAGCTGCAACAAAGCTGAATGAAGTATAATGCTTCAGAACAATAAGGAAAAAATCACTAAATATTCTGAATGCAATAGAACTATATGCCTGAAGGTAGCTGAAGTTCCCAGAACACAGATCCTTCATTAAGCTGTTAAATACATATATTCATAAAAGTGGGTAGATGAAAATTAGAATACAAGTGGTTGGGATCGATATGGTAGTCTTACAGGAAAAGAACATGACACTTGTTAAACAAAACAATTATTTTTCATGTCACATGAACTAAAGTTTAGCTGAAGATTACTCTAAAGAGATCCTACAGCAGCTTGTTTGTAGGCACCCTTTCTCATCCAGTACCAATTTTGAAGGTACGGATTTTTGATAGTAGTTTGAAGGTTCCAAGTTTTCTGTTAAAACTTTCTCATTTTGTTGCAATGCAACTTACTGCAGAGTAAAGAGCTGGACTACAAACTGAAGCAAACACTAAGAAAATAGCTAAGACCTCATGTTTAATAAATTAGCCGTCAGAAATAGTAGAAAGAAAAGCAGAAAATAAGTATTCACAAAAAATCTAGCTGCCTAGCATTACTTACATCTGCTGATGCAAATGATGCCTATGTGGGCTTGGAAGATCAGTTAGTAAGGCACCTTGGTCTCAAATATTTGTTCTGTAATAAGCAACATTATCTGCAGTGTGTCTCCTCTCTTGAATGTAGGAGTTACCTCAATATAGTTTCATGGACATTTCTTTCAAGGAAGGCTGCCATCCTGCCCCGGCATACCTGACATGTAATTCCTGCTGGCTGGGGGTAGAATGAGTAGTCAACGCATGAATCAGGGATTCAATGAATAACAGTGCCTCATACAGAAGCTTAAAGAAAATTCCTTCATATAACACCTTTCTTTTAAAATGTATTATGAGGAGAAATAATGCAGGCCAGCATTTGGTAACTGCTCAGTTACAACTGAGATTTATTCAATCTGCTATCTGCCTAGATATTCACAGTTTTCACAAAACTAAAGCTTGAGAAATACACATACGTGTACAGGCAGTGTGGGTTTTATTTATTTCTCTGCAGTGATATTGCATGGAAATAAACTTGCGTATCCTGTATAGGGACTCAGATTTCAATTTCCTTATTCAAACCCCAATGTAGTTAAAGTCTTCTGTGGTTTTGATTTTCATTGTAGAACTTTTCACAGGCAGCTTTACTGGGGTCTTATTACAAATCATGGTAGTATGCTAGCCTCATCTGTTTCTGTCTAATCTCATCTGTAAACTTTAAAGTAATATTGGGTTTCCTTTTTACTGAAATTTAAACCAGTGGGATAAGATATGTAGCATTACTAAGATATTGTCATTCAGTGTAATTTAGTTTAGCAGATATATTTGCTTCTGAGTCTACCCTACTAGCTAACATGTGTAAGCACTGAGGTTTCTGACTGTGGGTAAGTTCAGTGTTAAAGTTCGTCTTATTTGTTTCAGCATTTTGAACACTATAACATGTCACCACAAGGTCTCTTGCTGCACAGAAATATTTTAAATGGCTCAGAGTAAGTTCGAAAGATGCTGTCTCTGACATGCATTCTTTAAAGCAGGACTATGTTTCTCTGCCACAAAAAAATAAGAAATAATAATAAAATGTCTTACCTCTCCCCTCTACAACTCTGAGAAACTTCATTTTTTTAATGAGGACTTTTTTAAAAAAAAAAAAAAAAAAAAAAGGACCTATATTCTACTGTTCAACACAGTAGAAACCCTTTAGTTTTCAGACTCAGGATATAAATATTGATTTTGTACCTCACTCTCTTTGTCAGTTAGCTCAAAGGTGATAGCTTTTTTTTTTTTTTTTTTTTTTTTTGTTAAATACTATACTTAGCTAAAAGGTTTTTGCAAGGCTTTTTGCATAAAGTGACCATTTAGTCCCAGCTGCTAACTGCAGTCTGTTTGGGTTATTCTGCCATTGGATGTGTGACATGCTTTGTCACTTAAGAATGTGAGCCTCAAAAGTGACCACAGATGGCTGTTTATGGTCAAGCTATGCAAAATTTGAACACAGATTCAATCTAAAGTCATCAAAAGACTTGATTCTCCTGTTAGATATTTATATCTACTCTTGCTGTATCTCCTGTAGCATTTTACTCAATTATTCTGATGCAACTCTAAATTAAACATAAGTATTATTGCCCATTAGAAAGCATGAGATTTGGCAGTGCCCACTCAGCTTCAGATTTCTGGTTTTGGTATCTAAAAAAATTAGGAACAGAGGATGAGTTAGAAATGGAAAAGAACCTAGGCTTTGATCCAATTAAGGTACTTTCATAACAAGGCCTTAAAGCTTGAATCCCTGGAAAACGTGCACTTTGCACGTCAAGATCCAGCTGTGGGGTTTGATTCCTAGAATCCACATTCGTGGCTCAGTGATCAACCCTCGTTGCTGTTCTTGTGAACCTAACTTCAGAACTTAAGCCAGCTGGAAAACATTTCTGTAACCAGAACAAGAACAGCCTCAGGCTTGCAGAGATTACAGATGAGGATACTTGGCTATATGAAAAATCAGCCTTACTGGTACCTATTTCAGCAGTTCTCCAAAAGCTGTTTTGCAGGTTGCTGAGCAGTTTTGCAGGTTGCTGCCATCAATTCCTCCTGAAACCAGTGGAGCAAACTCTCAGCTTCACAAATCAGGGGAACTGTTACTGTCCCAAATATAAGCCTGATTGCTACTGAAGTCATGTCAAATCTGGAAATGGCCTGAATTTGCAGGTCTGCATCATTTAAGTGTGCAGTTCTACCCAATGCTGTTTGGTATCAGGCAAAGCTGACATTTGTTTCTGATCAAACAGGCTTTTTTTTTTTTTTTTT
This sequence comes from Heteronetta atricapilla, assembly GCA_011075105.1. Taxonomy (NCBI): domain Eukaryota; kingdom Metazoa; phylum Chordata; class Aves; order Anseriformes; family Anatidae; genus Heteronetta; species Heteronetta atricapilla. Next base: position 91,066,222 of record CM021732.1, read on the forward strand.
TAACTCACAGGCTAGGAAGATCCTTCAGTCCTTCTTTTTCTTTTGAGAAAGTAATTTTTTTCCCTTTTCATTTAGGAATTGTGTGGCTTTCCTCCTTAAAATAATTATTAGTAAGGTGTGGAAAGCCCTTTAATTTACCAGCAATCCTTTTCTTTCCAGTATGTTGAGAAGAGAGTTGATAAGTAACACAGGACCTACAATATAACCAGGTGGCAACATTTCAATACCTGAGTAGGTATTCTCCAATTCATACTCAAGGAATTGCAGACTTGGAAGTGTTCCCCAGCAATTCAAGAAATCTTCACTGCACTGAGTATTTTTAAGAGCCTGTGGAAAGAAGTTGAGGGACAGTGAACACAAATTCTCATAACCAAATATTATTTCCTGCTTTTGTCACATATATGACAGTTTTGACCAATGCAGAAATTAGTGAAGGGGAAGGGGGAAATGAAAGAGAAACACTGTTCTTGTGTCTATGCTAGTCCTCCTCCTGCAGCCTTTAAGAGTCTTGCAAACTGCTTCAAGGCAGATACGTTTTCTACACTGTGAGTCCCGGAGGCTCATCGCAGGGTTCTCCAGTAGCTCCCACTACCTTGCTTATATGCAGAAAGCAGACTAAAGGCTTACTGTCAGAAAGCTTTCCAACCACAACTTTTTTTTTTTTTTTTTTTTTTTTTTTTTCCTCCTTTCATAGTTATTTTTGAAGCTATGAAGCAGGGCATCCACTGCTCCTCTCCCCTTCCTCTGCCAGTCTTTTAATGCTTTATGCCTTCCTGTTCCATCATCATCATGAAAAAGACATTTCATGCTCACCTGCAGTGCCTGCATGACTGTGAACTGTTGATTGCATGAACAGTGCCTGCATGACTTTTTCATACTGGGGCAGCAATCCAACACTGTCCGAGCATGTCTTCACAGATGCTGTGGTGGCAACTTTATCTGCTTTTTGGACGGTAGCTAGGAGTGAACATCCTCACCTTGCTATTTATTTAGTCAGAATTGGAGTCTCACATCTTCCCCATTGGATTGTGCCTGAACATGAAGAGGGCTGGACTTTTCACAACTCTTTTATGGCTTAATGTACTGCAGTTTCTTTGGTCACCGAAAGTGTCAGCTTTATTAAGGGGAAACCAGGCCTTTCTAGCCATCTCAGTGAAGACAAAGATATCGTCTCTCCATAGCCATCCTCCTAACCCTATAAGCCTTTCCCAGTCCAAATTCCTGCCAAATTCAAAGAGATGCAAGAAATCAAGTATCACAACTTCCACTAACTGCCATTCCAATCTCTGTTTGAATAATGTTATGGTTATATAAATATTGAAGTTAGGAGTCTACATTTCTGTTTGCATTATTTCTGGTAATTAATCTTTCAAGAAGCCAAAGGGTTCATATGTGAGAAGTGCTGCTGGCGTACATAACCTCATTGTGATGCTTTTTCAAAAATTACAAATACTTGTGTGGGTATAGACAAAAAATGCAGCTAAAGACTCTATCCACTATATTCATTTTTCAACTTTTCAGTTGTCTTTTATTTGTGGCATAATAACTAGGAAAGAAACTGCTTCTGCATTTATTATTTGAGCTAACTTTCTATTCTTGAAGGTAGGGGATGTGTAAAAATGTTTTGAATAATGACCTTTGGGGTATAGCAGTACCACACAAATCTTATTGTCAATAGAGCTAGTAGCAAGAAAAACAATTGAGGAAGCACATTAGCGCTCCAAAGCACATACTCTTACAACACAACAAAGTAGTTACAGAGCTGACAAACACAGACAAGGTTTGCCTTGCTGCAATATAAGTGAGTGCAGCTTTTCCTTCTCATGTAAAAACAATATTTACAATTAGATGTTTAACCAAAATACATATAATAAAGAGATTCATTGATAAATATTAGTTAAAACTATCTCAACATGTGTGCACCCCTGAACTTCTTTCCATTCTTTGTTTTGTACTGGTCAGCATCCATTTCCTGGTATGGGTGGCATCTGAGGGAATTGGAGAAAACACTTAGAAGAGAGTGCTTTGCATCCTTTTTAAAAACAAAACTAACATTCTAAAACAAATGTCAAACAAACAAAACCAAGCCAAATGTAAGACCTTAAACACGAATAGTTTGGGACATGGGATGCTAATAAGGCTACAGCTGTTCCTGCTCTTGCTGTTTCTCTGTGCACCTCCCAGGTAAAACCAGGGTTCCTAACACTGTTTTCTGAAAGGATATGCCATGAGCAGTCAAGGAGCCAGTTCTCTAAGAGACTGATGTCCAATTATTTATATTCTTGGTTAATTTTGAACCATCTAATACAAAATAAGCTGCTTGTTTTCATTAACATGATGCCTGCGGAAATCTACATAAGAATCTGTGTTGAAAGTGACACAAATGAGAAACTCAGATCTTTGCCTGCCCACTTAGAGTGACCTAAAAAGATGCATAAAAGAACCAAGCTTTCCACCATTGATTATAAAGACTGTGCAGTTCCCTTCTTCAGACTCTTGAACAGCTACATTAAGTACATCTGTTAGTCAGTGTAGAGAGGTGGGAACTTCCAGGAGGTCCCTCAGTTATAAAATAAATTGAGTTATCCTCAGTTTTAAGAGGATGGCAGCCCACAGGTAAATGACATATTTTACTTTGTCCTGTAAAGACTCAAGTAACATTTCTGTGGGAACATAAATTGCTACATGGATGACAATAGTTTTCAACTATGATCTTACAGACCTCCAAGCATCTGTGGACTATTCGTAAGGAATCAGTGAAAGATAATTAACAATAGTAACCTAGTGGTAGATAAAAATATTTTATTATCTAGAAATCCGTGCATTCAGCAGAAAATTATTGGGCAATGTAAACAGAAAAACATTGAAAAACACAGAGAGCTGCTGCATCAGAGACAAATGATATTAGCAGTTGAAGAAACATGCTAAATTATGATGCAGACAAAGATATTCCTTAAATATCTCAAAATGATAAGGTGTTCTATTGGCACATCAAGAGATGATAATAATCTTACACCATTTCCTCCTGGGAGCTTCATTTCCTTCTTGATTACATTTTCACAAGACTGTGTTCCTCCTAAAACCAATTGTCCTGAAGTAGGTCTGTGTTTCTGAATCAATTTTTCCGGTCTCATATTTCTAAGAGAGAAATGGAACATTTGTAAGTGAGATCCTGCAGTTCACTGTAAGACTGTCTTCCAATTGTCCCACAAGTAAAGAGTGAAACCTTTCAAGAATTTCATTCTTTGAGCTCATTCTGTTCACACTAATGGCAATGAATATATTGATTTTGATACAAATAGACTTTTAGTAGAAAGCCACATAAAGAGGCAGAAACAGCCCAACTCTGAAGACCACAGTCAGTGGAAGCAACAGGCACATTTAAACAGATTTGTTTGGAGGGCATACTGTCAGAGAGGGGATTGCTGATTTATCTAGTTTTACTGCCAAGCAGAATTCTGAGAGTTTTCCCCTTTCTCCTACATGTGTTCATTCAGATTTAGGCATAATTTCCCTGCCTGAGGTTCTTATAACCAGCTAAGAGAGACAATTTACAGTAGAAACTGTATAGAGAACTGTGTAGGTAGAGTGATGCAAACAATTGATTATTTGATTGACTGCATGAATCAGAATAATGAGAAAGTTCCAGTTTCACACAAAAGGAGTTTGTTTGGAAAATGAAAACATTCAGAGGAAAATAAAACACCCATTCCAACATTTAGTTTAACTTGAAGTGAATATTGTGCTTGTGCAGCATTTTGGATTTTTAAACTTTACAGTAGAAATACGTCTAGTTTTACAGATAAAAGCACAACAGAAATACAGCTAGTTTTATTCAAAAACAAACAGAACAATTAATTTTCCACTGACCAGTTTTTTTTTTTTTTTTTTTTTTTTTTTTTTTTTTTTTTTCACATACAGGCCAAAAAAAGCCAAGCAGCCTTTGTGCTGAATTCAGGCTGCACGTTGCCTGGGCAGACCAGTGGGCCTTCTCCTGTGCACTTAGCAGCATGGCCTACCCATGCAGGCCTGGCATTTGTGGACAGCAAGTGCTAAGTTTGAAAATGTCTGTGGTCTTTTTTTTTTTTTTTTTTTAATTTAGTTTAGGAACATGAAGATGTTTCTGATGAATCTGTGACAGCTGTTCACAGTTGTATTCAGAGATCAGATGGATCATAACTGGAAAATAGGAAACATTTGGTACTATAGGTTGAACCAGACTTGGTGTATGTTTCATAAATAGCTTTTTAGCTGTACAGATGTAAATGCAGGCCTTCAAATTCATATTTTGTCTTACTAGTTCGTGGATATGCTGTTTAAATTATGCAAAAAGACCAGTCTGTCTTGGCTATGAAATACTCTGGGGGTATGGTAATCTAATAATAACCAGACACCATGGAGTAGTCTTATCATTTTTTATAAAACCTTATTAATTGTGTGAGCAAAAGCATGCGGAGGAAGATCCGATTCATCATTTGGAATGGCTTCTCTTCAGGTTTTTAATCTTTTCCCTTACATGTTGATCAGCTCCTCTGACTTTCTCAATGAAATCACTTCTGGGAGTAAACCCACGCTATGTGTGAGCAGTGTGACTAAATGTAGATAAAGAGTGTGATGCAAAAACACTGAATTCTTTTAAAATAGGGAGTGACAAAGAGATTTGTTGCTTTGATGGTGACTTTTTTCCCTCCTTTCCTTTTGCAACATGAGTAGTCAGTGGGCTTGAATTCTGAGCAGGTTGTTAACAGATAAGTATTGCGTGTATGTGCAAGCATATGCTGTAGGGTTTCAGTATACATGGCCACTTTTTCAAAGGAGCTCAAGAGCTAGAACCTCCTTCTGTGTCATGGACAAAGATCAGGGGTCACTGTGATGACCCCTCCCTGCTAAAAAAATCTGGGCACAAAAGGAAGCAGCAAAACTGGAGTCTCACCTGTTATGAATGTCGGCTCCATCAGTCAATTCTGCGAAAATAGGCCCAGGAAATAGGGAGGCAGCTACTTCTCTCTAGGGTTGCATGTTAGAAACCCATTAGATTTTCATGGAAGTTGTTTCTGTAAGCTATTAAATCAGTGAACTGTTCTTGGCCAATTTCCTTTCTCAGTTCTCAGAGACCTCTCTTCATGCATTAATATGTAATGGTAGAACAAAAAGAGAGAAATAAAGCCAGACTCCATGTGGCTCATATATTCTCCAACACTATGTGTATAGATTATAAAAAAATATGCCCTCTTTGGAGTCTCTTGTTGTTCCCCCAGCAATTTTCTGAAGTCTCCCTACTTCTGAGATGATTCTCTACTTGTCTCTCTAAACCTACAAAATGTTTGGATAGCCGTGCTGCTACTTTTCAAAACTGGCAGGAAAAACAAACAAACAAAGAAAAAGAAAGAAACAAGCAGAATGTTTCTGCTGCATGATGAATAAGGATTTCCACATTCAGGTTCAAGACTAAATCAGAGCTGCTGGTTTTCAACATTTATATTGCAAGCTTTCAGGTGTCATCTGGAATATGCTAACATTTTGAATGACAAAATCCCCAAAGACTACCTCTTCTTGTGCAAATCTCACTCTGTCAAGCACTTTCCAGAAAATTCGAGTTTTGGATTTGCACACAAAAATCAGCTAGATTGGTATCTAGCATGTCTCATCTGAAACTTGTGTGTATTTGTATACAGGTATGAAGAAAGTCAGTGGACATTTTATCTGACAAGATTTTTTTTTTTTCTTTCTCCTTCCAAATTGGCTTCAGTTAAAGGGAAGGCACACCGTAGACCAAACAGCTAATATAATTATTTCAGTCAAGTAAGGCACTTTAGTAAGCACCTCCAGGATCACTGAAAATGTTAATATGTTAATTAATATTAACCATTTTGAGCAATGAATCTTGCAACTTGTAATGTATTTCTTCATTAATTTGTTGCATTATGGGTTTTATCATTAGAAGACTTTATTAGTGAATGATGATTGTGGCAATGGTACCTTTTCTTTGGTAGACAGAGGGTACATCAGTAATGTCTAATGGATAACCAGAGATGGTTTCATGGTTCAGACCTTGTATTTGACAGGTGTGATTACCGGTACAAGGCCTACTCTTGTCACAGATTGTTTTTGTATGACCATTGTGTCTTACTTTTTTTGCAATAAAATATTATTTTGCATTTATCTCACAACATGATGAGCACACTTCCAAACTAAATATTAGGGGGAGTGGCTTGGATTGCATGATTACAGGTAGGAGACCAGAATCTAGATAAATATTGACAGCAAATTTATGAAACCAATTAAACAAAATTGAATGAGGAAATTAATGAAGAAAACCAGCATTTCAGTTCTTATATGTACATTTGCATTGTAGAGTTTTCTCTACAAGAACACTCAGCACAATTTTTTAAAATGTAAATCGTCTTTAGAAAATTATTACCCAATCATCAATATTCAATCAAATTCATAGTGGATCTCATGTGGTGCTTTCACTCTTATTTTTGCTTTAGCACATGAGAAATGTGAAACATTCTACCTGGTAAAACAAGCATATGGGAACAAAAATCACACCTCGACTTGCATACTTACATAACTCACTACCTATAAATGCTTTCTGCTGTTCTTTCACAGTATTTTGAGAAAATGAAAGTTATTGTAAATTCAGTAATAGTAACTGTTTTTGCACTATGAGATAATGCACACAAGCAACTTTACAGTGGAAGCCCTGAAGATTTTGTCTTGAAGTCTTCCGTGGCTAGTATGGATCAAAAAGCCAAGCACAGCTGAACATACATCTGGTTAAATATGTTTTGAAATGTTCTATAGAAGATGTAGATGTTTTTTGATGCCTTTTTTTTTTTTTCCCCTTTAACATTAATCCTTCACATTTTCAACCCTGTATAATCAGGATAGTGCATGTTTGTGATGCACTTGAAGCTGCATGTCCAGTTCTGAACTCTGACTCAAGCTGATAAGTGTGTGTCCTGCTGATTGTTTCTAGCAGCACAAAGGTGGTGGTGGTAATCATTATCTATATATATAATGTATTATATAATACATATTTTGTATTATATATATGTATTATATATAATAGATATTTTGTATAATACATTGTATTATATAATACATATATAATACATTATATATATAATGTATATAATGTAATATACATATAAATTTTATATATGTATATATAAAATATAAAATATTTCAGAATGATTCATTGGCTTGAATAACTTTTTTTTTTTTTTTTCCTGATGATATTCTCATTTTTAGCATCTTGAGAAGAGTCAAATTTGAATGTATGCAAATTTAAGTTGTTACTTTCCTACCCAAAGGTAGCCCTCTGCAATTCTGCATCATGGACTTTCTCTTCCATCCTCTGTATTACAGTTAGTGCTCTTACTTTCTTAGCAATAATGACTTTCTCTTTGTATACCTGACTAGGTATTGTTCTGTCCTGAACTGCTATTCACAGGAGAAATATTTGTTCTTTGTATTCTTACATTATTTCATTTTTTTAGGAAGTATAACAGTTATAGTCTATATTAGGACACCACTTTGACTATGAATAATTAATGCTGGCATGCTTTCTTTCAGTGTACATTTGGCTCAGTAGCACAATTTAGTGATAGTGATGCTGAGGCTGTAGATTTCACTAGCAGTTCAAGAAAAGCTGTTAGATATGGCTTTTAGCATTCTTACTCTCGTTCAATTTTATTTAACTTCTGGTCAGGTACTTCATCTGAGATTTCACAGCCTGTCTCCTTAGTGTATTAGTCTTGTCCTACCAGACACCATTTCAGCAACTCCAAAGAAGTTTTGCAGTGCACATTAGATTAACATAGCAAGAGATCAGGTCCAACTAAGTATATTTGAGAGAAAACATAAAGAAAGACCTAGAGTGTATTTATTTTAAATGGTTTTGGATTAGTATTTGCTACAATGCTTTTATGTGTTACAATACTTTTTTTGTGCTGTTGGATGTATGAGCAGTATCAGTTACCTAGGTGGGTTTGTTGGTTAAGAATCAGCTTTTGCTGCAGTGCAGAGTTATGATCCATCTGAGTACTATGAAGTGATATTTTAGGTTGAATGATTTATCCTGGAAAACAATATTTTAGGTGAACCAGAGGCTAGAACAGTGTAATGATAAATGAGCTGATTCAGTAACCTTGTCCATGTGGCTAGCTAATAATACTTCCATGTGATTCTGCATCGACTCCTCTGGCAAATGCAGCCAGACAGGGTTGCACTGTCATTTATTTTTTGTTTGTGCTTCTATACTTTTTTTGTTCATCTTCTTGTGGGAAATACTGAACAAAATATTGGAGCAGAGAGCTGTAAGAGGAAGGTGGTATCTTCTTTGTCAGTAATGTGAAAGTTAACTATTAATCAGCTGTTTGAACAAGCCTTGTCATATTATTTTTTTTTTCCTGACCATTTTGCTTAAGTTATTAGTAATGCCCCATGCTTTAAATGAAATGGAAGGCATGTCCTTTTCTTGAAGGAAGCTTCTGTGAGATGTATTATTGGGTAGAGTTGTTGACTGATGTAGGAGTTTCAATTCCATCCTTTCTCTGAAACCTTAGCAATCCACTGAAATGAATGAATGAATGTTAACCGTAGCCCTTTTAATCTTTTATCACTTATCTCTTCTCTTGCTGACAATTTTCACTCATATTTGGAGCACTTCTTCATCTGCCATCCTGGGTAAATCTTAACTCATCAGTGACACTTTTGAAACTCAGGAGCATTACAGTGTAGTGAAGTTAATAACAACACCTTCCTATCTTATGGATTTAATACTTTTCCTGCAACCACGAGGAACTTAATTTGCTCTGTGAATAGCATGACATGAAATCCATCTGCCTTTTCATTTGTCCAGAAATTAATATTGCCAGCTGGACTGATTAGGAGCATGCTGCAGTCGTTGATATCATGTGTGAGATCCATGCGTGAATCTATCTTGGAGATTTGAACAGTATCTTGGGAGAGGGAGGGGAGCAACCTTGAATTCTTTTCTTGCTCTTACTCTAAATATCCAATATATTTAACTGAAACATATTTTATTTTACTATGTGTTTCCAACTGCTAATATGGAAATGTTTTCCAACTTCCAATATGGAATTACAGGTTGGGTACACTTTATGTTATGGCCTGAACATTATGCTGTTTGTGTTTTTGCTGGCTGGTGGGACGAAGGCTGGCCATTGAACCAGTACATTTAGGTAACAGGGGCATGAAGTGAGTGTTGGTTTTTGCTCTCTACAGGGAGTAGAGAGCATGGATCTCCCCTACAGCACAGTCCTTAGGTTGTCCCAGTGTCGGCAGTACACCCTACCACATATATCACAGATCACTCTGCTCTCCTGCAGTTTCCCGTAGAGCAGGGGCTGTGCTGCTGGCTTCTCTTGCCTTGGCATGCTCTCCCTCCTGCCTCTCCAGCTGCCCAGCTGTGGCCGCGGAAGGGCACCAGCCCTGGTGTGGCTCCTGAGCTGATATGCCAAGCAGCTGATCAACTCCTGTTCAGTTTCATGTGCTATTGTATTCATGTGAAACCTGGCTGCCTGGAGACCCATCTGGAGGATGTAAGGTTTACAGGTATCGGACAGAGCATGAAGCTCATTTCCATTCCTGTAATAACTCTTTGTCTGTCTTTTCAAAAACAACACTGCTGGTAGTTTCCATGAGAAAGCTTCTGAATAAACAGTATCCTCCTCTCTGTACCTTCTCCCTACTTTGTGTTGATTTAAAGTTTTCAACAAAGTATGAATGCCAGCAAAACTCAATTTTCTTTTACTCCTCTTTTACTTTCCCTTTTTAAATTATTTTATTAAATAATATACCTCCCTCCCCCAGCCACCATCATTTATCATCATCGTTTGCATGGCTACATATGGCATAAAACTGCATATGGTGGACTGTATGGACTTGTTATTGGCTAACCAATTCTGAATATGAAAAAAAGAAAAACCGTGTGAGAACCAATATAAAAGTTAGCCTGCAGTGATTTCTTTGTTGGTTAAATACTTTAGAAAATAACTTCATATTGGGAGTAAAGTAACGGAGTGGAAAGTGTATACATATTTTCAATATATAACCCTTGATGTTTGAAGTCAGCCTAGTTGTTACTGGTGGAAAATGGGGCATCTTCAAGGCACCATAATAATACTTTCACTTCTCACTGTGACAAATAAGAAAGCAGAAATTTGGGGGAGACATGATAAACAGGAAATTTCACTGCAGCATTAGGCATTGAGGATACTGAAGTACAATTTTGGATAAAAATGTTGCAAATGCTGTGTTAACTGGTGTTATCTTTGAGCTAGTATTCATGAAGTTTATAATGAATTAGGATAAGTTACTGTTGCAGCTAAATTTTAACTTTACAGCATTTTAGCATGCTCTTTTTTCTTTGACCTAAATCCGTCTAATTTTTTGTCTTCGTTAAAATCACAGAACAAAACCACTGTTGTATCCTAGGCTTTGCTCAAGCAGATCAAGGAAGTTTGCATTGCTAAGAAAAGCCATATACATTTAGTCATCCCAGAAACGTTTGAACTCTACACAATTAAGTGAGATGAGAGTCCACGTGATGGAAATGTTAACTGTTTTTGCTAAAACCTGTTTGTAAAACAGACAATCCAATGGAGCAACAAAAGAGTAAAAGAAAACTGCTGAAAATGTAATCAGGCATAATAACACTTAAGCTTAGAGAGGAGAAAAGCATTTAATTTGTAGATGTAAATGAAATGTCATTACAATTCAATGTCTTCAGGACAGTTCTTCATTTATATTGGTTAACATTTGCATTTCTAAGGATGATTTAATATATATTTGAAAGGGTTTTTTTTTTTTTTTTCTTTTGAACTGAGAGATTATTCAGAAGAGCATGGCTGCAGTTTTGTGGATATCATATAATCAGCACATTCTATTCTTGTGATTAAGATTTCTATTCTATAAACAGAAGAAAATTGAATACATTTTGAAATGCTGCAAAAAATAACAGAACACCCTGTGTGATGTTATAACATAATCAAGACAATTGCTCATGATGTTATTAAGTTTTTTTTTTTTTTTTTTTTTTTTTTTCCCTGTAAGTATTTTTTCTATTTCCATTCTTTAGAATATATGCTTTTGATTTAAAGTAGATTGGCAGTTTGGTTTTGATTTTACCTGAAAGTGGAGGTCCTTGACCTCCACACGTTGACAGGAGCACCAGCTGCCTTACAAGCTTTCAGCCAGACATTCCTTGCAGATGCCTCACAATCCCAACTTGAGAGAATTTGACATTTTGAGCCCCATAAATATAGAACTGTCTGCTCACGAGGGTTCTCCTCTGAATTAGCTGCAATCCTAAAGGACATGTAATGCCAACCAGCAGTAGATATCCACCTGCTAGGAAGTGGGGTGGCCACCACTTTCTTTAACATATGGTTAATCAGCTGGGATTTTAGGAGAAAGGTTAATGTGAAGATTCAGGTGTTTCTCATCAGCAGTGTGAACCAAACATTAAGAAGAGTGTTAAATAAAAGTAGTTTTGCAAGTTTCAGAATGGAGCAGATCCTGCAAACTGTAGTGCTGTTACAAAGTTTTATTAGCTGTTGGGTGCCTGAAGATCCTCCAGCCTTCTAAGACAAGCAAAGACTTTCGGCTTACATCACTTTTTTCTACAAAATGCAACACTTAGATCTTTCTGTATACGGGAAAAGTTATCGCTAACATGGTTTAAACATCTGTAATAGTAAGCTCAATTTTTTTCTGTCTTCAAAACTCCTTTATACACCTTGTCATGAACCACTTTTATACACTGGATCTACAATCCATCATCAAATGTTTCTGCAGCAGCTACCTAAAGATTTTTTTTTATGAGTACCCACGGCCACCAGACAGCTTGCCTCTGGGTTTTGTTTGCTTGCTACCCTCCTACAGATAAAGCTACGGACAAATAAAATCTCTCTGCAACTTTGCATGCAATGAGCATCTGAATGGAGAATCACATATGTGAACAACTGCACAAGGAGGATCTTGCTGCAAAGAGAAGGCATGTGACAAACTAGAAATCTTGCCTTTCTTTCTCACATCTGGATTTATTTCTGTGGATTAAGATGCAGAGGTAGAGAGTTCCGTTTCCAGAAGTATTTTCCAGGCAGATTTAAGGAAGATTTAACTCCAGACTGAACTTTTTGGTATCCTGGATGTGTTCACGAGGCCAAAGTGAATTTCATAAGGAAGATTATTTCTGAAGGTAGGCGAAAATAAAGGAAGGTCTGCTCACCCTATTTATGGATTGCTTTATCACATCTTTATTCCACAGTGAAGAATGTGTTTGTGCTCATACAGTTTTAAACTGGTGACCCAAATAAAAAGAGGTATGTATGTTCTTGCAATACCCAAACCACCTAGTCTCCTTCTCATCACTCTTGCTATTATCCTGGACATTTTCCACCTCCCTCCCTGACATCTCCTGGTTTTAGCTATTTTAGAGGCATGTTGTTTTTAGCATGGCTAGGCTTCAGGTGTGCTGATGATCTTGTAACTTAATTTTAACAGTTGGCAGTGCTGTTCCAAATGTGATTGTAGTATATTTATTATGTATGTTACTATGTTATATATATATATATATATATATATATATATATATATATATTAACTCTGAATTGTCTGAAAGCTTTGTCATCTGCCAGATTTCCCCCCCCCCCCCCCACGTACAGGAGTAGGAATTTGTGTTTCAGTCCTAAGGTCCCTGGAGGTTTTCTAGAGTTAGCTAAGCAAATTGTAGCTGACATCATCTCATGTTAGTAATGTTCTTTGCTTTGAGTGGGAGGTTAGACTGGATGACCCCCAGAGGTTTCTTCCAACCATAATTTCTATGATTCATCATGTATTTATCATGCATTTTCTGTGTATCAGAGGTGTCTTTATCTTTGTATGCTTTCTGTGACTTTGTAGCAAACTTGTGGTGGGGGGGGAAATCATTTTCTGTTGCTCATCAACAGGCTGAGATACCCGAGAGACACATACTCCTGTTTGTGTCAGGGAATGCCATGTTAGTAAATTTTAACCCCTCTGTAGCTGCAGGCTCATCTTACCCCCTAGCAAAAAACCTTCCACACTTACAGTGATGGAAGAGCCCCTAGAAATTGTGCCTTCAGATTGAAGTCAGTGGTTTTCTGAAAATCATCACATTTTGTATACAAGTCTGTCAAGGTAGACTTTGGTCAGACAGATAAGTAGCAGAGAGAAAGAAAAGAAATTTTGTAACTGGAGAACAGGTGGTAGTAGTGGACAGTATGTGCAACACTTAATTCACCAGGGTTTCTCTTATTTTATACCAGTTGCAGTGTTGTCAAAGCAGCAAAGTTATTTCAGACTGGTGGATGTGACCTGGACCTTTGATAATGTTTATGAAGAAGTTTGCAGAACTGTAAATGTGCTGTGTGTAACGCTGTGCTTATTGGGCCAAGGTGTGGTGTGACATCAAAACTGCCTCTGGCAGACCCTGTACCTGTGCCTTCTCATATGGTAAGAAATAAATAGATTGGCAGTGGATGATGGAAAAATGGAAATCAGCTGGGGAATGACAAAGGCTGTTTTATGAGCTGAAGATAAAAAATGAATAACATTTGAAATGTATATTTTGACTAAGTGAGAGACAGATGGAAAAAAATCTACAAATTTTGGGGGTGTGAAAGCTCTCATGGAAAATGCAGTTCTGTTGAAATCAAAATACTTCACAAAAGCAGGTCAACTGCAATAGACTTTTGTTTAAAAAAATGAAGAAAGACTGTCAGACAGAACATTTTAATGTTTTAGAATACCTCTTTTTTCATTCTTAGTTTTGAAATTATTCTTTCAATTCATTTTTTATCTGTTTTGATTTCTCTAGAAATAAGTGCAAACAATAAAAAATAAACAAAACAGCCATGGAATTTTCCTACCTAGATTATTTGAAGTGTTTCAGTTTTGCTCTAATTTGGAGCAAAGCCAGAGTATAAAATCCTTGGAAATCGCTATCATCCGTTCAGTTCCCAGGGGGCCTGAGAAGGACTCATGTTCAGAATTGCACTTCAACTAGTATCTCTTGAGATGCAGAAGCACCACTAATTGCCAGTAGCCATACCACAGCTCATTTGCTTTGCTCTACAGATTCCAAGGGACTGAATGTGCAAGTGGTTTCAACATCCCGCTGCGCCTGATGTCCAGCCTTAGCGGTACTGTCACATTGCACTGAAAAGTAGCAGCCTTGTTCTTTTTGTGTGTGTGCTGCACCTAATCTCTTTCAGGATCAAAACAATTGTAGGGGGAAATCTTGTATTGACACCTTCTGGGGGCTATATAAGAGATTTAGTAGAGCTTTGCTTTCCCTGTCTTGCTTTTCCTCTAAGATCTGTTACCAAGTGACTGAGATAAGTAATGACTGGTATGTCTTGCAAGGAACAGCAGTTCTGCTGTTGGCTAGTCACTAATTGTTTTATACCATTGAGAGATTTTTTTGTGTGTGTGTTTGTACATGAAGGTTTCTGTGATACAGCCTGGTGTTTTTGTGTTTAAGGTGTGAATTTGTGCTGAGGAATTAATTGTTCCTGTAGGAATGCATACAATAGGTAGATACCTTTTGGTATGGAAAAATGGTTGCTGTCACTGTATACTGAGCACAGTCTTTATGATAAATCTTTTGCATTACAGTAAGTTGGTTTGGTTTTAAGAGGTTGTCTTTCATTATGTCTTGTAGGATATTTAAAGAAACATATAGGTAGAACCTAATCTGAAAGTAAAACACTGGAAGGAGCTTCTGAACTGAGCATAAAAACTGGAGGAAAAAAAAAAAAACAAAAAAAAAAACCCTTCTATTTTTTGTCCTGGTTACAGTCTTGCAAAATGACGTTTGGATTCATTTTGTGTTAGAAATTTTATATGTTCCGTTCAGCAACTTTCTGTCCACTTTGCTGCATTGCTGTCTTTACTGTGAAATCCGTGTTCAGAGACGTTTTTCATTTCAGGCATGCACACTGCTCCCACAGTGGATAATTCGTTATGTATAGTAGCATGGGAAGAAGACGTTTCTTAAGTGCTTGCAAAGAACATGCTGGTTCACAGAACTTCAGTAAATAGCTACTTTACCTGCATTTTTTAGAACTAATGTATGAGCTTGTCTTCTTTAGACATAGTGACCTTTAAACTAGTAAATACAAATTGCTGTGTAGTGTAAAGACATCATATGGCATTTTCAAGTGCTATTCAAGAGCATTGTATGCATTCAAGACTAGTGGCCAATTTATTTTGGTGAATAGAGGAGCTAGGTGCTCTAGCTATCTCTTCAGCACATTCCTCACTAGAGATAGAAAATAAATCCATATTTGCTAAATTTTTAGTTCATCTGTTTCATTCTCTGTGAAACCAACTTTGCTGTGCACTAGAGGTAACATCACCCCAATCTGCATGAAAGTTGGGTGAGGGTGCTCAGATCTTTGGATTTCTTTTGCTGTGTGAAGTGGAGACTGAAGAGTTGTACAGCAGAAAGGTCTTTTTAAGATACTATCTAGCAAAAACTTGTACAGTTTTGCTTTGTACCGCTTGTACCAAGATATACCATTGTACAGTTGTGTTTGTACCAATTTTACTGGGATTCACTGTGTTTCAAAGAAAAGTTTTTTATCATAAAACATAAAGTGAACGTTATATTGTTGGGGTTAAATGTTTTGAAAAGATAAAGTGCTTTTAAATTTCAAAAAAAATGACTTGAAGGGGAGGAAGTAAAAGAAAGATTTAGCATTTCTATACCAACGAAGGGAAGGTACTTAAGGGCTATTGTGTCTTTAAAGGTTAATTAGCATACATAGAATGGCAATTTGCAGAAGTTACAGAAGCATTACAGTCAAGTCACAATTAGAAGTACAACTGTAAACAGCACAAAAACTGGAGATGTTTTAAAAATGTGACATTAAAAACACATTTTTTAAAAATTAGATCAAGATTCAGCTGGATATGAAATTAAAAGTATTATTTACAGAAAGTGACTAATAACTTTGCATAAGACCTCCTCAGTAGATTGCTTAGGTGCATCACATAAGCCAGATTTTGTCAAACTTTCTCTCTTTGTGCATGACAAAGATATTTTCTAATCATGGATGAGAAGGAGGAGCTGGAAACCTCTGCTGATCTAATGAGAAAACAGGTTATGAACTCAGCTTCATTTAGTACTGAGACCAATTTAATACCAAGATGAGGGCCATTAAAGTTTATTAGATTTATCTAACAATATCAGCCAGAAATAATTTTTAAAAATACATGGGTTATTTATGGAATATGTAAAATTTGAAGCTAGTTTGCTTTCAAATCTCTCGTGTGAGAAGTCATCCTTTACAATGATTTCATGAAGTTGTCATTACATGGCTAGACTGCCTGTGTGTCAAAGCACTTAAGGAGATATTTCATACAGCAGCAGGAAACAATGTGTGTTCCTGTTGTGATACTTCTTCATTCATGAGAAAAAATGTTTTGTTTTATTTCTAATATGTAAATATAGAATTTGCAAAATATATGTAGAAGAGTTTTAATAAGATCCTAGGAGCTCCCGGTCAATGCCTAGCTTGTAGAAATGCCTATGTGAGATGCAGACCAGACTCTCTAAAGCAGATGAACTGGGTAAGTGTGGTTCATGGAGGATGGTCATGAAGGAGCCTCTTCAAAGAGGTGAAGATGCATGACCAAGCGTTAGCCAGCTTCTGACCAGGACGGTGTTTAACAGACCCTTACCTCTACTGAAGGGTACCATCCATGATGGTTTCTTGCCCGCGTGTTGCTGGGAAGGTCTGCTGCTAGCTGGCTTTGTCTTGGCTGACCACTGACCTGGGAGCTGGCTATGCTCATCTTCCCTGTGGGCAAGGTTCAGAGCTGCTGGGTAATACACAGAAATCATCACCATTGGTCTTCTGGTCCTGATGTTAAAAGCTTTCAAGAAAACATGCCCAGGTTACTCAGAGTAGTTTGCTTCCTGATTATAGCCTTTACTCAAGATGTATTTTAGTAAATCCATCAAACATGAGCCTGAGGTAGGCTAGAGGCCGTGTTTTCAATTCTATATGTGGGTTGCAATTGTGTCCCAATTGCTTAGGATGGCTGGCCTTCAGAGCAAGGTGTGATGCTTACTCGGGTGTAATACTGCCCTAGACAACCCCAGGCACACAAACAAGCATCACTGGAAGATACAAATTGAAGGTAGAAATAAATATTTAATTTAGATGTTCTCAAACATTTCAGAAAGCAATTAGTTTGTGGTATTTTGGCCATGTAAGTGCATAGAAAAAGACATATTATCTTGGTGACCAAGGATTTTCATTTTTGAACCCATATCTTCTGTATCTTTTGCTGATATTTTCCATGAGTTACTTAATTGCTGCCTCACAAAAGCCCTTGTGTAGTAAGCTGAAGCTGCGCAGCAATCTTGAAGCCCATGGATAAGTAGAGGGAACATGCTGAGAGGCTATAATAGCAGAGATACTGACTGCTCTGTTAAAAACCTTGGCTTGCCCCTGAGTCTGTCAAGGATTTCTGCAATATTTTGCTTCTTTTTAGCACCCTTAGACAAATCAGCCATTTTGGTCAGTAAACAACATTCCTGATCCAAGCCTTGCTGGGTTTTCACTGCTATTTTTGTACTACCGAAGTCCTAAAAGGAACGCTCAGAATGTATTGATTCTTTTTTTTTTTTCTAAAACACACCAAAAGATTCTATTTACATTTCAATATGTTTATTTAGGTAATAGTATGGGCAGAAACCCACATTTCTGTCAGGGCCATTTCCATCTCCGTGACCCATCTTGGAAGAAAGTAGGAGAGTATGAAAATAGTTTTATTGGAATCTATGCTTTCAAAATGCAAGTGACACAAGAATCCACACAGTACTTCCAAGTAGTCTGTCATGTAACATCATCTTTGTTACTGTTTGCACCTAAGCTACAGACATACTTTAGACCTCATGTGGCAAAGACAGAGCCTGGAATGGGGGAATAGATAGCTCATGCTATACTTAAAAAAAAAAAAAAAAATATCACAACAATAGTAATATACCTTGCTGATTTTTGCATAAGTTTAAAGATAGTATTTTTAGCTTATGTTCAGTGGTGCCAAAAATCAATGCTAATCAATTGATGTGTTAACATTAAAAAGATGAATCATTATTAGGATGGCGAGTCAGCATTTTTATGGAAAGAGTAACCTTTTTTCTCTTTAATCAATTAATAAAGACAATACTGATTTAATTAAAGGACAAACTTCTTGGACAGGATGAGATTTGGTTCTGTTTTGGTGATTAAGGAGCAAAGAATTCCATAGAATGTCAAGCTATGGTTTTACCTGAAGCCCATAAAGCAGTAGTAGCTTAGATTATTTTTACTGGTAGTTGGATGAACTTCTGTGTTCTGACTTGCAGAGTCTTTAGTTGTTAAATTGCTGGTTTGGAATTCTTTTTTAAAGATTAAATCTTTAAATTAAGATAAGGAAAATTCTTGTAATTCTTTGTATGCAAATGTCATTTTTGGAAAACGTACATATGTTAAAGAAGTGGAAGCATGTGCCACCAAGTAGAGAATGTGGTGCACACAAATTCTATTAGAATGCAGCAATTTACTTATGTCTCATTTTATTATTAGTTTTTTTTATTATTATTTCAGCTTGTTTTATTCATACAGTTTACAAAATAAATATTTGTAAGGAGCATTGTAGAGTATTGGTGACCTTATGCATAGTATGGGTGAAGAGAAATACAAAATGACCAGATAATAAGAGATGACAGTAATCCTGACCTACTGTTTATCATGGGTATGGAGGGGTGTTGTTTTCTTTTAACTGTGGTCAGCTAGGTTTGTTGTCCCAAAAACATCTGTTATGGTTCATGGAGGACTTTATTATTTTTATTTTATTTTTGGCAGGAACTATTCAGTTGTTCTGTATTAATGTATATGGGTCCTTCTCGATTTTCATGACTCATTTAGGTTTTAGAATCTTTTTATCAGAAATACTATAGGAGCCATGATAAGATGTCGTTCCTTATGTAACTCTTCCATTTTTTATACCTTGCAGTCTTAAAAACAACACAGGAAAAAACCTACCATAAAACAAAACAAACTGCCATGCAGCAAGATATCTGCTAAACTATCAGTTTAAAAAATGAAGGATGTGACCTTTCCTTACAAACCAAAGGGCAGCAACAGTCCTACCTTAATTTGTATCATTCTTTCTGCACGTTTCTGTTGCTTTGGCAGTAAATCTCTGCTCTTGTGATCTGTTATGCTAGAGGTTATCTTTTCTAGCTTCTGGGATTTCAAAGCTTGTTGTTGTCTTCATTCATGATTCAGAGGACAGTGGAGCTCGCGGCAGTGAACAGAGCTCTTTCATAACCAGCCATCTGTGATGAGTCGCTGAGAAGGGTGATACACACAATCCACCATCATCATGGGCAGATGAATAGGAGTAATGGTGAATAGGGATTACACAATCATTTTTTTTTTTTTTTTTTTTTTTTTTTTTTCAGTTCTGTGTGGTAGGTTTTTTTGTTACTGAAGAGTCCTTAGAGAAAGACATTTCCCTGGCTTACATACCCTGTCCTTCATTTCCAGGCAGCTTCGCAACCGTTTCCAAGCTGGTGAGTTCCCATAGAGCATAGTCCCTTTGCTGCGCAGTTCCTTTGAAAACAACAACCCTAGATCTGTAGTGCCTAAACAAATGCACTTGTTTACAAGAAGCATTTCTAAATGGATAATTCCCCCACCTCCATCTATAGCAGCAACAAGGTTTATGATTTTCATTTCCCAACTCCAGCAGTTTAGTAGTACAAATAGTATTTGGCCTTCTTACTTAAAGAGCCTTTTGCAAATCAGGAATTGAGTTCTTCCTCTCTAGACGAACTCTTGAACCCTCCCTTTTTTAATGTTGAAGTAATTTTTGGAGGAAAAAAAAAAAAAAAAAAAAACCACTGAAGACCTCTCACTACATTTTTTGCCAAGGGGGGATTTTTTTTTCAGGTTGTCTGATTCTCAGATAGGCATGGATCAGTTGCACATTTGCTTTGTTTGTTCTGACAGGAAAAATAAAAAAGGCGGCATTTTTAATTTATTATTATTATTATTACCTGCATGCTTGGGTAATATTCATCAATATTTTCTAATCAGCATGGTATTTTGTAATTAGCCAATGTATACCAGTTGTAGAACTGGAAAGGCTAGACCCATGCAAGATCCATACAAAGTTAACCAGTACATTGCTTGTTATGACCAGACATCCTGTGATTGCTCTGAATTTATAAGGAACAGCTATTTTTTATTCAAAGCATAGTCATGGTGCTCGTTCACATGAAAAAGGTGTTTTGATGATTCCGGTTCCACTCAAAGGTAAGATTACAGCATAAACATAGCTCCAGAAGCAGATCTGGGGTTCCCTGCAGGATATTCTCATCAGGTTGGATCATTATAGTAGTTCTATATGAAAGTGAAAATGAAAATCTGATGTGAAAATCTTGATCCTATCTAAAAGTTTTGTTACTACTAATAGCACTGGGATGATGCAGTAAGAACTGCTCTTGATTAAACACTGCTTACTTGCCACTGAAGCTTATAATAAACATTTTTCTCCCCAGGTCTGTAGGCTTATGTTGTAAACTAGCAAGCAGTCTGAACTTGCAATTAATGTCCACCAATATTCTAATTTCAGAGACCTACATAGCACAGAGAAAATAGAATATGGCTAATAAGGCTACATGGTGCTACCTTGCCCGCTGAGAACAGCTACCAGATGCAGTCAAGACAGAACTTTAACTGCAAGCTTTTGAATGTTAGAGATGCTAAACATTAATGTGACAGAGCCTCTCTAAAATCTGTGAGATCTTATTGTAAGCTGCTGAATGCTAAAGTATACAGCTGCAGCTGTTTTATATAAATTTTAAAACTACATATATTGCTAAATATAAACTATTCAGAGGTTTATAAACATAGCTCTGTAGGAATGTGACAATACTTCTGATGTCCCTGAACACAGGATTTTTAATTTGATGCTTCTTTTTGCTGACAGATTTGTCAACTCAAAAGCAGCCAGACGGTTCCCAGTTGAATTTGAGTTTGAGAGGGCTGATGCACATTGCTTAGTCTAAATGTCTTGTATAAGTTACTGTTAAGCTATTTGTTCTGAAGGGTCCAGACATTACAGGTTATGCATAAATAACTTTGTTCAAAACCAGAATCTACTCTCCATTAAGCCATATGCCAGTTTCAAGATCTCCAGCACAAAAGTGCTAGACATATGGACCATTCTCCCATATTCTGAGCACATGTTGTATACAAAGTTTCTCATGCCTTGGTGGAGGCTGAGTCAATTGAGAGACTTCGGTTTACCTCCATAGACTTTTGCTCAAGCACCAGCTGTCCAGATTGTTCCCCATCTTGGTGGTAGACATCTGATTATTTGAGAACTGGATCAAGTTTTACGTAAGATTACCTAAGTGGCCATTAACATATGCAGAGTAGAAGTGATTGGATACTAGCTTGAATAAAGCAAATAAAAAGATTCCATTGAATTCACTGTAGTGAAGGAGAAATTATATTAATATGCAGATTTCTCAGAGAAAATTATTTCATAAACAGATAAATCCTTCAGAAGAATGTAGGGCTTGAGAGAAAGCAATACTGGAAAACTCAAGGAATCTGAGAAGGGGAATGACAGAAAGGAAAAGCTTTTCCCTTTTCTTCCACCCTTTATTTTTACAAGAGAGACACTGAATCATATGCCTCTTGACACTTTCAGGAATGATCTTACTGTCCGAATGGCCTACAGAGAACTTCACTAGTAAAAGAAAATGATCAATAGCATGAGATATTAAAAAGGTAAGTCTTCCTCTACTGAATCTGGGCAGCGCTGTCAACTCTCTATTGAATTTATGATCTACAGGAAATTAAACACTGACAGCATCACCAGCAAAGATAAGCATATATTGCTTAGGGTTAATAACTTGCCAGATTTTCTAAATCAAGCTATATTTACATTAGTATGTCAGATTTTTATCAAGCGACTGTTGGCAAGTAACTATAGATAATGATAGCAAATGAAAATTGCTTTTATAAATGACAGTTGTGCTACTACATTTTCAGCTCTGGATTTTCAAATGTTTTGCCTACTGTCCTGGCAGAGCTCATTTACATGTGTGCAGTGTTTTGTTTGGATAACATAATTGTTATATCGCCCATTTTTGCACATGTTTACAGAGCATGAGAAATGGATTTAGAAATGCAGAAGCAGTTTGCTGTCCAGCAGATTTGGAATCTGGTTCCTATTGTGGACTCCAAATTCAAAATTAAGCATCTAGTTAATGGCTGTAGTTAATGTACGTAAATATACAAAGAAGCCAGGCTCCCAGGAGTTCCTTTATTTGCTAGAGATATACTGATCTTAAAATTAGGCACCAAATCATGGTCTCTGCAGCTTTAATCAGATGTTTTTCTTAACTTTCCAGCTTCCCCAGAGCTGCAGGCTCCTTTGAGCTTGAGGCATAAACAGATTGAGCCTGAGACTTTTTGTTTTGCTTCTCTTTTAAATCATGTAGTAGGGGCAGGCTAGTGGCAAGTCAGTATCCTTTTCCTTTCAGTGATATCAAAGACTAGTTGCCTTTCAGGAGTTACCTTGCTGACATGTTGAAGGGAGGCTCCTTGATCACCAGGGCATGAAGTCCTTTATGAAAGCTACCACACAAGAGTAGTGATGATCAGTGGGAATTGAGTTGTAAGGAAAGTGCTGTTGTAATACATATACAGAAAGAAGAGCATTGGCACTGTATACATGTAGGTTATCTCTGTAGTCACTGGAAAAAAAGAGAGAGAAGTTCCATACAAAATGTTCTGTATCTGATGGAGGAGCCTATGTATTTCCACTGGCCACAGAGGAACCTTACTTATCAGTCTGAACTAGATAGTTGAAGTTCATTTAGCAATCTTCCAGCACGGCAGAGTCAGAGCTGCTGCAGGTATTGTTAACTTACTGATTCCTACATGCTATTTTTGTGATCTATTCATTTTTCATAAAAAATTGGAAGAGGAAAACAACAGGTTTATTTGTTCTTAATGAAGAAACAGAGAGGCAAAGAAAAAGCAGTCTCCCCAAAACTTCAAGGAGAGCAAAGAACATCTCCTTTGGGATGCATATTGATGGTACATATACCTCTTTTCCTTTTCTTCCTTTCAGGGCCTCTATTGAGGCCCTGGTCAGAAACAACTTTCCCTTGCTTGTGTGAACAGAAAAGATTAAAGCCTATATCAGTTTGCTATGCTTGCTTGGTACTGATATATATATATATCAGTATATATAAATAATAAATATATATATATTTAAAAATAATATAATAAATATATAATATAATATAATAAATAATAAAATAATAATAATAAATAATATATAATATAATATAATATAATAAATAATACATATAATATAATATAATAAATATATATATATTTAAACTCTAATACTTGAAACCTCTAGGGGTGACACAACAGAAGGAAGAATAAAATGCAGGTCAAGTACATAACATTACAGAGCACTGGCACTGGCTTGCCAGAAGAAAAAAAAATAACCAAAACCATAAACACAATATAAGAGTACATTTTCTGCAGAAACTATATGAGAAAATAATTTTTTGTAAGATTTCTTTTCCTTTTTTTTTTTTTTTGCTTAATAACAGAGACATTTTGTGGCTTTGTTTTTTTTTTTTTTAAAAAAAAAAAAAAAAAAAAAAAAAAAAAGAGCATCCTAACACAATGGCAATCAGTACAGATTGGAAAATGGAATAAATAGACACTCCCTTTGTCTGCTTCTCCCCCTCCCACCACTGCCATGCTCTCAAGTACCCATCAGTTGAAGTTGTGGCCAACAAAATAACTTGGAGGTAAGATTAAATAGAAGAAGCATTCTTCATTCCTGCCTTGAAGGGTGCTGAAGGCTTGTTATGAAAGACAAATGCCATTACCATAACAGAAGCGCAAGCACCCTCATAGTAATAGCTCTTCCCATCCAAGAGCTGTCTGGGGCCAAACCATTTTGGTTTATCAGCCAGATGAAAAGCCAAAGAAACTCACTTTGCCAAATGGAAGAGTAGCTATCTAGCCTTCTCATGTTACCTGATACCTAGCCTTTGAAAAAAGCTTTCCTATAAACACAAAAATGGCATAATTCCAAGAGTGCACTTTGTCAGCATACTGAAAAGTGCACTTAGCCATGAACAGAAAATAATAAAAAAAAAGGAAACAGTATATAAAAATACATTAAATTTAAAAAGTCTGTGTCACAATCACAGAGATCTTGAAATGAAGAAGTGAAGAATAGATGATGATGATGAACAAAAATGTATGAAACAGTTAATTGTAATGTGGCAGATTCAAAGCTGGTGAAAAGGCAATGCTTTATCAGAGTCTCAGGTGTTAGTAGAAGCTAGGGCCTTAAAAGTCTTCACAGAAGACTCATACATTTATGGAAATATGACCATCAAGGTTATAATAGTACTGACAAGAAAAAACTGATAGGAATGTAAATTCTCCCATTTCAGTTTTTGACTGTTTTCTCTTTGGAATTTGGATAGATAGACTGTACATTTTCCTGTCGTGGGGCCTCTCTCACCCCCTTCTGTTGCAGCGCTGTCTGCTGGTCAAGACAGATTTAGGCATTGTTCATCTGAACATTAAGTCTTGAATGTTCAGTTAATTTCTTTCTTAATAAAATAAAAATGCATGTTTGCTAGGTCAAAAAATTAGCTGTCTTTCACATTCATCTAAAATCCATCTAGGAAGTCAAAGGCTGATGTGCCATTTTGATTCCTAAAAGGAAGGGGGACTCTCTTACAGAAAAATCCCAAGAACCTACAGGGGAGAAGAGGGAGGAAAAGGGTCATTCTTTCACCTCAGAAAGACATGCTGTATTTTATGCTCTGGCCCTGTGTAGCAACTCCTGTTGCTAAAGGGTAGAAGCTGTCATAGCCCTCTCTTATCATGTTGCAGTCTTCAAGGAAAGGCTTTCTGTTTAGAAGAAGTATATTGTTAAAGAGAAAATTAATTTTCATATTCCTGGTGGCTGCATGTTATAGTACAGGCTAATGACTGAATGTTAAGCCTTGGATGACCAGGTTATGAAGCATACTAGTGATGAGGAAAATTATTATCCTATATAGGAATGCATAGCAAAAGAGATTTTAGAATATATTCAGACAAAGAAGGTTTTCTAGATGTTCAGGATCAGATTTTTAGACAGATTGGTGGTCATGGAGTTTGCACAATTTAGGTCAGTAGAAGCTCTAAAATTTGTTAGTGCAGATACTTCAAGTTGCAACAAGTCAGACTGTAAATGTGTTTGAGCACCTAAAGAAGCTGGTATGCCTATAATGGAAATCCAAAAGCTCTTAGGTGTATCACGGTCACAGAACATAGCCCAAGTATCTAAGTATTGCTAAAAGTTCTAGCGAGCACCTATTTTTTATTTATTTTTTTATTTTTTTCCCCTGGCAGAAATAAATACCTCTTAAAACCATGCCAGGAATTACTAAAGAAAGTTCTAATCTTGTAACCTACTATATTTTTATTAGTGACTTTAAGAAAAATAAAATAATATATAGAGAAAAAAAAATTACCTATTGCTGTATATTTGCAGAAATTAACAACCAAAAGAAAGATCATAATATAGGAGGAAAATAGGCTCACCTTAAGGGGTGAAGTAATGTCAGTGGAATGGGATTTAACACTAAGAATAGCAGGTTTATGCATTTAGGGACACGTAAGATCTGAGTTCATCTGGGAGAGATATTAGGCTGAGTGGCAGAAAAAAAAAAGCTATTTTTAGTGAAGAGACTTAAAGAGTCTAGCTTCTTAGTCTAGAAAAACAGGTCGAAGGCAGATGTTATTCTGTAATGTAGCATCAAGAAGGTAAGCATCCAAGATGAAGGAACTAAGGGGCTGTACTGGAACAAAGAAAAATTGGGTATGAACAAGAGACAAATTTAGAGATTGTTACCTCTCAGATTAATGGGTTTCTGGAAAAGCCTTCCAATAGGACCAGAGTAAACAGCTAGTTTTATTATGTTTGTAAAAGGCTTTATCTTGGAAACTAACATCCCTGGAGGTCTTTGGAGTTTTAATTCTTGAGGTCTTTTTAGTTTTCTGTGCTCTATATTACAGCATTTCATAAATGTGTTAGAACCAGTTCTTAGTAAAGTTCTCCCTAAAAATGAGCCCATCTCAGTTTTCAAAATCTATGTAGGCTTTTTCCATTTTTTTTCTGTTTTATTTTGAACTTTGAAGACTTCATATGGATAATCATGATGAATAACACATTTCAGTTAGTGTTTTTTTGAAATTTCTAAATAGCCAAAAATAAGTTTTAGTGTGTTGGTTTATCACATTTACAATTATTAAAGAAGAATGAATATTTGTAAATTTGGGAATCAATAGAACCTCTATTTATAGCAATGATTTGGGACTACCAGCTTCAAAATTTATGCTTGCCTCTATCATGATTATCTCTACCAAGTGCTCATGGAAATTACGAATGTAGTTCAAGTTCCCATGGTGTGTTCTATTGACATGTGCCGTTCATGGTCTGTAAGTATTTTACTCATTGATCAATCCAAACAGTGGCTGGTTGTTTCTACTGAAGAAACAATTTAGTGTTGGGCATGACTGAAGTACCAATAGTAGGAGCCCTTTTGTGTTAACACAAAGAAGTTGGTCAGATTATCAGCCAGATGTTATGGGATAGAGCAGATCATTTTATCCAGTTATTGCTCTATCAGGGTTTGTATCTGCCTTGGTCCTTTGCTGTGGACTTGTTTGTTTGTTGCAGTTTTCTAACATTTTTTTTAACCTAAATAAAATCTTTCTTCCTCCTCCTTTTTAACTTTATTTTTCCTCTTCTTTTTCCTCCTCTCTTCTACTTTGTAATTTATTTATTTATTCTCTCTTCCCTCTTCCTGGATGCCTAGTTATTTATTCTTTTCCGTCTGAATGTTGAAAGCAATATTTATGCAGGAGCTATATATCTGTATATCTACTATCTGAGAAAACCAACAAACAAAAAATCTGTTGATATGAAATAGCTTTTAAGTAATATAAGTAGATCAAAAATACTTCATTTAGTCCAAGAGGACTGTTGCAATTTCACTTAAAGCTACCTCAGAAGGGGAAAATAATTTGTTACTGTTGTGTCATTTGTTAGATACTGTGATCCCCAACTAAAAAGCATTTCAGAAGGAGGGCTCAAATTCTGAAACTGTTTTCTGTTAAAAACTTTAATAATTAAGGTAATTATACTCATTCTCTTGGAAGTTACAACCTCTGCAGGTGTGGAAAGCCTGTGACAAAGAGGAAATTATTATTTTGAAGAAAAAAAAAAAGGAAGAAGAAGAAAGAAAAGGAAGGATGATGGTACAAAATGAGATTTGCGTACTCTGTATGTGAGGAAAAATGCTGTCTTGATGATAGAGACACAATTTAAAATCACCTATATGAGTAACAAGGAAACTATGGGAAACTAATCTTTTGCAGTACTATTATTCATGATACTGCAACTTTGTAAAGAGGCATATCTAAAGAAAAGTCTGTGCTCTATGTGTGTGTATGAATATTTTGCCATTCTTGTTTTTCTTTCCTCATTGTATGAATCTTGTATGAGAGAACGAGTGAAGTTGCTTTACATCAGTAACATCTGAGTTAGCATCTATTAAGAGAATTTAGGGCATTCAGATTTCAATGCAGTTCTTCCAAGATTTCTGCAAATTCAAACAACCGTCACTACACTGGCATCAGGGGGTATGATTTAAAATGCTTTTTAATGTTTTCTTCAAAACCATGCAGCAAGAAGACCTATATATGCTCCAGCTAGTTCTTCACTCCCTTGCCTCCGTAATAGTCCAGTGTGTATTTGCTTTCTGGAATAAACTGAACACAGCCTTGTCATAAACTGTATGTTTCAATATGAGGTATGAAAACTGTTTAGTACTCCAAAGGAAAGTTGTAACATGGGTAGATAAAATTAAAAGCAAGTAAAAGTTTCCAGAGATAGCCTAAGCCTCAGATATATGTTCTACTGGATTGATTCTGATTTAAGAAGCATTCCTACTTATTTTGTTATGTTTAAAAGAAACATGCGGAATTACCAAGGGGCAGCAATCTGATTCTGAATTAGGCACATCCAGTAAGATAACACCCTAACGTACCACAAACAAGCATAGCTAATATTACTTTTTGTGACATATAGTGGAACAGATTCTCTGAATCATTAAGTTATCTTGCAAAAGAAACACAGAGTAATTTCTGTATCCTGAAATTCAAAAGCATGTTTTCTACCAGTGTAAGGGCTGAATACTGAATACTCTCTTTGTTGTATGCATTGAAGAGCAGAAGATAAGGAAAGGTGAAGAAATACAACAGTCAAAAGCAGCTACTTTTGGAAGTCTCCTTCTTGACCACTAACTAGAAAGCTATGATAAAAGATCCTCTTTTGAGTTCAGTTTCCAACCTGAAAATGGCAAAAAAAAAAAAAAGCAAAAACAAACAAACAAACAAACAAAAACAACAACAAAAAACATCAGCTCAGACAGAAATTCCTTTATTTCTGTTCTTTTTTCAACCCACCAATGACATACTGGGAGGAAGAAAATAATGTAATTCAAAACATTTCATTTAACTGAAACAAACTGGATTTTTAAGCATATTTGGCCTATGTCAAATGGCTTATTGTGTCTGTTATATTCTGAATGTTTTTACTCATTCTTATTGTGCTATCATTTCCCTGTCTGTAGCTTCTGTAAATGTTCTGCATTCTGTTTGTTCTCCCACCTTTCTGATGAAAAACACTGATGCTTAAGTCCTGTAAACCAACATAGTATTGCTATGCTTCAAGATTTTTTTCTCTGATGCCCATTGTAACTTCAACTGTCTTTAGCAAAAACATGTATCTAGCCAGTCCAGTTTCAGGAAAAAAGCTTGAAAATCTGATTCCACATATATTTTAAAAATCACCACCAAAATTTCTATTATTTTGATGTTGTTTGAGGAAGTCTAAAATTTCTTTTATACCTTGAAAAATTATCTCTTTGTCTTTTTGCTACTTTGGAAGTGTTATGTAGTGTCATATGCTTACTATCACGGTAACATCACTGCTGTATCTAGAGACACAAAGGTCAGTGGCATTCTTGTCTTCCTTCGTGCTTTACTTGTGCTGTGTAGTTGTAGTAGTAGTTTGGTGTGGCATAATGTCCAGGAAAACAGCCAGGGGTCTTTTCAGAAGCTGGATTCATAGTAACAATTTCCTTTTCTTTTCGGTCACTGTTTTCCATAGCAACTCTTAAAAGAGAGCAAATCTTCTGATGAAAGAGTGGAAGGCTACATCTCTCTCCCTTCCCTTCTCTTTAGAAGAAGGAGAATTAAGGCAGGGTCTTTCACACTGTTTCAATTACACTGACCTGTGCTCCTGGGCCATCCTGAAGGATGCAACCTTAGCTGGATGCCCTGCACAGTCCTCTGAAGCATCTCCGTCTCCATTAGCCATGGAGAGAGAATAGCTGAGAGAGAACCCTCCCCCTTTCTTTCTTTTGTTCTTTCTTTCTTCCTTGTTCCTTGTGTGGTGCCTTGGAGATGCCACTGATCCAGGTGATGAATTACAGACCTGTGTAAGAGACTATATTTTTTATTATAACAACCTCATCTGCTCAGGTGTTACCCTGTCATCTTCCTCAGCACTATTTTGTGTTTAGGACTTTGGAGCTGCTCCAAATCACCAATTTTATTATCAGAATAGCAAGCATCCCAGTGCTGTGCTGCTCCTTCTTATTCGTATTCAACAGCTGCCACTGTACACCACTCATAAGTGATCTTCTGTCCTGAAGCGAGGTGGGTTACGCAGGCCACACACATGCACAGCTTGAAAGCTGCTGCACAACTGCTTGGAAACACCTCACTTCCCAGGCCAGTCAGCAGCTTTCTGTTCTGCTCCTGCACTCCGCCTCATTTATTTTCAACTGCCAGTACCTTCCAGAAACACCCCACCAGGGCATTTAGATGGGAAAACTCCTTCTATTAAGTATCTTTGTCATGTTGTACCACTGTTTTTTAAGCAGAACTCTCCATTGGTCTCACTAGGGAGTCTGCTTTAAAACCAATGGCATCATTTGGCTCCTTAGCAGTAAGGTTTGTTCAAACCAGAGCAATCTCTGTTATAGTCACAAGAATGCTTCCACTCTGAAGGAATCAATGCACTTTCTATTTTAAACCTGACTTTGAATTGCCTTCCTGCCCATCTTGAATTAAAGGCTTCAATTCCTGCCCATCTCATATTAAAAGTTTCAACTCCATATTTCCTACTGCATGCCTAACACATTTGAGTGTGAGTGGGACAAGACAGCAAGGAAATGCAAAAGCATGGAAAGAGGAGATGATATTTCCTTTCTCAGAGCAACTGCAGCATTCATTCTGAGAAACAGCTCAGTGCCCTGCCATTAATCCCAGGGGATGGTGCTGCAGCCCCGTGTCTTGAAGTCCGGTGTATATCAGATAATTTGTGATTTAGCTCAACCTTTAGACCACTATAAATACATGTCTTAGCAAAAATAGTGTATCCAGGAAATGTCCTTCATTATTTCTTCTATTTCATCACCCTGGCACTGTTACTCGTCTGCCTACACAGCAGATACCCCAGAGGCACAGAAAACAAAAGCTTTGTTAATGTGTTGTGGTTCCCAGGCCGAACAACTAGAGTTAAGTGCTTTATTAGACATACATAGTTTCAGAGAGACTAAGCATAAAGTAATCACCTAGTTTTACACAGATTAGTGCATGAAGTACTCCCGGGGGATGTGTAAGATCCAGTGCAGTTCCTGAGAAAAAGGACCAACATATGGGAGCATATTGGTGAAGCAGGAAGCAATCTGTTTGCAGCCTTATCTCAGCCCCAGCTCCTTATCGTGCTATCTTTCATAGACGTGCAGATCCTGCAGAGAAATACATCATTAGTAGCTGTAATTGGAGTAGACCATTTAAAGAAATAGTGTATAGAAATTATAAACATCAGAACCGCAACTGATAAAGGATGGAGGCAACCACTGACATACTTTTCCATGGCCAGGATGTGCTTTTATGTTTAGATTATGGAAAAAGCACTAATGTGTTACAACACATCATTTCACATATTAAGTAGTGCATATTAAAGTCATTATTAGACAAGACAAATGTTCAACACTGAGTGCTCATGCTTTTAATCTGTAATCTTACCGGGAAGTCCTGCTCCACCCAAATCTGTCGTTGATGTTGTCTTCCTCTTGCAAGAGACTAGATCTGTTTAAAATACTGCTTATTAAAATGAGTGCGTATTGAAATTCTCCATTCAACCGACTCTGTACCACCATTTTTGATATATTTTTAATCAAAATTATACATTTCTTGGCTTGTTTAGCAGGCACACTTTAAAAAATAGTTAATTTGCTCAGTCAAGAGCACTGACCTTCTAAAGTATTTATTTAGTTTGATTTTGAATATGAAAATAAGTACATTCTCTTATTTTAAATAGATAGCACATATTTTCTCACTTTATCATTTATTTATGCTTATTTTATTTATTGAACTCACCTGATGCTGAGTATCTCACTAGCTTCTAGCATTACAGTAACATAAAAACTGAGGGGTAGTGGAAAATCTTGCCTGCTGTGTATATTTTTCCATGTGTCATATTTTTTTTAAAGTGTTGCTTATTCTTGAGAAAATCATGCGAGTCCCCACCATGTTTCTTTATCTTATTTTTTTTTTCAGATTTTCTCGGCTACCTTCAACAGTAAGGATGATAAGTGCCCCTTGTTTGCTTCAAGTATAAAATAATAATATTAGGTCTATAATCTTGTGTGGTTTTAAATGATTTAAAATATTTATTTTTTCAAAGGTAAAAAAAAAAAAAAAAAGGTTTCTGTTGAGGAGCTTTACCTATTACAAAATATTTGATCTTTGTGAAGGCCTCAGTATATATATTTGCTATAGATTTTAGTGTTGTGTAGAGATACTACAGTGCATTTTAAGTAGCTAATTTGAGTAGTCAAAGCCATCTCGTCACAAAAGCACAGAACTCTGTTCAGAGTCAAAACTCCATTTTCGGTGAGTGAGGAATTTGTGGGGCTCAGTGTAGCTTTTTCTGACACTCAGAAGGCTCATTTAAAGCAAAAGTGTATCTATACCAGATCTTCTCATAGAAATCAGTGTCACAACTGCTGCCACCATTCCCCAGTTGGGGGGATGGAAGGGGAGCAGCTAGCAACCACCCAAGGAACCTCTCCAAATACAGTTACTGTGGGAGAGTCTCCTTTCCTGCATTCACTTTCTTGTAGAGTAGTTGAGTAGGCCACTCATAAATCTAGTCCATGTGGTAGTGGTTTTAGCTTGATGGACCAAGCATTTGCTCCTTTAGCATGCCATGGAACTGTGTCAAGAAAAAAAGTCATTTTAAAGTATGTCATGAAAATTAAAGAGCTGAAATACTTATGTTCTGGTTGTGTGAGTCAGTTACGTTTTGACGGGAGGTCTCAGAATATGGCGGGTACAATGTCAGTACAGGAAATGTGATTTTCAGCTGAGGAAAGTTGAATGCTGTCTCAGTGGTTGAGAATTACATGGAAGTGTCTATTATCACTTACCTTTTTATCACTAAAGCAAAGCACAGATTCATTTTCAGTTTCTGCCATACTGGACACTCATTAGAAGGCAAAAGGAGAAAGATTCAGCAGTAAAAGGTACTGGGCAGGACAGGTGAACGCAGTGGTGAGCATATTTATAGAAGCCTGTTGTGGTTTAACCCAGCTGGCAGCTAAACACCACACAGCCGTTCACTCACCCTCCCCCCTCCCTCTCTGGGATGGGGTGAGAGAAACGGGAAAGTGAAGCCTGTGGGTTGAGATAAAGACAGTTTGTTAAGATAGAAAATAATAATAATAACAATAATATGTACAAACAAGTGATACACAATGCAATTGCTCACCACCCGCTGACTGATGGCCAGCCCAACCCCAAGCAGCCAGCCCCCCACCCTGGCTAGCCACCCCTATATAATGTTCAGCATGACGTCAGATGGTATGGAATACCCCTTTGGCCAGTTTGGGTCAGCTGTCCTGTGTCTGTCCCCTCCCAGCTCTTGCTGCACCCCCAACCTGCCGCTGGCAGGACAGAGCGAGAAGCTGAAAAGTCCTTGGCTTAGTGTAAGCATTGCTCTGCAGCAACTAAAACTTCAGCATGTTATCAGCACTCTTCTCATCCTAATCCAAAACATAGCACCGCACCCTACCAGCTACTAGGAGGAAAAATGACTCTGTCCTAACTAAAACCAGGACAAAGCCATAGATCATCATCCTTGGTACATCTCAGAGTCCAACCATGTTGGTAGAGGTAGCCATGTGCTTCTGTATGCAGGCAGGTTATACAGCTCCACTTGAGGAAAACATAGCATATTCCTTAAACATTGTGAACAACCTGATGCTCTTTCTGCAGAAACCTTTCAAAACTAAGAGCTTTCCCGCCTCTCCAAAGCACGTGAAGATAACAGCTTTGTGTGGGTTAGCCATCAGTCACTACTACTAGCAGATGGTGTTACAAGTCCCTGATAGTTCTGACATTGTGATGTCCCATCATACTAGTTTTATCATCTCTAGTCATTGCTAGAAATTTTGGGTTCTTTATGCTTACCTCATAAGTACCGTTTACATTTTATCATGTCAGTTTTTACAAACCCCTAAGCCAAAGGCACATCCCAGTCCAGCAAACTTTCCATTCCCTTGATAAAGAAGTTCTGTGTTGCTGCATCACTGTGGGCAGTTTTGGCAGGCATGAATTAAAATCCCACCTCTGAGTATTTTAAAGTTCTGTAATAAATCAGATGCATATTTTTCATGTTGGATTGGGCTTGATTCTGTTGTTCTCTTATGCGAGCAACACGTTTGTTTTCCAGCCATCTGTGGGGCTTAGTAGGACAGGCAGGCTCCTAGTCCCCGGGGGACAGAAGAACAAGGGAGCTGCATGCCACCATTTGCCTTTCATAAGGTACTGAGACTGCACAGGACTGAGAACCTCTTTCTCTGGTGCCATCTCAAGCCTTTAAGGGAAATTTCCTGTCAGCTTTTTGGCAGCTGCAATAAAACGGAAAACTCTGCTGTCTATCTGTCAAGACAAGGGATTAGTTAAATGGGAGAAACAGAGTGCTCAGCAAAACTCCTTGGCTAAAAGGAGCGTTCTTCATGGCACGAAGTAGTAGTGCTCCTCTTCATCCCAGCAAAAGCGGAACGGCATGACCTCCTTTTTCTGTCCTCTCTCTGTTTCACTATTGCATTTAATGCAATGCTACAGTGAAAGGCATGCCCTTGTTCCTGTTAATGCCATGAAGCCTCTACCTTTAGGAATCATACAAGATTATCTGTGGGATTTCAGGGAGACGTTATGAAACCAAGAGACAGAAATGCTGTGCCTCCAAGCTTTCCTAAGGTAGAACAGTAGGATTTCAGTTGATTCAGGATCCTGAGTGCTTGTAGGTGGCACTCAAGTCTTTTACTGCGCTCTGGAAATTAAATATTAGGCCTTTCCACTCTTGAGTGCTGTGGTAAACAATAGCTCTTGTGTTCCCTGGGAACACACTGAAAATGCACATCTCTTTATATTCTGAAATCTTTTAATCTTTTTTTTTTTTTTTTTTTTTTTTTTTTTTCCCTTTAGAAATTATCCTGCAAATTCCATGCACTGAAACTCTATTTTGGCAGATAATGATTTGTGAGAAAATGAAAAAATTAACTTTTTGACCAAGGAGGAGTAGAGGAAAAGCCTGGACTGCCTCAGTCCTGCCGATAAATCCACAGTTGCTAAACTCTTAAGCTTAGAAGTAGTCATGTTCATCCAGGTATATCACTAAGTATTGGGTCATCAGGCCTGAATGAGCAAAATAGCACTTATGTTCCCAAAAAAACACCATGCAACAGGTCCTGTTAAAGTGCCTTTTCACATGGCAGCAGCCTCCCTAGATGTGAGAGTATTCCAGGGAGGAATGGAAAGGGAAGATTGACAACATGAGAACTGGGCTGGATTTTGTATGCTAGGCACTAACAGAAGTCCTTCCTTGAGGTGTTTTTTGGTTTGTTGTGTTTGTTTGTGGTTCGTTTTTTTTTTGTTTTGTTTTTGTTTTTTTTTTTTTTGGGAGGTGGGGAGGCAGGCATTTTTTCTGGGACTGCATTATGGAGGATTATGCAATATACTGTAAATATGCCAGATGCCAATAATTAGGCCAGTGCTTCTCCCATCAAAACCGGTGGCAAGTCAGTCTGCTTCAGCAGAAGATGCAATGAGGTTTAAAGTTGTTTGAGAGGAGATGATCGTTCCTTTTTATGATTTTTGTTTTCTTATTACCCCCTCCTTTCCCTTTTCAGTGACATTACCATATGGATTTAATCCTGTTCCACATCCATTAGCCACTAATGCTGCATTAATGTGAGCTGGCTATATAAGATCCTCCCTGGTGTACAGTCCTAGCTCCCATGGCATGTATAACAAAAGCAGCTTGGTTCCCCATGGCTTCTCTCATTCATTCCTAATGTATTTACCCACCCTGCCACTTTTTCTAATCGGTTTTATCACTGGCTATATTAATGGTGCCCCTGAATAATGACTGGAGTTGGAGATATGAAATATTGCAAAATTGACGCTGAAAAGAACAGAAGCTGGAAACAAATGGAAAAACCTTGCTGAGGGTGGTGTGTTTGCTCTTCAGAACTGTAACCTAGCACTATTCAATGGTTTTAAATGATCGAATTACCAAAAAAAAAAAAAAAAAAAAAAAAAAGAAATGGTACTAATAACTATATGTTTAAATGTTCTTGAGGAACCTTTTTTTTTTTTTTTTTGATTCTCTTCCAAGTGCTGTAATTCATTGCATCTGTTTTGATTTCTTTTGCAACCTGCTGTTTTCATTGGGCAGTTTTGCTATACTTTGTGAATACAACAGTAATTCTTTAGCTTGAATACCTTTTTTTAATTTGATGAAAATGAAGTATTTGTTTTCATCCTATATTGGTTTACAAAATGCAATATAACATTTCCTTGGTATTCATATTGAAATTGTCAGATGTGTATACGCACTGTTGAAATCATTGTAGAATGCTAAATAAATTGTATGTGACATCTTTGAGCAGCCTAGAATGACAAAGAAAGATGACTATATGTCTGTGGAGAGTAAATGTAATGGCATGAAGAATAGCCAAAGAAACCAGTAAAATAATTTTCAGAAATGTTGATTTTTCTCCTGTTCCATGCCATACACTCTTACCCTCCAAAATCAGCTTGCACATTTTAAGTAGTGTGTATATATGAATTTGTAAAAACACAGAGCTGATAGTTTCTGCTCAGGAAGGAGGCACTAATTTCAAAGCCTTTATATTTGCACAGGAAGGACAGAAATTTAAGAATACATCATTTATGTAAATATGCACACGAAGTGCAGGTGTTTGGCCTGTTTGCTTGTTCATTTCAGAGGAGGCCATACCAGCCCACTCTGCTTAAGACCAGGAGGGGAGACAGTGAAGGTGGGGGATGTCTCCCAAAATCTGTCCTGGTATCCTCTTGCTTTTGGGCTCTTAGCCACCCACCTCCCTAGTGGTTTACATTGATGCTCAGTGCTGACTGCAGCAACATGAGCTTGCTGAAGAGCGGTGCAGGGCTCTCAGCTGAAGGTCATCCCTCCCTGGGGCTGCTGAGACAAAAGAGCAGCTGGTCCCATCCTCCAGCAGTTCTGCAGTTGTGGAGCTTGCTGCTACACCTTAACGAGGGTTAATGCAGATGGGATGATACATCTCACATATGTGTAGAAGATACATGCCCATCAGGAAAATGAACAGGGAGTTTTGCAAGTTGCAATTCAACAGAAAGCTTTAATTCAGGACATTTGTACTTGTCATGGTCCAAACCTGGTACGGAAAATGTGTTTTATACAGTTTGGGTTTATCCTTTTAATAATGTTGTCTTTACAGGGGGACCCAAGGGAAAAATAAAATGAAAGCAATTCTAGTAGGTGCTTTGTAAAAAGATCTGTTTACTACTGAACTAATATGATGTACAATATAACAGTTACTCTATTAAAGTTGCTCACTCTGTGAACCACATTCTGTTTTATTTTATCTCTAGACAGGATCCTTCTGTTACCTAATATTTAGTGGAATTGCCAACTCATTCCTTTTCCATGTTGAAAAATTTATCATGTTCCTACAGTAGGGGATAATACTGAATATTCACATACATTTGTTTATCCCTCCCTAATTTGTATATAGTGCATCTGTTAATTCATCAGGGAGATGGTTCTTTGTTGTTAATTTTCCTAAAATAAATGTTGAAATACTGTCACAAAGACTGATATGGGTAAATTCCATTTTGTGCATAAATGTGAAATGACCGTTGCATCTAGGAAAGTTACCAACTCATTCTTCCATGGAAACTATATTTTACCAAGGGGTTATGAATTTTACTAGGCTTCCTGATACCAAAGAACGTTAATCTTTCTTTCTTTCTTTCTTTCTTTCCTTCTTTCTTTCTTTCTTTCTTTCTTTCTTTCTTTCTTTCTTTCTTTCTTTCTTTCTTTTTTTCTTTCTTTTTTTCTTCTTTGGGTGGATACATGTAACTGTAGCATGATCTCATTTCAAAAGACATGCAAAACAGTTTGACACTGAAAAGATTAAAAAATAAGTTTTAAAAAAAAAAACTTGCAGTCTGAAACCTTAATGTTATACACAGAGACAGGAATTAAAAAAAAATCCAAAATATTGACTGAAGTCTAGCAGTAATAATTATATTATTTAGTTTACATTCCATTGTATTCTAACAGTTGCAATCATTACACTCTTACAGATGAAGCCACAACCACTGAAATTAAGGGAAAAAGCAAGCAAACAAAAACAACAACAACAAAAAAGAAAAAAATAAAACTAAAAATACATAAATATCTTCAATGGGGCAAAATTATTACCTGGGTGTATTTTGGTCTCTAACACCATTCTGTTCTCTGATACAGGATCTAGATCAAGTTATCACCTGTAATGTGTGTACAATACTATGAAAGCTTAAAGGTTTCAAACAGCACTAGGTGTTCTTAATAATTAATATTTTGGCCTTGAGCACTTTTGTATGAATGGCAGAAAGTTGATATTTTCAGGCAGGTATTGATCAGACAGCATATGGATTGTACTTCTAGGAGGGTGTGGATGAGGAGTCGCTACTAGGTTAAGCCTCCTCCAGCTGCCTGTTTAGTAAGGTTGCATTTGGCTTATTTTTTATTTTATTTTACCAAAAAGGATTCCTGCTATCACAAGTTCAGTTCCTTTGCAAACCTATCTGTGATTTATCCTTTGTACTCCCCAAATGGTCTTTTTTCTGCCAACTGCACCTGAAAAAAGGAAGCTTTTCAGACTTGCAGTTAAAGCATGGCTTGGGAACCTGTGTTTGAGATATTTACATTTGATTCATTCAGCTCACAAATTACAGTTCATGTTTTATCTTTTACCTCTAAGACTTTTCAGCCACATAACTAAGCTTCAGCATTTTGGATAGGAAACTGAAGATAGATAACATAGGGGAAAAAATGTATTTTTATATATGCCAGAAGGCAACAGAAGATTTGACTTGTAGATGTTCTCAATCAGATCTGAAGAGCAAAGTAAACATGTAAGATCAGCAGTATAAAGAAGTAATAAATAGCAAATTACACATAGTTGTCATAAAGCAACATTTAAGCTCCCTTGCTGACTGAAATACAATCATGTGGCTTAGTAAATGAAACTGCAGAATAATATGACTAATTTATATACCATTTTGCAAATCTCTGGCACATTTATTGCTTACATCTCTCAGTCCATGCTTACAAGTTTGCTCAAATTCAGCCACCTTACAGATGGGCAGTAGGTAACATAGCATGCCACAAAACAGTGAGAAGTATGGGGAATTTCACCAAAGATATTGATATAAATCTCTAAAGAAAAATGCTGCAGAGCAAGCAAGAAATGCAGTTTTAAATACATATGGACACATTCACACGTTGGCAGCCTATATGTAATCTATTTCATTTGTAGTAAGTTATAAGGATGAAAAGCTGTGATTTTACTGATCTAGGCATCTCAGACCTGATGTATATAAGCCTTACATTTTCCTTTTTGGTAAAGCAGAAACTTTAGAGAAAACTGCTTTTAGGGCAAAGAGATTTTTAAAGGTTATGAATATGTAGCCTGGAAGGCTTAAGTTTATAGATGAAACTATTATAGCTTAGAATGGAAGACCTGCAGACAAAAATAGTGCTCACAGCCTAGCATTTCAAACACTGCATCACATTGCTGGTCATTTTTTTG
Source organism: Heteronetta atricapilla (assembly GCA_011075105.1). Taxonomy (NCBI): domain Eukaryota; kingdom Metazoa; phylum Chordata; class Aves; order Anseriformes; family Anatidae; genus Heteronetta; species Heteronetta atricapilla. The sequence goes on from CM021732.1 coordinate 91,105,625, forward strand.
ACATGTGGGGCTATAGTCTAGTGTCAAGTTTAACTGCAGTCTCTGTATATTATCAATATGTGACTAGATGATGAATTTTTCACTCCTGTTTGTGTGCAGTTAATAAATTGGTAAGTTGAATTTGCAGTGCATTCTCATGTACTTGTTTTAAAGCTGCACATGGTTCAAATTCCTCCTTTTTTTTTTGTTAGAAATAACAAAGATGACTTTTGTACACTTGTATTCTCTTTCCCTTTTAATACTTCTCTTACTTTTTTCAGAGGAGAAAAATGTAGTAAAATAAAGTAAATATGAAGAAACCTCCACCAACTTTTCATATTTTCAATCATTCTCCTGAATTAGAATCATAAAAATATATTATCCTGGCTTTTAGAATAAGTCCCTTTTTTGAACAAGGAATTTGAAATTATTTTTTTTTTTCCTAGGCCCTGGTCAATTGTCTCTGGTGACTCACTCTGAAGCTGTCATTAATGCCACAGTGACTTCAGGAATGCCTGTAACTTCTTCCTGGCAGTAGATACTCAAAGGCCAAAACATATAGATGTGAATTGTTGCTCATGTTCTTATTCCATCTAATTTGCATGGGATGGTAATACATGCATTACCATTTAATTGCCTTAATGCATTAATGCATTGCCTTAATGCATTGCCTTAATCTATAGCTTGGATTCTGCCACAGAAATGGGGATAGGCCAAATCTGCTGAGTGTTTATGATGGTTTGCGGTGGTGGCAGTGGGTGGTGGTATCATTTTGAGTAAGCAAAGGCTGAGTATCTAATTTGTTTTGTCTGGTTGACTTGATTCTCATTTGAAATCAACAATGACTCAGTCGCTTCAGTCTTCACAATTATTGGAAGTTATTTCAGTGTGAGTACAAATCTGTATTCAGAGTTCAGTCATCAAGATTTATGTGGATGGTATATGAAACTGAGAAGTTGAATACAGTCCTGGCCTTATCCAGGTCCATGCCAAAGCCTGCACCAACTTCCCAGGGGTTGGGAATTGTCTTTGCATTATACACAATGATAGTTTTAAGGAATTGCCACTCATACAGAAGGTATTTTAAAAATTAATGACTCCTTTAAATTATGACATAAACACTTAAAACACTTCACTGGAAAACATCACAACAGGTTTTGAAAAATTTAACACAATTTTCTAACATTGGAACAAGTAAAGTCATAAATGTATTTTTTTCCTTGCCCTGACTTCGTAAGGGAAATTTTGCATTACTGTTAGAGAGTGGTAGGTGGAAGAACTTATTTTGGTCATCACAGGCAAGAGCATCAGGACTTTCTGGAGTTAGCTAAGGTGTAATGTTTCTTGCTTAGGTATAAACTGGGAACAACCAATTCTGTTATGTTGAGCAAAGGAATGATGTACCATTGTGATACATAATCAGTTTATGTGGTAACTTATTTGTGTATGCCAATGGTTGGAGATAGTTCTTTCTAGGATAAGTAGTAACAGAAAAGGCTTCAGATACTTCTAAGGGATTGATGGACATCTTAATAACTTCAAGCAGTACCTTCTGCTGTTTTTGGTATGAGTTCATTTAACATTAGAAATGAGTTATGATCAGGACAAATTGGGTAATTTATGCTCCTATTTATATTTCTACGTAAAATATTGCCCCTTACAGAAAAGCCTGCTATATGTATTTTATTTTATAGAATATCCAGATATTAAAAATTACGATTTAGAGCCTAATTCTGCTGTAGCTATGTTGCTCTAAGAACCAGAGGTCAATTGTTTACTGTAAATATTTGGGCAGTACAAGGTGACTATCAGGTGATTTTTAGCCATTTGAACTTTTTCATCTCCTTTTCTCTTGCAATGAATAAGAAAGATTGGAAAGATGCTTAGAGATGCTGAATTTTTCACTTTTACTTAAGAATAAGAATTGTCAGAAACACCTGTTCTGATTCTTATTTTGGGAATACTTACTGAAAGTCTTAGAGATGTATATTGCAAGTTCTCACACTTTAAGCTGAGAGACAAAAGTGTTAACATAAAGTCTTTTTTCCCAAAATGTCAATCATTGGAGATGCATATTATTATTATTATTATTATTGTTATTATTATTTTAGGAAACAAAGAATTTGGCTGTCTATAAAAAAAAAAAAAAAAAAAAGTCTTACTTGCCCAAATTTTATTTCCTGGTTTTCATATTGTTCTTTCTTCATGAGTTGTCTTGCTATTGTAGTTTACTAAGGTAAACAAACTTTGAATTTTAAGTGGGAAAAAAGTAGTAGAGTTATTTCTTATATAATTTTTTTCTTTATATTTTTATTTATTTATTTATTTATTTATTTTTATGCTATGCAAGGAAACAAGAGAAGATGCCAGCCCAGTTATGTATTTGCTGCTCCACTTTAAAGGCAATTGTTTATTGAGGTCATCCAGAATGATTTTTAATCCAACTTAAAAGATCTCATGGAAAACTTTGCTGCCTGCCATGTATATCCAGCCTTGGTCGTAGTTAGGTTCCTTAAAATGTAATGGATTTGCTGTTTGTTTTTCACTTCCCTGAGAGTGGTCAGTGCATGTTGTTAATGTACTGTACTGTGCTGGTGCCAAATGCAACAAAAGAGAAAGTCGGATTTTGACAATCACTTTGTTCAAAAGGATTTGCTTTTGCTAATTAATACAGGATGAGATCTACACTTTTAAGTGATTTTTATTTATTTATTTATTTTCCAATGAAGTGAACAAGCTACAGTTTCTAGTTGTGTGGAATATCTGCTGGGCTGGACCCTTTCTGGTGGCTACTCATGTGCTTTCCCAGAAACTTCACTTCAGAGCAAGTCCATGTAAATATGCTATTTAATGGATAAATGTGTCGACATTAATGCCATGGATGTTACACAGATTACTATTATGTACCTACTTTAGCCTCTGAAGTTGGAAAGTTAGAAAGCAGCTTTTTTGTTAAAAGCAAGCAGAAGCATTTGTTGTATTTGGTAATTCAGATCTTTTACGTAAAGATCCAAGATATATAGTGGATAGTTTATTTGAACTGGTTTGGATAAAATGGGGAAATAAGAAAGCTATAAAGAATAGTTTTATAGTGTTTATTGCCTCAAGATTGATCTAAATTTATACAGAATTACATGTATTTTATAAGACTAACTTATTTTTCTTAGTATGAGAATAGGCTTCATACCTAGTCACAACTGCAGTTTCATCTCTATAAAGTCAGGTGTAACAATGCTTTCTTCTGTTCTTTCCCTGATTATCCTACAACCCCAGTTGTATTAGATAGTAACCTGTTGTGCCCACTTACTCTGATCTTGCAGTATTTTGTTCTGATTCTATATGTCATTTTTATGGATAAGAATTTCTCTGTATTGTTCATGTTTCTACAGCTCATTCCTTGTGTTTTGCTCTTTCGGTAGCATGATTCAACTGTAGCTGTCACACTAGTTTACTAAGAATGCTGCTAAGAATGTCATTTAGCTTTAGAGAAAATAAAGCTTAAAGAAGCTGTGAGATCTGTAGGTCAAAGTCAGAAAGAGATTCAAGGTCTCTTAATTTACTTATGCTGCCTACTGCTATTTAGATTCTATAAGGTGTCCTTATAATAACGGTGAAAGCTTAAGAGAGAGAGGAAGATTCAGGAAAGAAAATCATCTAATCCCAAATCATGTGCCTGTGTATGTGTGTGTGAAGGTAGTATGCTACACAGTTCAGTAATTAGGAAAAGAAATGGGCTCTTTCCTAACCTTTAATAGTTTGCAAATTATATATTTTATTTTATCAATGGATGCCCCCTCAGGGCAGAAGGATAGGGTTAGATTAGTTTGGTGTAAATGTGATGATGAATGACTAAAACATTCATGTTTTATTAAAATTGTGGATTGATGACTGTAGTTGTGGCTACTTGTTCCACAGCCAGGCACCAAGTGGAGTGTTTTTCTCACAATAGTGTTGTAGTGCGCCTCAGGTAGAGGTAACTGCAGATTCTGTGGTATCCCATTGTGGTATCAGCAACAGTCCTGGAAGTAGGAATTGTCTTCAGATCACCAGCCTCTGGCTGACATGGAACTGGAGGCATCTTTCCACCTCTGAACCAACAATTAATTATTGGCCAAATCTGAGTATTCCAAATTATTTAGGTTTGTGTTATGCCAGAAAGGAGACTATTCAAGTCAGAAAAGGCTTGTGGATACTCTCTGTATGTTTAGAGGAAGAGGTAATCTGCTCTTCCTTAAATCAGCTATGTCTTATCCTTATACTCAGCATCTACCAGCATTTCCAAAATAAATCCTTGCAAAAGCTGAAGGAATCTATAGCTATACTGTGCAAGAGAACTTTGCAGCTATGTTGGATTTTATGTTTTCTTGTTTGTAATACTGGAATTACTTTCTTTTGTGTGCTAAATTTATTTACACCTACCATCTAGAGTACTGTTTTGTCCTTTTGGGTCTTTTGAGAGTACCGTCACTAAAATTATGAGGTAACTAAAAAGAAGATTTATGCTCCACATTTACTCTGTTGGCTAATACATTTTTTTTTTTTCTGATCTATTCAGCTTATTCAGGTGCCATGTAAAGTGCTGGTTTCATCCCTGGCATACAGACAGAGAAAAATACCACAATTTTAATAGATTGTTTGAGGCATGTTATATTTTTATTAGAAGCTTTTGTTTGTTTAGATGAAATGCATAATATTCACTGTACTGCACTGAATAAAGTCTTAAATCTGTATGCTTTACTTAGTCAAAAATTCATATAAATATAGAGGACATTTTTAATTGATTAAGACTTGCAAGTCCAATAGACCTTAACAGATATGAATATACCTCGGCTGAGAACAGCCAGAACTTCACAGAATCATTAGTTGAGACTTTCTAGAATGCAAAAAAATGTCACTTTTCCACTCAAAGCCTAATTATTGTGCTGCACAATTTTGAGGAACTAATAAGGAAGTATTGAGCTACTGCCTATTGCCAATAGGCAGTTTATTATTCAATAAATCCTCCACCCATGTTCAGATAACTACTGCAAAGTGCTCCAGACTTGAAGTAGCAGTCTGTTCTTACTCTATTAGCACACTGTTTACATTAAAAAGATCAATCAGAATATCTATTAGCACAGTATCTACAGAAGAATATTCTGATTGTCTCAGGATTGTTGGAAAAATATACATTTTAAATCAGGCTTCAAAATAGTCCCCAGGCCTTTGGCTGTGGGCTTGTTTTCCTTCTTGTCAGGCCAAGAATTTATTTATTTATTTATGTACTTACTTACTTATTTTTAATTTCTCTCTTTCTCCCTGTCTCCCCCTTCTCTCAACTATTGTTGATGTAAATTAAACTTGTTCCTCAACAGTAGAAATCAGAAGTTTGTCCTTTGTGAATTTCTTCTAAACATGCAGTTCTTTGCACAGTGCTTTTCTGTAGCTTCTTTAAACTTTTCTGACATTTACGTGAGCTGTAGGGAACCCTGTCACATGGTATTCCAACGCGTATGTTGCCAAGTAAGAGTTGGAGTCTGGGGCTGCTCTCAACAGAGGTGTGTTGAGAATGGGGCATTGTAGCCAAGGAATTACCATTCCATTTCTCTCTATATATGCAGGTAGATTTATCTATTTATTTATTTATGTATTTATTTTGCTAAGATAAAGTTCACCTTGTCATTAATAAAATTATCACATGGCTCTGAAAAATTAAATGTTCAGCCTTGAATTTCTTTAGACCTCACCATTAGCAACTTTTGCCCACATAAAACTGAGAGCAGAAATTCAAAGATGTATTTGTTGTCCAGTTCTTCTGTTAGATGTGGTTACATTTTGCATGGATCTGCTTACTGAATTATCATGTTGTAGCAGGTAGACCAGAGACAGGCAAACTGGAGTCTAAAATTGCATTCAACTGCTAGACAGTTTATATGTATATCTTAGCCTACAGCTCTGATTGCTTCTTTGTGAGAAGTGTTTGAGCTGCACTTGCCACTAAATTACTGTGAATATTCCTCGTGTTTTGAAGAACAAGTCAGCCTATGCTACCTTTTTAAAGTTGCCCTTTAAAAAATATTTTGTTCAGCACACAATATTACTAAATACTTTGTTGATCCAGATGGATGGTGCTTTTATTCCCTGAAGAATATTCCCTCCAGAACATACAGGACCTAGAATATGGACAAGCTTGGGCAGTTGAATATCTACAGCATTTCTTTGGATAGGCTGCCATTTGTCTGTGGGTGGATCTTGTAGAACAACTAAGCTCCTTGCTACTTCTCAGATCATAAGTGCAGACTGTAACTGCAGGGTGACACTATAATTCCACCTCCATGGAAATGTGGTGACTGCTGGTGACTAGGAAGAGATACTGGCATATCCTCTCACATCAGTGTGTGAAACTTGTGCAGATGCAAGAGAGAGGTGCTCCCAGGTTGTCAAACAGAGAGAGCAATGCATGTTAGTTATTTACACACTTCTAATTTTAGAAATTTTACACAGGTTTCTAACATTGTGAGCTCTCTCTCATTTTAAAAATACTTGTTCTTAAGAGATATTGTCATTCAAAATGAATATTATAGAATAACACAGGGTAGAAAAGAAATGCAATACTGACAGCTTAGTTTCTACAGCCTCACCATGCATAAACAAACAAGCAAAAAGACTTAAATGCTTGCCATGCTGTCAGATCTATAGGAAGTATGGGAGCTGATTTTATAAGGCTTCTCAAGACACCTGAGCACACATCATCCTGTAAGTTTGGAGAGAGAATTGACTTTTTATAGGATATATCTTGGTTTCCATGTATCATATCAGGCACTTTCTTTTAGGATGCCATATATTTGTTAGACAGCATTGAGGGATACAAGGGTTCAAGCATACCTTGGAAAGAAGGGTTATTCATGTACGCATAATAGGTCTTTTATTTCATTAGTGTGCACCAACTATCCCCCAGTTTATCATTTCATTTGACAGTTTTCAACATGACATTCATGTCAGTGATGGTAACTATGTGCCCAGATTACCTTGGAGATGGGAATGAGACAAAAAGAAACAAACAAACAAAACATCATCAACAACAATGAACCCAAACAATAACAAAAATGCAAATATGAAAATATGCTGGAGGAAGTAAATCTTAATTCTCATTTTATTGCAACTCACTGAGTCACCAGGCTTGAAATGAAATTCCTGGATCTGCAATTCTCTCTCACGCCTTGCTCATCTGAGATGTGAAAGCTTCCCCATCTTGAGTTAATTAAAGAGCTTCCATTAATGCAGATTTATTTGAAATTAAACTTCCATGCTGCATGCAAAGGGAAGGAAACATTGGTTGATTTCCATGGCACAGAACTGTACATGCATCTATGTGCATCTTTAAGGTCCTAAATCCCCTCCAGAGTCCAACCCTAGTGTAGAGGTGAAGGTTGTAGCCATTGTGGCACAATTCTCTCATGGTGTGCTCATTGCAGAGAGGTCCCTGTCTGCACATCGGCTCAAGGTGAATCTTCTGTGATGTGGTAATTAATAGCACCCACAGGAGACATAAAAAATTTGTTATGAGTTTTATTAGTCCCTTGTGCCAGAACTTCCCAAACCACCTTGGTACTCTTGAAGACAGTATGAGTAGTTTTCCTGCCAACTGTTTCTCTCTCTTAATTTAATCCATTTAATCTATCTCTTAATTTAATCCAAACCCCTTTGGAAACCAAATGCTTTTTGATTCCCTGGTTTAAATGGAAGGAAAGAGAATAACTGGTGTCACCCAGATGGGGATAGAACTGTCATGCATCTTTAATGAGTACAGTGCTTTTTCTTCTGCCCTCCACCGTGTTGCTTTCTTGGGTACCTATTTGAATATATTGTGAAGATTATTTATGTTCACTGGAGAATATAAATTGCAAGTATACTGCTAACTATGATGACCTAGTTTGTTTTTCTATGCAAGAAAGGTTCCCATTCAGGATTATCTGAATGTAAATATGAGATTCTCTGAGCAGAATAATGAAGACTTTGAAACTTCATTTATGTATCAAGTTAAAACGGAAACCACTGGCACCATGGGCTTCTAGGTCTTAGAAATGAATAGTGATTTCTCATCTTCTACATTTTAAAATACTCTCTCAGAGATTATACTACATCAAAAGACTTGCAATTTAATACATCATTTGAGTATGGTACTGCTATGCAAAACCTTTTGATTTAGAATCAAATTAGAAAAGGAAGTTATATATTTTTTTCTAAAGATAATTGAAAGGTAGCAATTTGTAGAAACCTTCCCAGATATCAAACTACTGGTAATGTTGACAAAATGATGGGGAGAACATGCCTTTCTTACTAAGTTTAGATCATGGGCTTGTAAAAAGTTGTTGTGTTGAGGGTGACTGATCTTGTAGCTGAAAATGTTGACCTTTTTGCTGCTGTCTCTATGCTGGACATACATTGTCCATGCTCCCCGTTGGGGTACATACACATACTCATCACTAGAACAGGATAAGATTTTGTTTTCTTCAGTATCCCTGATCAATGTCATGTCTGTAGCCCTGGAGTCCAGAGCAAGTTCATCCTTCTAAGCATGAGACTACATGAAAGACACTTTTATTTAATTTGGTCTGGTGTCTGGTATGTTTACATCTGTGCTAGCAAATGACTGTAAAAATGTAATTAGGATGATTTTGTGCCTCGAAAAATGACACATTGATTGGTAAAAGACACCAAAGGCAAAAGGCGTAATTGAAATAGATCCAGTTCTTGTTAGATTTGGACTGGTCACAGTAATAGAGCAATCTGTTGCTGTAAGTGCCCTTGTGGGATAAAAAGAGGATGTTGTGCTGAACTCTGATCCTAAACCCAAACACTGAGTTTCATTCACTGGAGCTGTCATACCAGCTTAGTTCATGATCATTACATTCACGAGCAATAAAAATAAGAAAAGCAAATGAATGGCTTAGTGCAAGCAAGTGGAATGTAGTGCTTGAAAGATTTAATTATTTAAAAGAAAATAGAAGATGAGCTCTGAAGGCTTTGCTTTCCTTTTTCAGTCAAACTTCAAAATATTCTCTGAGCCACAAATCAGACAAGCAGATTTATGTTTTGTTTCTTAAGTTTTTTGAGTGGTTCAGCTACATGGGCATTGAAGCACTTTGGAGAGAAGCATAAAAAAACCCTACTGAGTGACAAGTTCCTTTATTCCTGCTGATTTGCAGAAAAATCATCCAAAAAGAAAAAAATCTCAGGATGTAATGAAAAAAAAAGCTGCAGTGCTGTTTAACCAATAGGACGTGGCATCCCAAAGAGAGTAAACATTTTTTGAAACTTACAAGCTTTTCTTTATCATCCTTTGACTCATTTTTTTTTCTTCTCAATATACTCAGTTGTTCCATGAATTCTCAGAAGTGCAATACCCCATAGTACCTTTCAATTAAAACAGATGGCTATACAACTGTAGGTTTCTCTGCAGCATAGCTTAAAGATGCTGACTATTTTTTGCAGCATAGCATTTGTTTCTTGTTGCAAAAAAAACAAATGCCTTTCTAATGTTATGTCCTCACATGGGCCATTGAGACTAATCAAATCATATTAAAGAAACAAATTTCCTATTTTTTTCTCCTTTGCCTTTCCCTGTACAGCAGTTAGCCATCACACGATGCTCATAAATTACATTGAAAATTTTATCTTGGACAAATCACTGTGACGTTTTGAGCAATATCTTTATTTTCCTCCATGGGCTGGCCTTTCATTCTAACAATAAAATAGCACATTTATATGCACGCAGCATGCCTTGTGTTTATAGGTTTTTTATTATTATTATTTTTTGCACTGAATGTGAATATTCTGTATTGTCACATAGAAAAGAAATGAATCAGACCCAAATACTCCTTTAAAAATAAAAGAAAACATTGGCTTACTGGGAAAAAAATAAAAATAAAAATTAAAAAAAAAAAAAAGAGAGAGAAGATGCTACGAGCTTAAAACTAGTTGTTTTTGATGCTGTCAGTGTGTCAACGTATTTGTCAGAGTCTGGAAGAAGCTTCAGTCAGTGAGAAATTGATATGTCCTGTCAGCTCAGTTCATCTTGCACTTCTTTTTGTTTTCTGAGGAGTAGTAATTTGATGCTGATCTGTGCCAGCAGCAAACTATGACATGTTCAAGCAAACACAACTCCTCAAGAAGTCGGTAGAGAACAAAGTACCACCCAATTGTCAGTGCTTGCTCAAGTCTTTGCCAATAGATTGTGGCTTCCTCAAGGTTGGGGGCTTTTATTTTATTATTTATTTATTTATTTATTTATTTATTGGGGGGGGAGTGGGGAATGACCATCTCCATCTTTTATTCTTTTTTTTAGAGTTACTATCACAAACACAGATATGAGTGGCCCAGATGTAGGTTTTAATGCTAAAAATGACAAATCTAATAAGTGAGGACTTGACTCACTTGTGAGTCAACTCAAGTCCTGCTGAACTCAACTCAACTCAACTCAACTCAACTCAACTCAACTCAACTCAACTCAACTCAAGTCCTGCTGAATCCTGCTTCAGCAGTGTAAGAGGTTATATTGTCCCATGGTCTGTGTGGTTCATCCTCCAGACAACAAGGCCTCTGTAACAGAAATAACAGAAGGGAGCATGTATCAGCTCCTCAGCCACTGCAAATCATAGTACAACATATCTGCTCCAACTGCCATGGCATTAATATACCAGTCTGTCAGCTGGAGCCTCTAAGAAACAGGCGGCTTTGCTACAGGGGGATTAACATCCACGAGAAGTGAGAAAAGAGAGGGTTCAAGCAGTTGATGGTTTCATCTTAAGTCTATGTTCATTTTTCTTGAGACATCCATAAAAGCCCAAGACAAGAATAAGCATGGTACTGAAATTTAGTTGCATAACTAATGTCCTATTTCGTTTTCCTTTTTATTTGTTTTTGTTATTTCTGCACGGAAAAAGCTAATAGTTTTGATGCTATTGTGACTTTTGCTTGTTTTGCAAGCAAATTTAATCTCACATGAATCCCATGTATATCCTGAATAAATACCTAGAGGAATGCCATCTTCTTTAAGACTGCAGAATACACTCTTCAGGAATAACTGAAAAGACTGTAGTATCTCTCCAGAGCAATAATTACTAGAAATTCAAAAATTGTTTAATAAAGGAACTTTAGCAGACCTTTTACAAAATAAAATGTGTGTGTCCATCATTCTTCGAGCCAGGGCAATTTGAAGGATAAAGCTGAATACAGTAAAAATTGACATTTCTCTCATTATCTCTCAGTCAAGACATTACATCTAGCATATATTTACTAGTGAGGAGCTTACTTTTTTTTTTTTTTTTTTTTTTTAGTGACAGAAATGATACAATATAGCTTTACTTTTTTTGAATTTCAATGTTACCAATATGGTATTACTTGATAAAAGTATAAAAATTTGAAGATCAATTCTGGAAGTCTTGCATTGGTCTTTAGATTCACAGAACAACAACTTGCTTGAACAAAATGCTAATGCAACAATGTTTTCACTGGCAGATTCATCAAGGACTTTTTGTTTTGTTTTGTTTTGCAAATGCCAGCATGATGGTCTTTGTACATGGATGTTGACATAATGACAAAGTTTGTGAAAATGGTAATTCTAAAGCTCTGCTGAGCTTTGTGGCTGCAAAGCCTCAGAGACATGTTTTCCTCTTTGAGTGAACTCAGAAACCTCAATGGAAAAGTCAGTGGATCCCTCGCATGTAATCTTTCAAAGATTCTTCCATGGGAATATATTCACATGGGATTTTTCAAGGAGCCTAAAGGAATTAAGTGCTTTGTTTATATATATGTGCAAAATTGCATTGTCAGTCAGTACTTTCATCCCACAGCTGTTAGAGAAGATAGCAAAGCTGTCCTTTGATGCATAGATGCCCTGTAACTTAAATCAGAGTTTGGGAGAACACACATGTCAGTTGGGCTTGGCTGATCAAATTACTGACTACGCTGGCTCCACATGCATATTGCTTTTTTAAAGTTGTTATCAGGCAAACAAAAGCTGTGGCTTTTTATATCATTTTACAGAGTGAGATTGAAAGGCGAGGACTGTAAGAGAGAAGTTCACTTGGAGCTCAACAGTGCTAAGAGTTGGCACTGGATACTTTTTTTCTCTGCTAATGTTTTTTAATAGAATACAAGTCAGTAATACCTTGCATATGCTGGATTAGTAAAGCAGCAGTGCACAGTGCAGCCATGACAATCTCTTCTATGTGATTCTCTTGTTTCAATCCCTCCTCTGTTTGCTCTGATATTGCCAAGGCTGAAATACTGACAATGCTGGGGAGTAAGAAGGAGGAGGTGGAAAAGGAGATAGGGGAGTACAAAAAAAACCAGCAACATAAAAAACACAAAACACTAAAAAAAAGAGTGATTCTTAGAAGCTGATACAGTACAGAGATCTTTAGTCCTCAAATGATTTAAATCCCACTGTAAAGATCCATTTAAAATGTGCTGTTCCCATTTACATGAGTGGGAAATGATGTTTTGCTGCTATTCCATCTCTTTTCCATCCTTTTCCTCTCTTCTTCTCCTCCCCCTACTCATTTCATTAGTGTCTGATTGTCTGAAGGACTTGCAAGCTAATAGGTGTGCATGAGACTAGCACTGACAAGCACAAGTAACTGGCCTTTTCATTTTTTCTTTTGAGTGCATGTGGATTAGCTGTCACTCTTTCTCGTATGTATACCACTGGCTCTGATGAAGACATTAGGCTTACTGCCCGAAAGCCTGTCCATTTAGGGAAGATGTTTTTTTTGGTTGGTTAGTTTTTTTTGTTGTTGTTGTTGTTGTTGTTGTTGTTTTTTTTTTTTTTTTTTTTCCCAATACTGTAACAAAAGTACTAGTTTCTACTAATAAAATAAGGAGCAAACAAGAGCCTCAGTAATTACAGCACAAATGAAAATCCAAAGATAATTTATAGTGCTGTGTCCTTCCATTATTGTGCTGCTGGATGGGTGAACTATTCAACTCCAACTGTAATCCCTATGAACCAGAAAGCATTTTCCAGTAGGCCCTACACAAAGTTTTTTTTGTTTGTTTGTTTGTTTTTTTTTTTTTTTTTGCATTTGGACTGTTCCAGGAAGGAGGCAGGATGCTGGGGCTCCTATGAACTAGCCAAAATATGTGTATTTACACAGGGGTCTTCTTGAATGAAACAGGTCTTGTTGTACAGCTCAATATATCTTACAGAATCCAGTTCATTCTGTAAATATTTGGAAGGAATACCTGACCACACTATGCTAGTTTGGGATTTATCTCAGGCTACTCTCAGTGTCCAGTCTAAGCTGTTGGTTTAAGTTCTCTCCAAAGTAATAGTTTTTGTTTTCTGTTGATGGCAGCTAAACAATCCAATATGTGCATGTTTACAAGTAGGTGGTTATCTCAGTAAGTATCTATATAGAAGCAGTCATAGATCATTGATAAATGTAAGAATAAATTTTTCCATATCTAATTATCAGTCATGTTTAATGTGTAGCTAACTTGAATTATTTTTAAAGGGTCTATTACAGCTCACGATTTTTCATGCATCAGCAAAATGAAGCAGGTTAATTCTCTGTACTAAAATGAGATATGCTGATATATCAGATTGTTTAATCACATGCCTAATTTTAAGAGCAAAACCAGTCTCATGTCCTATGCCCTTAAAAGAAAAGGGAGTACTGAAGAACCTACTTGGCTTGCAGTGGTAAACATACATATTTTTTTTTCACAGAGTCACAGAATCATTGAGGTTGGAAGGGAGCACTTGAGATCATCCAGTCCAACCCCTCTGCTCAAGCAGGGTCAGCTGGAGTAAGCTGCCCAGGACCATGTCCAGTCAGGTTTTGCATATCTCCACAGATGGAAACTCCACTGCCTCTCTGGGCAATCTGTTCCAATCTTTGCAGAAATTCCCATTCTAATCAATTGTTAAATAATATAGTGCAGCATGTAGTAAGAGTGAAGCTAGGATATAAGCATTTTTTTTTTCAAAATTAAGAAATAATGCCTTCAAATTCATGCAAGATGACTTGATATAAACTAAACATTAAAAAAAAAAAGACCCAAACCTACATATCTGAACCTCACCTTGCTCTCAAAAAAAGATATTATAAAGTATAATGGAAGTGCAGATCATTGGTTTCTGTTTGTTTGTGTTTGTTTTTGTTTGTTTTTGTTTGTTTGTTTGCTTTTCACTGTCTGTATTTCCTACGATTTGGAGCTTGGTTGGTAGCCATAGTAGCTCCAAACAAACCTTTCATAATAAAATGTGTGGCTTAGAATGGGAGAGGGTTTTTTCTCCTAGTATTTACATTGGTTCTTCACATATCATATTTCTGTCACATATGGGAATAAACAATGCGTATGAACTTCCTTAATGATGTGTGCAATATAGCTGGTTCTTCGATGGCAAACAGTTTTACTTATCCTTCAATTCCTATGGACATTTAGGAACATTGTATGGATTTGTAATGGGTTGTAGGCCCATTAAATATATCCACATTTTTTTCACATATTACAAATATGTGATCTATATTATTCTTGTAGTAAATAATAAAATACAATTCAATTGTATTAATTTAATTGATGATAATTTTAGGTTATTCTTTGTGCATGAACGTGGCAAGGTGAAAACTAATGACAAAATATACATGAAACTTTGCAAGATTTAAGGAAAAATGTGTCTTTTATGAGAAATGAGAACAAAGAGAAATATGCTAAAACCAAAGAATGAAGTGTTCGTTTGGGCAGTAAGTCTTATAGCCAGAAGTAGAGATGATAAAGTCTTTGCTGAAATGAAATGAAATATGTCGTGACAACACTAGATCTATAAAATTTGCTTTGCAACAGCCAACTAAACTATGTGACAAGAAGAAAGAATGAACAGAAAATGTGGAGTTGCTAAGAGAAACAAAATCAGAAGTCTTAGAAATCAGGAAATGCTTTTTCTCTCTAAAAGGGGCAAAGGTGAACCAGCAAGTGTGTCTAAAGCAGGGATTTTATTATGTTCATAGCAATTCTTTCAGCATTATGCAAGTGATCCAGAACACATGGAGAGTGAGAGGATAACCACAGAGGGAGTTTGTGGCATGATGCCAGCTATGACACAAGCAATCCCAGATCTAAAGGCAACAGCACAACTACAAGAGTCTGTGGAAGTACAACGAATTCTTTACAGTAGAAGTAAAATAGAAGTACTACTTCTAACAGCTGCTGAATAGTACTGAATGAAGGCATTGGGCAGGATGAAATGTTGTAGAAACTAGCTAGACTGTGGCTTGTGGATGGTAGCAGAAATGCCAGCTGCATGCTATAGAAAAAGCCAGTCTGTGAATCTGTGTAAGTGAATCTTCCTTAAAAGAAGGAAGAGGGAGGACTTGTTGGGCACAAAGCTTGTTGGAGTGCAAGACTTTATTGAGGAGTAAAGGAAAACCTGCTTGTTTTTCTCTTCTTTTTTCTGTATTCATGGAAAAATGACTTATTGTTAACAAATTAATTACAATTGAAATACTCTTTTTTTCTTTTTTTTCCTTCTTTTCTTTTTTCTTTTTTTTTTTTTTTTTCTGAAATGAAAAATAAATATAAAGGGTCATTCTCTCTCTTGAGCATTCTCAGTTCTTTCAAGTAGCCTTCAGCCCTCAACAATGGATTGCCACTGTCTGCAATCACTTTGGGTTGAAAGCAACAGGAACATCAACATAAATATTCAAAATCACAGGTAGTCTTGGAAGCTGCTCTCTAGCTACCCAAGTGCTGTGTGTCACAAAACAAGCAGGATTCACCCCAACCTTCTCCATTCAAAAGTATGGAGGAATTTAAGCTTCCCAAACTCACAGCATTTTGTGAGGAAAGATCCAGCTAACAAATTCCTACACAGTCAAAGCAAAGCCAGTAAGTTCTTCCACTGTTGTACCTTTGATACTTTGTACACTATAATAACACATCTCCCATTTTCTCTCAGATGTATTTGATAGGTTATATGAAGCTTCAGCCTGGTAAAGGGTCAATACTCTTGATAAACCTGTCTTCGGCCTACATTTATTGCCTGAATTTTTACCTTGCCTTTTATGTTTAGTGAAAGGATGATTAATTTTTTTTTACTTCTAGGATTGCTTGGTTAGGTAACAGCCACTAATTCACTCATGTTCTTATTCAGTGTGTGAATTCAGTGAAAATACTCAGTTCCTGTTAGTGACAGCCATTATTTTATCCACCATATATCAAAGGAAGAGTTATCTTGAGTTCCTGAACCTTATTGGACCTCTCTTAAAAAGTAAATGGCTTCTCATTAGATATTTTCATCTGGAATGCATATTGTTTATGTTTTTTATATTTATACTTACTTGACTGAAAGTTTACTGCAGATAAATATTTGTAAAATATTTTCCACTTATTTTACATTCTTCTAGCACGTAAGGCACAA